>JAUPFV010000002.1:153432774-154032774 GCA_036936605.1 Limnanthes douglasii subsp. nivea
TCTGAGGCATTGTATGTGCAAGATGATGATTTTGTTTGGTGGTATGATTCGGGAGAAACAAGTCATGTATGTAAGGATCTTTGATGGTTCATTAATTTTCAACCGATTAAAGATGAATCCTCACTTAAGATGGGAAATATTGCAACCAAACCAATTAAAGGACTAGGAAATGTTGAATTATTATTTACTTATGGAAAATACATGTTATTAAAAACAGTATTGATTGTTCCTGAGATTCGAAAGAATCTTTTGTCTGGTTTCCTACAAGTGTACGAAAGTGGCAACTACGTATTGTCATAACATGGTGCATTTATGGGATTCAGATCTTTGTGTAATGGTATGTTTATGTTAAATATTAATGTTTCGTTGAAAATGATTATGTGCGTATGACTTCTACTAGTATGTGTAGAAATTTGATTAAAACAAAATTATGGCGTGCTAGATTAGGACATGTTCATTATGGAAGAATAAAAGTCATGTCGAAAATGAGTCTTATTCCTCCCGTTGATGCAAACAATGAAAAATGTAAAACTTGAATGTTAACTAAGATAACTAGGAAACCTTTAAATAATGTTAACCAAGTTTCCAAGATGTTTGAACTATTACATAGAGAGTTGTGTGATTTACATACTACACTTTCATTAGGAAATTAAAATTATGCCATTTCTTTTATTCATGATGCATCTAGGTATAGATACATTTATTTGTATGCTAAAAATGAAAGTCTTGATAAAATTAAAATTTATAAGGAAGAAGTAGAGCTATATAAGAATGATTTGATTAAAAATCTAAGTACAGATAGAGAAGGTGAATATTATGATCATATTTAAGTCTACTATATAATTCATCAAACCACGGATCCTTATACACCATAAGAAAATGGTATAGCTAAGAGGAAGAATAGGATTTTGAAAGAAATTGTTAATTTCATGTTGTCCTATTCGGGTTTGAGTGAATGAGTATTAGGTGTCGCTATGTTAACAACATGTTATTTATTGAATCTTATTCCTACTAGAAGGAATAAGATGAACCCATATGAGCTTTAGTATAAGAAGTATCCAACACTTAATTATTTGAGAGACTGGGGTTGTAGAGCAATTGTAAGGCTCAATGAACCCAAAAGGAAAAATTTGGGTGAGAGAGGTATAAATTATATGTTCATTGGATATGCTGAGCATTCCATTGCGTAGAGGTTCTATGTGTTCGAAACTAATGACTATATGTCGGTGAACAAGGTAATTGAGTCAACAGATGCAATATTTGATGAAGAGAGATTTACCTTTATACCTAGACCTAGAGATATGATTCAAAACTCTTTTAATAGTAACTCAATTAAAACTGAAAATATATCAAGTGGTACTGTTTCTGTACCTGAACCTTCTGAACCAAGGAGGAGTACTAGAGCTAGAAAAGTTAAGTTGTTCGGATCTGATTTCAACTTTATTTAGTTGAAGGGTCAATAGATAAGATTGACTATCAATATCAATATTTTTTTATTATTTGAAGATAATTAAAGGACTTTTAGTGTTGATATGGCATCAAGGGATGTTGCATTCTGGAAAGAAGCTATCCAAGATGAGATAAAGTCTATCATGCATAACAATATATGGGAGTTGGCTGATTTACCTCCTGGTTGTCAATCATTAGAAAATATATGGATCTTTAAACTAAAAATGAAAGTAGATGGTACTATTGAAATGTATAAAGCTAGATTTGTTATCCAGGGATTTAGATAAAGAGAATGAATTGACTTCATTGATACTTATGCTCCGGTTGCTAGAATTTCCATTATTAGATTATTGATTGCACTTGCATCTGTATACAATCTTGTCATTCATCAAATGGATGTTAAAACTGCATTCTTAAATGGTGATTTGGATGAGGAGATTTTATGAAACAACCGGAAGGGTTTGTTATGCTTGGTCATGAAAACAAGGTGTGTAAGTTGAAAAACTCTTTGCATGATTGGCTAAAAAAGTTGGTAATGTAATATTGTCTAATGGCTTTATTATTAACCAAGCGGACAAGTGTTTTTATAGAAAATTTGATAATTCTGGTAAAGGAGTTATGATTTGTCTATATGTGGATGAAATATTCAGTTTTGGTACTGACTAAAATCAGGTTGATGAAACGAAGATATTCTTATGATCTGATTTTAAGATGAAGGATTTGGGGGAAGCTAAAATGATTCTTGGTATAAGAATCAAGCGAAAGAACAATAGTATATCGATTTCTTAATCTCACTATATTGAATAAATTTAATTTCAAAGATTGTTCTTTAGTAAGCTCATTTATAGATCATAGTCTTAAGCTTCTAGCTAATAAAGATGCTACTATATCTCAACTTGAATAATTAAGAGCCATTGGGTGTCTTATGTACATTATGACTAGCACTATGTCGAATATCCTAGTTCACATCATTGCCAATCTGTAAATCAAGTATTCTAGTATTTGAAAGGAACCGTGAATTATGGAAGATCATTCTTCCACAAGTCGATTGGTATTTCTACTTGGGCGAGGTGCTATATCTTGCGGATCTAATAAACAAACTTGTATTACTGATTCAGCAATGGAATCTGTGTAGGGAATATGGGTCCGCATATTCCGCATTGTATATAAGTAAGAATAATCCGCACTACCTAATTGTCACTTAATACCTAATATTATTTTAATACCCTAACTACCCTTAACCCACTATATAAGCATAATTTTATGTTTTCTTTCTATTTTTTCTACCTTTTTGAAGATTTGAATTTGTTAGCCGCTCTAACCACTAAACCCTACGAACCACCACGAAGATTGGTTGAAAGCACAATTCCGGTGATCGGTTTCTACACTGTCTAACCACTGTTTTCTACATACAACAACTGGTCGTGCTTTTTGGAATCTGTTGTTTTACAAGTAATCATGTTGTTGCTTTCAGGTAATCGTAATTACCTACCAATTTCAAAGTTATTTTTGGTTTTCTAAGTTGGAATAGGTTTTATTGTACTGTTTTTAGACGTCATAGCACGATTTCGAGCTTTTCTCTGTTTTTTTTGTTTTCTGTTCCAGTGATCCGTGCTTGTTTTGTTAATATTTATTGTTATATACTCATGCCGTTGTTTACGATTTTATATACTAATTTTTTAGTGTATTAGATTTTTATTTCGGACGTGAAACACATGTAGACTATGAGTTTTGGTTGTCCATGTGTTCGACACAGGATGCAATTGTTTGATGTATTCAATGAGGAAGATGTTAATTGTGTTACCAATTCGCATGGTTACATGCGAATTACATGAAACAATTTCAAAACTAATGCATGTTCAAACATATATCAGGACTTTTAGTTGCTTATAAAACTCAGGATGGGTTGTGAACTATGGTGTACTATAAAGTATTGCATTTTCAAATAAATATGAGGACTGTTAGTTACTTGACGATTCGCATGATATGCTGCAAATAGTGTGTAACTTTTAAGTATCTAATTTCCAAATAAATATCAGGACTTTTTTAGTTGCTTTACGAATCGCATGCGATGCTGCGAATTGTGTGATATATCATACCTTATCATCTTTCAGACAAATCTCAGGGAATTAATACTTGAGAGAAAATCTCAGGTACAATTGTGAATTGTTTACATTTATGGTAAGTGTGGGTGTACCAGTTGATTTACAAACAAATCTCAGGACAGGATGTGAATTGGTCAATTAATAGACTAAAATTACACACCGTTCGCAGCTTATAGATATACACAAATCGCAAGATAGGATGCGAATTGTTTTGATGCAGTAATAACTTGCACTTTATTTTTGGGATTAATAACTAATAACTTGTTCGGTGCAGGGTAAGGTATGTCCAAATCATGATTTTGTAGTTTTAAACATGGTCACCAAACCACAATTGTGCCTTTCACAGAGTTTGAAACCTTTCAAAATATCCAAGCTTATGTGGAGAACACATGGGAGGAGCTTGTCACAGGTGACTACCTAATTACCTACTCGTGCGGAGATCACAATAATTGTTTCTTTAATAACCAGAAGGATTTTTTGGGGTTGGTGTTGTATCTTGATTTGGAGCGTTTAAAACGGGTTAGTTTTCGCATAGAACAACACGTCTTCGATAAGGGTTCTGGTGATAAGTATTTTGGTGAAAAGAGTTCTGGTGATAAGAGTCATGGTGGTAAGGATTGTGGTTTAAAGCGTAAAGAGCGTAGCTTGAGTTTGGGAGAACCATCTCTTGATCAATTAGTTAGCGGGGAGAGTAGTAACGGTTTAGTTAATTCTGATCAGAGAAAAAAACAACTTGCTACTGCTGGTTGGGCTGATGCTATTACAGGACTGAGTCAAGCTTTTGAAGAAGGTGCTGCAGGTCTCAGGTTATCTTTGTGCAAGTTTGCTTTAGAGCATGGTTTTGCTTTCAAATACCTGCACAACACAGCAACCAAGATCACTGCTTATTGTGAAAATAAGTTCACAAGCGGATGCAAATAGAAGCTTTATTCATCTATTGATTCCAGCACCGGCTTGATAACGATCAAGAAGTATGTTCTGCACCATACTTGCAGTCCCGTTTTCTCCCAGAAACATAAGCGACATAGGCATTTGACATCAGATTTGATTGCAAAGGAGATTCAGGATTATCTCCGAACCTGCCATTCGTTGACAACCAAAACCATACAATCGACTGTCAAACAAAACTACGGTCTTGACATCTCTTACCGTTTGTCATGGAATGCTTTAGAGAAGGAAAGGAGGGGAGTTTTCAGAGATAGTTCAAGTTCTTTTAGTTTACTAAGCGAGTACTTCAAACGATTGAAGAGCCGCGATATTACTTCAGACTGCCAGTTGGAGTTATCAGCTGGAAACCGATTCAAGCGTTGTTTTGTAGCATTCGGTTCGTCCCTTCATGGTTTTCATTCATGCCGTCCAATGTTGTTTGTCGATGGAACCCACTTATATGGCAAGTATAAGGGTACCTTGCCTACTGTTGTAGCAAAAGTTTAGTTACATTTAACTAGTTAATCTGAATGTTTATGACGTTTTGTTTGAACTTTTATACAATATTTCGCATCCTATAGTTGCACACGATTGTCATGGAATCCTGATATTTAAGAACGATTCGCTTCAGAGGCTGCGAATTAGGAAGTGTTCTTATTTGATGACATTTCGCAAGAGAGGATGCGAAGTAGTCGATGAAATTTTTCACAACATTTCGCATCCTATAGTTGCACACTATTGTCATTGAATCCTGATATTTCAGAACGATTCGCATTAGAGGCTGCGAACTAAGCAGTTTTTTTTATTTGATGAAATTTTTTTCAAGAGAGAATGCAAAATAGTCGATGTAACCATAAAACTATGAACACTTCACAGCTTATGATTGTACACCATTCGCAACATATATTTTGAGAACAACTCTCAGAAGAGCATGCGAATTGTTTACATTTTTTAAACGTTTGAGTGCTGTTGTATTGTTCATTTGAGTTGCCTTTTTCCAGGACTATTCCCTGTTGGTCTTGGTATAGTTAGTATTGAATATTAGGACAATTGGATGTGGTTTTGGGGTGTTTGAAACCATATTTGTTGGATCGCCAAATCACATTTATTTCAGACCGTCATTCTGGTATCGTTAATGTTGTTTCTGTCTTTTATCCAAACTGCTATCATGCGTACTGTTATTTCCATCTCATGCAGAATTTGAAAGAAAAACTGGAACATACTAACAGACACTATAAAAAAAGGATGTTGAGTTTCTTCCATCGTCTTGCTTATCCTCTCAATCGAGAGATTTTTAAAGATATACTAACAGTTTTTATATGTGAAGGTGGTGACAGAATGAGTGATTTTCTTGCTAACTTACCCCCGGAAACGTATGCGCAGGCTTACGTAAAAGGGAAACGATACGGCTCTATGGCTTCTACTGCAGCACAATCGTTTAACAATCAAATCGAAACATATTGCGGCCTACCGATTGCTGAGTTTATTAACTGGATTAGAGACTTTCTTATGACTCAAGTTTCATGAATATACGAAGAGGGTCTAAGCTGGAGTACTAATTTGGTTCCCGAGTATGAGAAGAAGCTAAATGAGAATGTTGACATGTGCCGAACTTGGGTAGTAAGTAAGTCGTCTTCCGCCATGTTCGAAGTCTTTTTAAATCATGTGGCTATTGTTAATATGTTGGATTTCAAATGTTCTTGCGAACAATGGTAATAAGAGTGTTTTCCATGTCCACACGATTTAGCCACAATACAGTATACCGACCAATATCCCTTTACCGTAATAGAGCCCTTCCTTATGGTTAAGAATTACAGGGAAAGTTACTCTTTCATCATACCAGCTATAACGGATTTCGGGGAAGGGTCTAACGCTAACGATCCTTCATTTGTTAAAATTCTCCCTCCGAACGTTAAGAGACGCTCGGGAAGGCCTAAGAAAAAGCGAATACCATCTAGAAGAGAAATCTCAACCAAGCAGTTGAGGTGTGGTCGTTGTTCGAAATTAGGCCAAAACAAGAGGACTTGTGATGTTCAAGTTTAAGCACAGTTTAAGCACAATTTTTTTTACAGTTGTTTGGTCATCTACATTTTTTTATTACAGTAAATGAATGCTAAGTGTTTTGAGTTACATGAAATTTGCATCCAATATTGCGAATTATGAATAATATCTTGATATCATGTTGCAAACATCTATCAGGTTCCCATGCGAGTTGTGTGAAATTTCACCATGATGCGTATCGTTTGTAAAATCATATCAAACAATTATGAGTATTTATGTTGCAAATTGTGTTGAGCTCAAACATAATGATTTTTCAAACAAATATCAGGACTCTTATTTGCTTACGTTTCGCATGATATGATGCGAATTGACTTCAACTCTAAATTATTGTATTTTCAAACGAAATATCACAAAGCGGATGATATGCTGCGAATTACGTTTTCAAACAAATACATGTACTTTTTAATTAACTCCGTATCGCATGATATGCTGCGAATTATGACCGAAACAAATATCAGGACTGCTAGTTGCTTGTATATCGCATGATATGATGCGAATTGAGAACAACCGGAAGTCTTGGTATTTGTTACGCATCGTATGCTAAGCTGAGAATCGTGGTTTCATACAAATATCACGACTTTCAGTGGGTTGCAAATCGCATGGTATGGTGTGAATTGAATATAAATCAGTAATATTTATAAACAAGTAATATATCAGGTTACGATGTGAATTGTTTGCAATTGGTAATTGGATGCAAATCGTATATATGATTAAAAGTCTGTACAAAAATTGGATTCCAAAAAGAGGATTACAGTCTTCATGCACTAACAATTTTTCAAACAAATTACTACAACCTATTAGTGTTTGTTTGTTGCATTCCAAAAAAGCAAACAAAAAAAACCAACTCTATTAGTCATCAGTAGAGGATTTTTCACCATCTTTCTCCTCTTCGTGCTGATCATCAGCCTTTTCATTTTCCTCATCCTCTTCGTTATCTACGCTCATCATGCATAAAAATTGTGTCCTTGATGGACTGACTTTGTCATCTCTCTTCCTTTTGTTATTTGGAACCTCTGCTGATTGAGGTTCAGCAGCAACCATTGGAACCTCTTCTGGCTGAGGTTCAGCAGAAACCATTGGAACAACTTTCACGGGTTGAGAGTCAGCAGAGAAGTAGTCCTTTATGCTTAAATCAAGGACAGAGACTCGGCTGTTTGGTGGTGCTGCTGGTATGATTAAGTCATCGCTCCAGTTTGTTGTTAAGGATGACCAAGAGTCACCAAGAGAACCAAGTGAACTAGAGTATGAGTATGTGGTGGTGGTTGTGGTTGTTGAAAACGACATGACTGTTGGAATTTGAAGAGAATAAGAGGTGTTTGTTTCTAAAAATATAGAGTTTGTTTTAAAATTAGCCTCTGCTTACTAGTGTGATTTATAGGGAAAAGAGGGAGTCTGAGCTTATGAGGTGGTGTGGCTATATTAATCATTACATAACCTTCATGTCCAATCATCAATTAATGGGTTGTGGACCTCCAGTGATTAGATTTCTTTTTGCGTGCTCAATGCAGTTAACGTTTAACAAGGCATACGCCATAGCCTGTTCGTATTCTTGAACGATAGATTTTGAATTATTTATTTTATACCAGGAGTTGTTACGAACTGTTTAGTAATAATTTCGCACCTTCTAGTTTGTTAACAGTTTATAGGAGGAGTTGATGCGAACTGTTTGGTAAGAAATCTATCACGTTAGGATGCGGATTGTTTGGTGAAGATCCTTTTTTAATATATACCGGGGATTGGTAGGAATTATTCGAATACTAACTAACACTTATATACCAGGTTAGCATGCGAACTGTTTAACAAGAAATATATCCTACATAAATTTTGGAACTGAACATGTCTGAAATTTAAAAAAGTCTTTGTACAGAAAACAATACTGTGAATGTATGTACACCAAAAAATTACAATCAATGTATGTACACCAAAAAACAATAATGTCTCACCAGTACTTGACGGTGTCTCCGTCGTTTAAGAAGAAATCAAACATTTCTGCTCTGAAGGCAGTGACCATATCTTTATCGTATTTTGTTTGCACATATCCATGCTGGATAATATCTCTGGCGTATTTGCAGAGAAAAATACCACAGTCCAGGGTGCCACGTTTTTGTTGTGGAATTTTTCTTTCATTTTACACCTTCCACCCTGTCTTTGAAGGAGGTAGGAATCCTTTGTCCAGTGAATATTTGATCTGGTTATAATAATTAGTGTTAGGAATCCGCACAAAAACTTAAACAGTGGTTGTCAAACATTTTGCATCATACATTGCAAATTGTTTGACAACGAGTCCAACATGTACATGTCAACCAATTCGCAGCTTAGGTTGCGGATTGTTTTGTATCCAATCCATTTTGTCTGCAAACATTTCGCAGCCTATGTTGCGAAATGTTAATCATCCAAAACAATTTTTCCTAGACTGTGGATTCTTTTATGGATACGCTACGAATTGCAACTGATTTGCTCACATTTTTCATCATATCTTGATCACAGTTCACAACATATATTGATCATGCATACTTTCAAATGTGTTTAAAAGTAAGTGAATAGTTCCGAATATTACCAGATTGATAGGTGTCCTTGTGGTGCTGTCTATCGCTTTCAGTTTAGGCAGCAGTGGGTTGTAGTTTGTTATCGACCTGCCGTCGACATCAATGACGAGCAACGTCCAATGGTTTATCTGGTCCTTTGTCTCGGTGCATATTGGAATGATGATGATTTTGGGGTTCTAGGGCGCTTTGTTAAAAGTTGCGTCCACCAAATTTGTTACTTCCCAGCCTGATTCCATTTGATGCTGCATCCACGCGATAGTACATTACAATGAGAACATTTTCTGAGCTTTGAAATTTACCTTAGCTAAACTTAGCGTAGTCATGCCCGAAATCATTACCCTGTCATGTAACACTCCTTAAACGTTTTGGCATGGAACTTTGAAGTCTGCTTCTTCAAGTATCTTTTAAATTCAAGCGTCCACAACCTAAGAAAGGAGTTGTTTATTCATGTTAAATATAAAAGAGATGTCTGAAACACTAAAAAGAGAATTGGTTGACAATTGGATACCTTTATGTCCAGCTCCAGTTCTAAAGGTAGCACCATCGCATCACTCGCTTGCACTCTAATTTCGTATGTAAATTTGGACGTTGGTAACTGCCATACTACTGGATCAGGGGTGTTAGTCTCGTAGGATTTAAATAACTGTATTTTGTGGTATTCTCCGACATCGATACGGTCAGTTACTTTTGTTTTCTTTGGCCAACCCCTGTATTTTACTTTTGGCGGTTCCCGTTCTGTTATAATTCTCTCTTCCTCTTCCTATGCCACTGGAGGCTGTGTTGGTGTTAGTAGATTAAAAGTAAGCTCCTCTGTCTCTTTACTTGATTCGAGCTCATTAAATAACAAAAATAAAAAGAGTGTGTCAGTAATTATAATGTTAACAAACCCAAACATTTCGCATGCTAACATGCAGATTGTTTAGTTTCAGATGAATACATTTCAGGGTATCTATCAGGATAGCATGCGAACTGATCGAGGTTCTACTGAACAGTTCGCATGCTACCCTGGTATTTGTTTGTAAACCGTGAAATACATCGACACTATAAATAGCCCTTACCACACGGTTAACAACAACCAATGCCGTTGACTTGTTCGGCATAGGATCTGGATCGTGTTGGCAGAAATCATTAATGTCATCCTCCGACATGTTCTCAAAGACCGTTGTATTACAGAATCGTAATATGCATTATAAATTTCATTTGAAAGTGTTTGTGAAATTTGTGTGTAAATACCATCAACAGAAGCATCAAGTAAACCTACTGTGTTATCATTTGACTCTGGAGCTTGCAGTTGAAATTCAGGTTGGCTTAGTAATTCTGACTTTGCGCACACCACCGTTGGTCTTTGAGGTGCATCTCCATATTTGGTATTATCTTCTAAGAATGGTCCTTCCTGGCTGAGTAGTTCCATTTTTTCACAGGGATTGACATGTTCCGACTCTTCCGACGCTATCTCTTGTGTTAGCTTTTCTCTCTTTGCCAAGGCTATTTGTTGTTGCTCTTGTTGTTATTGTTGTTCTTGTTGTTCTTGTTGTTGTTATTATTGAACTTGTTCTTTTTGCTGTTGTTGTTGTTGCTTTTGCTGTTGTTGTTGGTGTTGTTGTTGTTGGTGTTGTTGTTGTTGGTGTTGTTGTTGTTGTTCTTGTTCTTGTTGTTGTTATTGTTGGTGGTGGTGGTTTTGTTGTTGTTCTTGTTTTTTTTTTGGTGGTGTTGAACTTGTTGTTGTTGTTGTTGGTGGTGGTGTTGAACTTGTTGTTGCTGTTGTTGGTGTTGTTGTTTGTCGGCCTCTTGTTTCATACAAATTCCCAAATAAAAAGGTGGAAGGGTTAAGCATACTATAATCATAGTTGCGAACGATTCGCATGCTAATCTGATATTTGTTTGGTCCATCCCAAACAATTCGCATGATGAGCTGCGAATTGTACAATAACCAACCAAGTAGAGTAAAACACAATTCGCAATATACGATGCGAATTGTTTGGACAAGACTACACAACAGTACTGATATTTGTTTGATAGCATCATATCATGTGATGCATTGTTTGAATATGTATTCAACTAGAAAACCCCGCTGACTGTTTTAAATACATACACTGACTTTTTTTGAATATATATACAACAGTAAATATTATTATAAAAACAATTTCATCACAACAATAAATAAGATATTTGAATCTTAGTGAACTTTTGATCCATCATCATCCTTCTCTTCTGGGAGTACTCCATCAGCATCATGCTGATCAGCATCAGGCACAGATGCCTGCAATTTAGTGGATACTGCTCTATCTGGAAATGCTGGTACCTTCTCAACTTTTGGGCTTCCAACCTGGCAAATTGGCTGAGATATAGCATTGAGGAGTTGTTGTGCTTCCAGCTCCGCTATATTCCGTTTCAGTTCTTCCAGCTGAAAAAATGAAAGCAGACGTTTTATAAACATATTAAGTGCTGATTATAGCGATTATTTAAGGCTCAATCTCATACGTACTTCTTTGGCCTGTTTTTCTATCTTTCTCTCGTACTTGTTCTTGTCAGCATATGTATTCAAACGCTTTGATTCAGCAACAGTTGCAAACTTCTTTGGAGTAGCCGCTCTGCGTTTGAGGAAAAAATTACCGATTGTTTCACTCATACTAGTTGTGCCCTCGTCGTCGGGCTCCTGCCGGGATGTGCCGAGCGGTGGTGGTGGAATCGTTTGTTCGAAGAATCTTGGTGGTGTAATCGTTGTCTCGGGGAGTCTTGGTTGTTGGGGTCTGGGTGATATCACCTGATTCATTTCTTTCTGTTTCTGTGATGCTCGTCTCCTTGGTTTTGAGGTTGTGTTTTTCTTCCTCTTCTTTGGTTTTTCTTCCGGTGAAATAGCTTCAGCATCTGCATCTCCACTATTTACTGCTCCTCCGAAAGCTTCGCTTTCAGCCTCAGTAAGACGTAGTGGACCTTCAAAAACCTACCAACAGAGGCACATTAAAGTAAATAGCTACAAGTGGTTTGTTTTGAAAGTATGAAGGTGTAGACAGGAAAATTGTTTTTTACAAACAGTTCGCATTATAAGTTGGGAATTGTGTGAAACTCTATCCTTGTTAGAGTTGCACACAACTCGCAGGTGATCATGGGAATTGTGTGTAAACAATAGGCTGCAGATTGTGTGGAAAAAATAAGATGCGAACTCAGAACGCATCCTAGGCTGCGAAATGTTTGATACATTGTTCTAATATAACACCAAACAAAACGCATGCTATGCTGCGAACTGTTTGCAACCCCAATTCAATACCTATATAAAGCTCATACCTGTTCATCTTTTAGGTTGGGTATTCTAATAAGCAACGCCAAGGTTGCTGCTTCACACTCTAATCCCAACCATTTAAAAAACCTTGGTATTGAGGTCGGCTTCGCTACCTCGAAGCCGACTGTTGTGTGTTCCATGAAGAAGGGCTGCATGGAGACAAGTTTTATCATCAAGATGCTCTGTACATAACTTATTTTTATACTGAATAGATCAATCTTACAATTAGACGGGTGACGCAGCCGACGACTATATCGGGTTTTTCGATTGCTAAGAAACTCCTGATAGATTGCCGAAGCTTGAACAATATTGATCCGGACTAGGCGTAATTCTTTACTTTGCTGATGTCTTTAATAAAATAAAGCGTGCTCCAACCCAGGAGTAGAAAAGGGTTGAGCACAAAAACAGTATCAACAGCCTTGCAACGTCTTCCAACTCATGCTCCCCTTCGCTTATGGCTGTTTCTATACCTGCTTGTAAAACCCACGACAACATGCTATGTTAGTAAAGTACAGCATCCTGCTTTATAAGATGAAGTCGATTTTACAGGTATCTTTATAATGGCATTCGTTATTTTTTTAGTATTTGTCGGTCCTACTTTCCTGGCAGTCTTAGCCATGAAGTATTTCTTCATCATCCTCGTCGGACGGGTATTTGTTGAGAAATGCTCTGGTTTCCGTTAACGGCATGCTTCATCCTCTTCAGTTAGATTTACGAACTTTGAGCCAATATGGATGGCGTTTTTCGAAAGCCGTTTTCAAAAGTGTGTAGAAGGGTGTGTTTCTTGCAACTTCAATGTGGGAACGGGTAATACGGTTATCTTTAAGAAGCTTCAGAAGGCTCACCAACCCTGACCTGTAATAGATTGGTTTTGTTGTCATATTTTCTATACAAACACAAATCAGTTGGAGTATCACACACCTCGCATCAGAAGCTGCGAACTTCCTATCTAACAGTTAGACTGTCTCATGATTCGCATGAAAAGCAGCGAATTACTTGTAAATATAAGCTGCGAAACGTATGGCATACACATGCAATCAAACTGCGAATTGGTATGATATATAAACAGATATGAAGTTACGAATTGTTTGCATCCTAGGTGATGAAGATGCGAACTGTACTACAGCGCACACGTACAGGCTGCGAACTGATCTATTTTTTACATGCACGTTGCATGGATCTGGGAAATATCGAGACAACACCAAAGTCAACAATCAACTACCTAATGCACATCTAACATACATCACAGTTGTTAGGAAAGTATTGGCATTACATGCAACCAAACTTCTACCCTGCGTTCGACGATAAACCGAGAAATTGACCAACTACCGTCATTAAATACTTCATTCCGGTATAAAAAGCAATGCCGATCGTGAAATAACAGAAAATAGTGGTTCGAAGTAATCAAAAATGCAAAAAACATTAAACTTTCCACGATGATTCTTACCTAGTTACTTCTAAACATTGTACTATTCACTGCCCGGAGATGACTAGACGGCAATTTGTCGAACAAGAGGTCGTAGCTCGTTGGACTGAGTAAAAGACGGTGACCGGTCCGATTCCGTTGAAGGTGTGAAGGACAACTGATTTCACAGAGAAGCTGTAGGGGTTTCGGGTTTGAGAGAGAGAGTATCACGAAGTCGAACGTTTCTAGTGGTTTCTAAAATTAGACGTATTTGGGTTTGTTTAGGGTGATGGGAAGGGGGAAAAAGTAGGTTTGAAGTGAAATATATATATATAATCGGGGGTAATTTTGTCCAATTTCTTACTCGAGGTACTAACACTATCCAAAATTTGAGTACTACCGGGTAATTAGATACTTGAGCGGGAATTTATTTACCGGTACTTTTCTCTTATGTTTAATGACTAGAATAAAAATATTATCTTTTTATAAAATATTAATCATATGGGTTTCATTTATAGTCAATTATTTCACAATTTCTAACTAAGCATCAATGATATTATTATACGTCTATTTAACCAATAAATTTTTAAGAATTTTATTTTGATACACTTTATATTTAGGATGGATCATTTTTGTTTCTTTAAATTAATGTTCTGGATTTTTGCATTCATCGGGTATATAAGCAGAACCAGTTGTTTATGCCAAATTTTACACTTCATACTTTCTCCCTCTAAATACACTCTCGTAATTTTTTTCAAAGAATTGACGTAATCTTTTTATAACAGCTCGTAAGGGAAAATATTCTTTTAAAAAAATTAATTATTTAATCAAAATCACTTAGATTTATAGGTTTGACCGAAGGGTTCATGTATCATTATACATCATTCTTCTTTTACTATTCATTATATGTAATCATGTCAATTGATAAAAAATCCAGTTATATTACAACTCATTTGATAACAAAAAGACTTACGATGACACTACTCCATCAAGTAGTAGTATATCGGGTAACAACTCTTCACGCACTAATTAAAATTTTAGATGACTCATCATATTTTCTATAAACTAACAGAGAAAACCAATAGAAAATTGATCAAACAACAACACATTATAGCGATCTTTAATTCTAACATCTAGTAAAGGAAAAATCCATATTTTCCTCAAAAAATATTCAAAGTCTCTAGAATCTTATAACGAAGCCATAGAACAAGATTTAAGAAAATAACACGGTGACGATCGGTTATTCTTCTAATATTCCTTATGAAATAAATACTAGCTTCTTCGATCGAGCTTTCTCATCAGTCTTTTATATATGCCGAAGATAAACTAGAAGAGAAAAAATTGATTGGATATAACTAGGGTATTAGTAATCATGTGAAAATAAGCATCTCGTTAGAAATGTGATTACCATAACCATATTGTTGAAGATGAAGTCTGATTATCTAATAAAGCAAAATAATGGGTTATTTGGTTCTCCGTTCGTCCTAAAATTCTAGATTTGTTTCAGAACATGTAGAATATTGTGTAGCCAACTTACTCCAAACACATGACGAACACAAGCATCATTGTTTCATTTATGATACTAAAAAAACATTGTTTGAGTTTTCTAACATTATGCTCGATAACTTTCTATTATATTATTTTTACCGCCGCTAAACACATGAGCATTACTAGACTCGATTTGTTAGCTCGTAAATAGAAATAAATTTGTTTCTTATGTTTTCATATATTAAAAGTCATATTTTTCAATCATTAATGGTGTCGTTGAAAATAATAAATATCAAAAGTATGTTTAATTTAAAAAATCTTCAGTATGATTTACTGTTGTAATCTTTTTTGGAAAGATGAATTTCACAAACTTTTCATTCAATATAATTTGTTTTCCTCTATATTTTGGCCAGCAAGAAGTTATTTTATTTCTCAGGATTATCAGATCATGTATATTAAAACCAATAACCATACCGATGACAAAGTGTTAAGCAACAATATAATGAATCTCATTGGAGATGAAAGTAAATGGAGTATTAATCTCAATATACTTAAAAACAAGGAAAAAAGAAACTGAATGAAGAAGAAGAAAAAGATAAACAAAAATGTATCAAACTGTCAACGGACAAGTCTAACAAAAACGATTGTTCACTTTCAAAAACCACTCCATCCAAAACATGTAATGACAAAAAAGAAATATTACTAAAGATTCTGGCTTCGAAACCATACTTATTTCCCCTCCACATGGCTACTAGATCAATATTCAAATCCATACTTATTGTTGTAAGTAATCAATTTATTCTTATTGAGGCTCTTAATTATTTTATATATTATAACGACACGTCTCTATTCCATCTAACAATGTTATTTTGAAAATTTATTTTTGGTGGTGATCATTATCGCCTGAGGGTAGGCTTGTAATTTGTTTGGTGTTTAATAGTAGTATGTGAGTGTTTTATTTTTAGTGTAGAGAGTAGAGAGATAATTAAGCTGGCTGGTAGCAATTAATTCTCATTACCCACACTTAATGCAGGTGGTTGGGTATTTATACCCTCATGTTTGGGCCCTTATGGGCTTTCGGGTCATGTTAAATGGACCCGGGTCATGTTCAAAGACCCATGAGCTCTAAGTAGGAGAGCAAGTAGCTTAGTCAAGTAGTGTTTAGGTTTTTAGTACTTTTTTCATAGTTCGAACAGTCCTTTGGGCTAAATGTTCGAAGTGATCTGTCCGGTCCGGAGAGCTTGGACCGTTTCGGACTCATCAGGAGCCCCTTTTTTAGGTGTTTGTGCAAATACTCTTGTCAAAAACCTGAAAAACAGTCTGACATCAGGGGTAGTTTTAATCCGGACAGGTCTGTCAATTTGGGTTATGGGTTTATCCGGACTGACAAAGCTTCACGAATTCAAAACGGTTTTTGCCAGAGTTCGTGGGACACCTGTCGCTCTCTGATTGGTTGCTTCAGCCGTTTTTTCACCTTGAATTTCGAACCCACCTTCTTCGAAAAGCAACCTCTTAATTAAAGGTGATGACATCAGCGCCGTCTTTGATCATTACCAATCTTTTCGAATTCTTCTAGCAATCAACTTCTTTTTTTCAGATTTACTATAAATACAAACTCACTTTCTACTGTTTTACCATCTCTTTCACATTTACTCTGCAAAATTTCCCAAAGCTCTCTCTCTCTAAAGCAAAAACTTTGTTCGATAGTTTATCTTTACAGCGAGGAACGCTCTGGTCAAACGCGGGTGGCTCAACCTTTCTGAGTTAGAGAAGGCTCAAAAAGTCGAAAGAGAAAGACGAATTGCGGCAGGGTTACCCACTTCGCCTGTCGATAGACCAATCACCTCTGCCACATAGTCAGATCAAGGCTCTTCTTCTTCTAAAGGCACTAAGCGTAGAAAACTATTTCAAACCAACCTTTCTCCCATTATCTCTGGTTCCTCAGTTCAGGAATCAGAGCATACTGTCGAGCCAGGAGTAACAGCTACTAGCCTCAAAAAACCCTCACCCTTCATAGCTATGGGGTCGGATACAGAGCACTCCCCTGAGAAGCTAGTCGATAGGAGGAAAGGCCGGTTAGTTAGAGGCCAAGGGTCTAAAAATACTCCCTCAAAGTCGGGGGCAAAAGACAGTAGCACCGGGTCAGAGGTGCCTATTAGAGCCCCCAAGGACAGATTGTCCAGTCCGGAGGGCACCAGTCCAAGTCTTCAAAGAGAAGCACCTGCTCCGGATACTCTACCGGAGGCCAGAAGCCAAAAGAACACAGAGGCCCAGCAGTCCGGAGACAAGGCTGAGTCAAGTTTGAACCCTCCCCCCACTACAACTGCTGAAATCCCTTCAACAATTATGGAGGAAGTTATGGAGGACTCTGTCGAAGAGGCTCCATTTGAGTCTGAGCCCTCCAGTCAGACTAGTAGTGCAATAGTTGCCAAGAAGGACAAAGGCAAAGAAAAATTGTATTTGAGGCATCCGGATCTGCCGGAGAGCCTCGATGGAAGAGTGGGGCCTTGTTTTCACAAGGTCAACCTTAATTATCTCCTCGCCCTGCAGAAAATCAACTACGCGTTCATCCACACAGCTGAGCTGGGCCGGATGCGTACAAAATGGGGAATACCGGAGAATCTGAAGATCAAGATCCCCATACACCCGGAGACTCCTATGTACTGCAAACTGAGCGAAGTCGTCATGTTCACGGAGCTATTCAACTGGGGACTAAGATTCCCTTTAGACCCAGAGATTGTCAGATACTTCCATCTGATAAAACTCTGTCTGAGCCAGCTGAGCCCCAACGCCTGGTATACCCTCATGGCCTGCATCATGGCCTCAAGGCTCTCCGGGATTCCTCTGCCAATAGAGGAGTTTGCTGCTGTGGTCAGTTTGTGCAGAAACCCCAACATCCCCTTTTACCATTTCAATATGGGGGATGACTTCAAGGCTGTTGATGATTTGTTGGAGGCCTAGAGGAATTGGAGGACCCAGTTCCTATTTGTTCGTGGTGCTTGGGAGAATGGAAGAAAAATCAAGTCTGGAGAGAACCCAAGCCTTCTCAGAAGCAGGTGGAGGAGTGATTGTAAGTCTTCCACTTTATTCTTTTGGTTCTTTTTTTTTTAAAGTAGTTCGAACTAATGGGTCTCACTTTTTCCTTGGCAGTACTGCCCAAGGAGTTCAGTGACTATCAGAAAGCCGGGCAGGCTACTTGCTCCAAAATCAATGCTTGGGCTGCGGAGAAGTGGGGGAACCGATTCCATGCTGCTTTTACCAGTGGCAACCTGGCAAGGTCTCACTTGTGGAACACCACGGGTCGGAGAGACTTGACTTGGGAGGAACTCACCACTCAGCCTCCTCCGGATGTTGTGCTTAAGAGGACCCATGAACCAGATGGGAAACTCTTCCTGCCAGGCCGGGCCAAAGACCCGAGCAAAATGAAAGGCAAGAAGAAGAAGGGCAAGAAGGTGGTAGGTGGTGCTAACCCTTCGGATGCAGAGAAGGATGCTCCAATAGACCCGGAGGGTCCAGCGCAGAGCCAAATCGATGCTGCTCTCTTGGAAGTGGTGGAGCAAGAGACTAAAAAGCAAGAAGCTTACCTCCTAAAACCTCCAAGGGCTTCCAAGAGAAATCGTAAACAAGGAAGCGAAAGCACAGACCGGGAGGTCAAGAAGAAAAAGACTTCTAAGGGAGACGAGCTTTCTCTCCGGGCTCCAGAGCCTTCTCTCCAAGCTGATCCTACTGACCCAACGTATGCCGAGGAGATTCCGGGTGACTTTCATACCGATGAGGTTGAGGGGGGAGGTATCAATATTGATGGAGTAGACATCACCGGTCTTGGTGAGCTTGGTGAATACTTCCTCAATCTTCCCAGAGATGACTTTGCCAGGCCTTACCTTCGTCCAAGCACCTCCAACACGGTCACTTTTAATGGTAAGAATTTTATCGTTTCTAGTGAAAGGGATCCCATAGCCCACTCTTTGTTAAGCAACGTTCATCCTGTACTTGTGTTAGAGAAACAAGTCTGAAACCAGGCCGATATCATCAAATATCTCAAGTCTGACAAAGAGAGGTTGTCCGATGACCTTCGCACTGCCACTTCCAATGCTGACATTTTAAAGGAGGAAACCGAGGAGTTGAAGAGAAAGAAAAAGGCAAGCACCACAAAAGTCTCCACTTTAGAGGACACCATTAGAGAGCTCCGGGAGAAGCTGTCCGGTCTGGAGAAAGACCTTACCACCTCAAAGGGAGAATCCAAAGCTAAGGATCAAATCATTACCAACCTCACCAATGATAAAATCGCTCTTGAGAATACAGTTTCTAAGGCTGCCGAGGAGAAAGCGACTTTGCTAAAGGAGCAGGAGGCCAAGATTCAAGCCAAGATCGATGCTTATGCCAATAATGTGATCGACACTCAGGAGGAGATGTATGCCAAGGTGAAGTCTGACATGGTCCTACTCTTCCATGAGAAGTTTCCGAAGAAGAACCTGGGGGATTTATGGCTTCATGTTGAGCCTGACGATCTCCCGTATCATACGATGGCTGAAGGCGACAGGTATGGCTACTCTAGTGATTCCTCAGATGACGAAGAACACACCGGGGAGAAACCTGGCGAAGAGAAGAGTGATTTCAAAGAGAAGGAAAAGACAGATGAAGGTGAGCCATCTTCTAAGGCTCAGCCTTAATTCACGATTCAGTTTTTACTTAGTTATCCAAACTAAAGTCCTTGGAAGGCCAAGGCATTCTTTTTTGTAATCGTGTCCGGTAACTGACCGGATAGGTATTCTGTTCTGTTTTTAACAATTTGAAAAGTCCTTGGAAGGCCAAGGCACTTTAAGTTATTTTAATGAATATCTTTGTTTCATGCAATTCTCATCTTCTTTCATATTCTGTTCCAATTTTGTTGGCTAAAGTTTAAATAGCCTTTAGTTATTTCATAGTGAGAGTGTTTAAGTTCTCCGGCTAGAGTTTAAATAGCCCTTAGTTATTTCAATCTGGATAGTGTGACAAAGGACAAAACTTAAAATACTTGGAAAATTTTTAGGAAGGCATCAAATTTTATTCAAAAGCCCGGACACCTCATTAAAACCTCCTGTGCCACCAGGGAGGAAAGAGTATGCCCCCAAATATTTACATGGATGTTTAAACAAGTAAATATTTTACAAATGCTACTCCAAGTACATCCGGAGATGCTCGATATTCCAAGGATGAGTCAAAACTCTTCCATCTTTGTCCTCCAACCAATATGTTCCAGGTTTAATTCTTTCAACAACCATATACGGACCTTCCCAAGTTGGGGCCAGCTTTCCGAACAGCTTTTCTTTAGTGTGTAAGAAGACTTTCCTTCATACTTTGTCCCCTGGTTGGAAATCTCTTCTTTTAACTTTGGAAGCAAACCCGCTTCTCATCAAGACCTGATAGTGTGCAACTCTAAGGTGAGCTTTAACTCGTCTTTCTTCAATCAAATCAAGTTGACCTTTGATTGCCACCTCGTTAGCATGTTCAGAGAAGTTGTGAACACGAAATGACGGGAGAGTTACTTCTATTGGAGCTACTGCATCCATCCCATAGACCAAAGCAAAGAGTGACTCTTGTGTTGCAGCCCCAGGTGTTATCCGGTAGGCCCACAAGACTTCTTGTAAATAACTAGGCCACTTCCCAGCAGCCCCTTCCAAATTCTTCTTTAAACTGGACAGTATAGTTCTATTAGCCACTTCAACTTGCCCATTTTCTTGTGGGTGGAAAGGCGAAGAGAAGCAATGTTGTATACCCTTGAGGCATAGAACCTCTTCATTTCCCTATTGTCGAATTGTGGCCCATTGTCTGTTGTTATCTTTTGTGGGACACCAAATCTGCAATAGATGTTGGATATAATGAATTTTATAACAGCTTTTGATGTTGTCCCTGCTAGAGGGGCTGCTTCAATCCACTTCGAGAAGTAGTCTATGGCCACAATTATAGTTTTGCGTCCTCCGGACGCCACAGGGAGAGGCCCTACTAAATCCAACCCCGATCGAGCAAAAGGAATAGGCTCAGAAATTGACTCTAAAGGAATGGCTGGGACATGAATTTCATTGATGTACCTCTGGCATGGGTCACACCTTCTTACCAATTCCTTCGCATCTTTGATGATAGATGGCCAATAGTAACCGGATAGTAAAACTCTTCTTGTTAAAGCTCTGAATCGACAATGGGTTGATCCCTCACCATCATGCAATTCTGAGAGGACTACTTGAGATTCCTCATCCCCCAAACATCTCAGGAGAGGTTTACTGTAAGAATTTTTATACAACACTTCTCTCAATATGATGAAACCATGAGCCTTGTGTTTTAATGTTATGGCTAGTGACTTATCTGGAGGCACGACACCATCGGAGAGATATTGCAGGAGAGGAAACCTCCAGTCTTGAGGTTGTTTCAATTGCACTTCAAAAATTTCCTCTTCTTTACCACTACTAAGTTGAATGGAAGGGCTTTCCAGCGCATGGATCCATGGATATGACTCCGTATATGCTATGGTTGCTAATGAGTCTGCTAGCTCATTTTCTGCCCGGGGAATGTGCTCATAAATAACATCTTTAAACTTGAGTGCTTCATTCTTAAGGAGGAGTAAATATTTCACAAGCTGCTCCTTTTTAGCCTCATATTGGCCTTGGGCATGGTGGACCAGAAGCTGGGAATCACTTAGTAGCTTGACCCTCTTAGCCCCACAAATGTAGGCTAACTTTAAACCAGCTATAACTGCTTCGTATTCAGATTCATTATTGGATGCCCTGAAAGCAAAACAAATAGCCTGGTACATTTTGTCTCCATATGGAGAAGTTAAACACACCCCTGCACCACATCCCATAGTGCTAGATCCACCATCTGTTCAGACGACCCATACATTTTTATCTTTTATGTCAGTAGTTTGCTCCGTATCCCTGTCGGAGTGAAATTTAACCAAAACGTCAGCTACAGCTTCGGCCTTGACTACTGTTCGAGGAGCAAAGTCTATGTCGAAGTCTCCCAACTCTACTGACCACTTAGTCATCCTGCTTGAAACGTCGGCCTTTTGGAGGACATTCTTCAGGGGAAAAGAAGTCCGGACGATGATGGGATGGGCCTGGAAATAAGGCCTCATCTTCCTGGCAGCTATCACCAGGGCTAATACTAATTTTTTGAGTTTCAAGTAACGCCTTTCTCCATCTATCAAACTTTTGTAGATGTAGTATACTGGATGGGGATGACCATCGACCTCCCTTACCAATACAGCACTGATGGCACAACTTGAAACTGCTAAATATACGAAGAGTGTCTCCCCATCAACTGGTTTAAACAAAGTTTTGGGGGAGGACATGTGCTTCTTGATCTCATTGAAAGCCTCATCACACGGTGGGGTCCAATCAAATCCCTTTGCACTCTTCAAGGTTTGAAAGAAGGGGGCACACCTGTCCGAAGACCTTGAGATAAATCTATTTAAGGCAGCTAATCTCCCCATTAACCGTTGTACTTCTTTAATATTTCGAGGAGGCTCCATTTGGAATAGAGCATTGAGTTGGTCCGGATCGGGCTGTATTCCATGCTGACTTATAATATAGCCTAGAAATTTTCCGGACTGCACTCCAAATACATATTTTTCTGGGTTTAATTTCAAATTCACTTTTACCAAGTTGGCAAAAGTTTCTTGGAGATCAGACAAGTGCAATTGCTCATCCACACTCTTCACCATCATGTCATCAATTTACACTTCCATATTTCTTCCAATCTGATCAGCAAATGCCTTGTTTACTAATCTCTGATAAGTAGCCCCAGCATTTTTCAACCCAAACGGCATTACTTTGTAGCAATGGAGACCTTTGTCAGTGACAAATTTGGTATGCTCTTGATCCTTCAGATCCACTTGAATCTGATTGTATCCGGAGAAGGCATCCATAAAGGAAAGCAGTTTGTTCCCAGAGGTGGAGTCTACTAACTGATCAATCCGAGGGACCGGATACAAATCTTTTGGGCAAGCTCTATTGAGATCTGTGAAGTCAATGCGCATGCGCCACTTGCCATTTTTCTTCTTTACCAGAACCGGATTGGCAGTCCACAAAGGATATTGAGACTTCTTGATGTGCCCCATCTTTGTGAGCCTGTCAACCTCTTGCACAATGACATCAGCCTTCTCTTTAGAAAAAGCTCTTCTCTTTTGAACCACTGGTGCCACGTCTCTCCGGACGGATAGTTGATGTGATATCACTTATGCTGGAACCCTAGTAACATCAGCATTGCACCAATAAAAAACGTGCTGATGATTCTTCAAAAACTTTAACATTTCATTTTTCAGATCGGGTGGCATTTTGGAGCCTATCTTAACACTTCTTCCTTCTTCCAAACAGTGTTCCTCTACCTATTCGACCGGTAACAACACTCCAGGGGTCTCTCTGGGGTCATAAATTTCACCCTCACCCCCAGAAGGCCCCTCAAACTGCTATTGCTCGCTGATAGGAACTGCCCCCAGTGTTCGGGGAGCCAGAGCAGTAGCGTAACATTCTCTTGCAATCTTTTGATTGCTCCGGACGACTCCAACCTGTCATTGAACAGCATATTTCAAGCACTGATGGACTGTTGAAGCCACTGCATGCATCCTAGAGAGCCAACATCTCCCTAAAATAGCATTATAGCAAGTGGGACAATCCACCACAATAAAGAGTATTCTGACCATTTTCTTGAAAGGGCCCTTGCCCAACAGAACTTCCTCTTCGAACTCTCCGATCACATCTGCTGAGCTGGCTGTAAAGCCCACAATTGATCTGTCCGAACTCTGAATTACAGCTGTATTTTTCATTCTCTTGTATGTGGTTAAGAAAAGGATATTGGTTGAGCTTTCAATATCCACCGAAATTTGTCTTATGTCGTTGCCCCCAATAGATGCTCATATGACAACAACATCCTCATGAGGGCCAGCAATATCTCTTAAATCATCTTCATAAAAAACAATGAAGGGGAATGAATTTTGTGACTGATAGGAAGTCATGCCTCCTTCTAGCTGGGAGGCTAAAGTATGAACGTGCCTCTTCCTCGAAGAAGCAGTATGAGCTGTCATAGTGTCTCCTCTGAAAATTGTAAGTGACTCAAAAAACTTAATGAGTCCGGAGACCGACCTAGAACATTCCTCAATTGTACCCACTCTGTTTCGAGTTGGATCAGGATCCAAGTACTCAGATTCCACATCAAACCTCTCAATTATAACCATGGCTCCCTCCGGAGCAACATTACTTGGACCAACCCGGTGAGTGTTATCAGGCCTGTTGCCTCCTCTTCTTAGGGATGCTATTGCTACCTGTTCGAAGCAATCAGCCAACCCATTCTTGGTATTCACAAAACGGCTTATATATTCTTTCAAGGACTCATTTGGTTCCTGGGCACAATGGATTATTGTGTCTCCATTTCCCTTTAGCTCTTTACTCCCTACAAACTACCTTCGAATGGCTACCCAAAAAGTATCGAAATCTTTGATACAACCCTGAGGCAGGCTATTGTACCATTTTAGAGCACTCCTCGTAAATGATTGGGAGAATTCCCTACAAAGTAGTTTATCATCGTCGTCAAAGTTCATCATAAAGTTTTTAAATTGTTCCAAATGGTTGTCCTGATCAGTACTCCCATCGTACTTTTCTATTTTGGTACTGTCAAACCTCTTAGGGAGGTTTCCGGATAGAATTTTAGAAGATAACGGAGATTGCCTCCAATTTCTTCCACGACTGAACAAAGTATCCTCATTGGGAGTTGCAAAGATACCTGGTTCATCGTGAAAAGCGAAGGGATCCATCAGCATCCGGTCCACATGCCTCCGACTATGAGATGATCCTTTACCAATATGCCTCTTCATCTTTCCATGTCTATCCCTTTTTCTTGAATATTTTTTTATCTGCTTTTGCTTCTTTCTAGTTCGACCCTCATCACTGCTAGAGGATAAATATTTTTCAACTCCCTTACTGTCCGAAGAGCTATCAGAAGTTTCTGAGCTTGAGTCAGAACTCTCTACTGGCTTAGACCGGTGAGACTTTTTGGAGCTGGCATGAGTCTTTTTGGTGCTCACATGAGTCTTTGAAGACTCATGCTCTCTGGGTTGTCGCTGTGATGAGAAATTGACGCTTTAGACTTTTCTTTCATGCCCATCTTAGCCTTTTCGGCCCTCAGAGCTTCTATTTCACCCTTTAGCCTATCACGCTCTTCGATAGTGTACTCATCGTTCTCTCCCACCAGTTCGAGCAGAGCTGGTGGTACTTCTGGATTTTCCGGATTCATTCGGACAGACCTTCTTAGCTGGTTTTGAATGCTTGATTCAGGCACCTTCTCCTCCCACTGTGGTCGCCAATTTGGTGGTGATAATTATCGCCTGAGGGTAGGCTTGTAATTTGTTTGGTGTTTAATAGTAGTATGTGAGTGTTTTATTTTTAGTGTAGAGAGTAGAGAGATAATTAAGATGGCTGGTACCAGTTAATTCTCATTACCCACACTTAATGCAGGTGGTTGGGTATTTATACCCTCATGTTTGGGCCCTTATGGGCTTTCGGGTCATGTTAAATGGACCCGGGTCATGTTCAAAGACCCATGAGCTCTAAGTAGGAGAGCAAGTAGCTTAGTCAAGTAGTGTTTAGGTTTTTTAGTACTTTTTTCATAGTTCAAACAGTCCTTTGGGCTAAGTGTTCGAAGTGATCTGTCCGGTCCGGAGAGCTTGGACCGATCTGTCCTTGTCCGGGGAGCATGTAGAATTCGGACTCATCAATTTCATCGTCAAATATTAGAATAAGTCATTCATCATTGATTGATCCTCTATCATTCACCCGTTACTTTATATCCCAATATCCAAATAACTATTCCTCAAACCTTTCAAGTGTTGATATCCAATAGCGTCAAATGAAACTTCATATGGAGATTATGAATTTCTAACTTATTTACCACACAAAATTATACCCCCTTATTTCTATTTTTAAACTAACTTGTTTATACCAAAAATATTATTATAAAGCTTGTTTAACTCAATACTTCTTGTTTGAAGAAAATTCACTATTAACAAGATCAAGTTCTTAAACACTAGTCTGATCCATTCAATTCAATATCTGAATGATAAAGATATATCAAAATCTAACAAAGGGTAAAATATAGCTAACAAGAGGCCAATGAAAGATGAGGGTCACGAGACGAGGGTTATGAATAGTTACCGTATGCGAGTTTTGGAAAATTACGTGATGAGGTTCATAAAAAATGTACAAAACGAGTGTACGGTGAAGTCATTTAAGCGGTTATAATGGAATAACGCATGTCATCGTGTTATAGGTTACTAAGAAACATGGTTTGAGATTTGTTAAAAAACATGGCTAGACATTTATGGCAAGATAACCCCTCAAAATGTATAATGGTTAGATAATAAATATGGATAGAGGAATAAAGATAAAATATTTTAAATTGGATAAATAAGGGCCAAAGTCTTGATGTAAAGGTTGCTTATATTTTTTAATAGCAAAATATCAATATATTCATAGTAATATTCTCTCTCAGTGATTTCTCACCATCTATGGGATTTTTTTATCAAAATTTAAAATTATAGAGATACCAATGATGATGAGAAGGTTGTGAATTGAAAGAAAAACAAACACCAAGAATCTATCATATTCCATAAAATCTGGTGATTGTTTTGTGACTCACGACGAGTATAGCGGCTGATGGAAGTAACTCAAGAGGAGATTAACTTTTAGCGTACCGACATCGTGTACCGCAATTTCCCAATAACAGTCAACTCAAGTAGCTGTGTTAGCATCATGTAGTCATCCGATCAAAGTAATATCTGGTGCGCACTATGGGGGGTAATCGGGCCCAATGTGGGTCATATAATGTAACAACATGTGTGCTTGCCAAGTCTATGCTAATTCATGTACAAAATAATTTCAAGAACGGTATTCCAGCTACTCCGTCTAAAATCTATCATTCGAGAAATCAAAGTTAGAGAAATTCAAGGCCAACCAGTTGCAGTATAAAAGAGACCAAAAGAACAAAATTAGAATGAAGAAATCGATCGAGGCGTTATAATTGTTGCCGAAAACTACACTAAGGAAATTCGTACGGAAAGGGGAAACGAAAATAAAAAAGTTGTCGAAAACATACGTGAGAGTAACTAGTAAAAAATATAAAAAATAATAAAGATAGAAAGTATTGTTTAGGAGAATCAATCAAGTAATATGATTTTAAAGTGAATTAAGGAGATAAATAAGGTGAATTATAACGAAGAAAGATAAAAACGAAAGCTGATATACTTCAAAATCTCCATTTGATATGAAATATTTTGATGGAAAACTTTCCCCAAAATTTGACCATTATCAAATGGATACAGATGCCAATTCAAAAGACGCTGAGAACCATCAAGAAACGTTAAATATCATGATGATGAAGTTCCTTATAAAATATGTTCTACTGTAGATAACTTTCTTTATGCGATTAAAGGAAATGCGCTCGATTGGGTTAATTTCCTACCGAAAAAGAACAATTCGATATTTAAAAGCCTCAAAAGTTCTTTTGAATATATATCAAAGAAAGGGGGAATTTTAAATAGCTATGTTCAAATATTTGTTCGTTAGATAATTGGTTTATCGATTTGCTAGGAGGATGCTGTTGTGACATCATTCAAAATGGAGATCGGCATAGATGGACAACTCAATGAAGAACTCGTTCGTTTCTTCATAGGAATATGAGGGAAATTCTTTAAAGGACGATCCATTTATCAAATTCAAAAAGTCTAAGAAGGGGCCCTCTTCGTGCCCAAAACATCAAGAGTCAAAGGTGCATTACCAGACTTGATGTGAAACGACGAGGCTATGCATGGCGAGGAAGTAAGAGATCCACCAAGCAGACTAAAGGTCTTGAATTTTAACTGCCCGACCCATACGTTTACTCCAGTGACTGAGAATATTGCGGTCATTTTTAACAAAACGGAAGGGAAGGAAAAATATCAGCCTCATCGCTCCATGTTAGTTAGAGAAAGTGAAAGATCCCATACATAAAATTATGGATAATATAATGATTATGGTCATGTAACTATTGGTTATTGGAAGATGTTGGAAAAGATTCAAAGGTTATTGTACATTGATGAACTTATCTAGTTCGGTAAGAAAAATGAAGAATATAATATTGAAGAGCATAAGGAAGAAATATTATAAACAATGAGAGAAGACATGGAAAACATAAGTGGTGACAAACTATCTCTTTTGGTAACAAGATGTCTAGGGTAAGCCCAAATTCTAGAAACCAACACAAAAAAAGAGTTAGAGGTTCATTTGGTCAATGAGTCCTCTGACCACCATTATAGGAGACCACTCATTGATTTGACCTTTATTGATGACTATTTGTGAGGAGTTGAGACCCATCACGAAGATGCGTTAATAATCAATTTAGACAATAGAAGGCGACCAATTTTATCAACAAGAGTAGTTACGACAAAATGTTTCGGGTACCCTTGTTCAAACCTCCTGAAATGCAGTTGGTTAGAGAAGAAGGAAAGTATTCTAGTTGTGTTGGAGAAGTTGAACTTGTAGTAACTATCGGTTATGGTAGTAACGATAAAAATATGAGAACTCTTTTCATGATAGTTGATGACCCTAGCTCGTATCAAGCAATCGTATAAAGGCCTTTGTAACGTAGAATAAAAGTTGCACCTTTTTCATTCTAGGAATGCCTGAAGTATCATGTTGGAAACCTGGTGGGGATAATCAAAGGCTATTGTCAAATAAGTGGAAATATTATTCAGACTAGGAAATATTAGACAAGTGAGTGATCCAACTTGGGTAGCCAATCTCGTATTGGATAAAAATAAGAATAACTAAAGAAGATTGTATGTAGATTTTACTGACCTCAACAAGGCATGCCCGAAAGACGTTTTTCCTCTGGATCGTATCGACTAATTACTAGATGCACGTCTGGGTAATAAATTATTGACATTCATAGACGCGTACTAAGGATACAACCATATTCGAATGTATCCAGATGATGAGGATCACATTGCTTTTCAGGCACAAAGAGCTTTGTATACTTACAAAGTTATGCCTTTTTGTTTGAAAAATATAGGATCAACCTATTAAAGGCTCGTCAATAATATATTTGAAAACAACATGGAAGCATACATAGATGATATGATCATAAAAAGTAACAATGAGGATCGTTAGATTGAAGTCTTATCTGAAATATTTGAGAATATGAGAAAGTTTAACCTCAAATTAAACCATTCAAAGTGATATTTGGGAGTTTGTAGCATAATATTTCTTATATACATTGTCAATAAGAATGAGATCAAAGTTGATCTAAAGCAACTAAAAGTGTTGTTAACCAGGAAGCCATCAGGAAATATAAAAGAGGTTCAAAGATAAACGGGTCGCCTAAAAGCTTTTTCAAGGTTTATTTTTAAAGCTTTTGATAACATTAATCCTTATCTGAAGTACATAAATGAGAAAATAAATTCAGTTAGAAAGGAAAATTCAACGAGGACTTTCATGTTTTAAAAGAATATTTAACCAAAACAGAAATCCTTTCAACTCCAATACAAGTAGAATCTCTATATTTATATTTATGTGTGTCCAACTACGATGTGAGTGCTTTCTTGGTGAGAGAGGAAGAAGGGGTGCACAAATGATTTTGCCTTAGAAATGTATTTGAATCTGGATAACTTTGCCTTAGAAAATGCTGGTAACTGCGAGACAAATGAGACCGTATTTTTAGAGCCATAACATCATCTTATGAACTTATTTTCCACTATGAAATGTACTATAAAAATCATATATTTTAGAATGGATCACGCGGTGATCCATTGAATTAGGAGAATATGAGATTTTTTACGAATTGCGTGCTGCAATCAAAGGTCAAGAATTCACCAACTTTATAAATGAGTTCGTGGGAATAGGAACCAATGACGCCTAGGGTATACAATCAGACTCCGAAAGCGTTTTGGAATGGATAGTTGAAGTTGACAGAGCTTCAAACCTTAATTAATAAAGATTTTTCATTGTTTTGAAAGCAACATTAAGGGAAAAAAAGACAATCAATAAATTTATAGTTTGGTGTAACAAATAATGTGGTGAAATTAACTTGTAATTGTGGAGAAAAATTTATACTTGTAAATTGAGATTATTAATTGCTAATAAGTGACGAAAAAATGAGTATACAAGCAAAAGAAGAGATTATGGAGTGTGTTTCTAAATAATACATTTGAGAATAGTCTTTACACGATGGAAGAGCTACCTAGGCCACTAGGCTTCAAGTCGAAGTATTATTAAGTTTTATTTAATATATTTAGTGTTGAGTGAGTCTTTCTTAATGTCTGTTTAAGTTTCTTGTCTAATTCCCTAAATGATGCTTGTTATAGAAAGCTTGACCATTCATCAACGGTTTTAAAGTAATGTAATTTAACAAGTGTTTTAAGCAATGAATTGAGTTTATGTAATACTTTTCAGTTGGGCAAGTCTCACATTCTACCTTTTCCAAATTCAACATCTTATGTTACTTATGTGTTAGATCTTATTTAAATTTTCATTTGGGAATCCTCAAAAGTTCATGCTCAAGCCTGATTCAAGTAATATATTATAGTCCTAGATGACCATACTAGGTTTACATGGATCAACCCTCTAAAATAAAAAGACCATGACCTATCAGTTTTTAAGTAATTCAAAATTTGTGTAGAATAACTACTTGAAAGAAACATTAATGTTTAAAATATCATTAGGGATGAAAGGTTAAACCATTTTCCAGTCACGCTAAAGAAGCATGCTTCATTTTAAAAATTTATGCTCATATATATCTACATGATATGGGAAGATTGAAAAAAACATACGCATGTCACAAAGAAAGGTCTAATTTTACTTTGACAATCTAACCTACCTTAAAAGTGTTGGACAAAAGCCTTTGTTTATTCTTACTTGTCTTAATATCAGACTTCCTATGCCTATTTCAAAAAATCTATCCCATATTGAAAACTTTACAACAAGAACCCAATTAATTATCCCTTAAAATATTTGGATGCACTTGTTTCCCATGCTTGAGACTATATCAGGCATATAAGTTCCAATTTTATTAATATAAATGTGTTTCTTATGGTATAATGAATCACATAAGAAATATAGATATTTATGTTATACATAAAGAGTCTACATTTTCAGGAATGTTATCTTAAATGAAATCTTATTTCCTTTTAAAAAAGGTTTATTTACTACAAAACAAGTTGAAAATCTGTGTGTCTCATCCATTAACTTATGGTTATCTAATCTTCTTGAAGACTTAGTGTCCCGTAGTTCCTTCAATACTATTAGACATATTTCTGATATTTATACTTACATCCTAAGCTACCATCATCTATGACTCAAGCCTCGCCTAACTAGCCGACCCATACACAAACCTTTAGCTTATCTACAAACACGTACACTTACAACTAACTTGAATTTTACTAATTTAAATATTATATCACAAATGCAAACCCAACTGAATATTCTATAAGTGACAAGAAGAGCTAAAAGTCGGATTACAAAACCTTAGAATGTGTACATTTATTTTATTTCCATTGCCAATGATCATACTATAGAGCTTACTAAGTAATCTAAAGCTATAAGGAATCCTAGATGGGTCCAACAAATGCAGACTTAAGACAATACCTTAGTTAAGAACAAGAAATGGTGTCTTGTCCTTTGGTCATATAATCTAAATGGTGTGAGCTGTAAGTGGGTGTATGACGTCAGATAAAACTTTGATGGTTCAAATCAACTTTATAAGGCTAGGTTGGTTACCTAGGTGTTCAATCCAACCCATGATATAGATAGTTTTGATAATTGTATTACAATGGTCAAAGGTTCAATTGTAAGACTGGCGTTGGGTTTTGTTGCTTCTAGGAATTAGGATTTCAGAAAATTAGACATCAATAATGTATTTCTAAATGAGATGTTGACTAAAACTTCATATATGTCTCCACCATAAGGTTTTTAAATTATTGTAAATCCTACATGTGTGTAAATTTCAAAATTCTCTCTATTGGCTCAAGCAAGCCTCTAAAGACTATTAAATTATGATAAAAGATACACAATTGGACTAGGGTTTTAAAAGCTCAATATTAAATTGTTCTATGTTTAATTAATTTTCTAAAATAGTTATTTTACTAATCATAAACTATAGTTTATGTAGATTATATTATTGATACACGAAATTAAACAAGTTTTCTACGCACCTTGATGAACAAATTAGATTATTGTTTTGACTTAAAAAGTTTTTGGGGTCACTCTATCTATTCTTTGGGATAAAGGTTCATCATAATTTTATGGATTTGTATCTCATATAAAAGATAAACATATATAATTTACATCGCAGTCAAGATCTTTTAATTTCCAAACCTTGGTTGGCCATCATTTATCTATTGCATATAGTACCTCTAATAAGCGGCGGAGGTACGTAAGGGCTCGAGCGTGCTCCAGGCCCCCTACTTCTACCTCCACTAACATTAATACATGCTAGCGAAATAACATAAGTAAATGAGTAGTGGGAATAAAACAAGGGGAAACTGGAAAGAAATGAGACAGTGGCTCAATTTTTTAAATTTTTTTTTGTTTTTTAATTATTTTCATTTGCTTTTTAAAATTATTATTAAATAAAATATTATTTATTTTGTCAATTATTTTAATTTAAAAGCTATATATAAATATTTGTATATAATCAATTTATTTGATAGTTAAAAGAAAGTTAATAAACCAGAGTTACATTTTATTAATTATCTTAATTTAAGAACTATATAAAAATATATTTAATTATTATAATTATATTATTTAGATTTGTTATAGAATTTCAATCTTAATTAATTAAGGTAGAGTATTTTTCGATGTATAATCTATTTTATGGTTTAATGTATATCTAAAAGTAATTTGTATGATAAAGCTCATTGAATTGATGGAAATGAAATTTTTGAACAAAAAAAAATTGTTTTCAATAAATTGTACTAATATTTATGAATATTTTTTTAAAAACTTCATCATTGGAAAAATCAAATTTGCAAAAAACATGTCTGATAATATAAATGAATGATGTAATTCATTCGAATTATATTGGTATTGGGTTGTCAAAGTGGAAAAGATCGACTTGGCCAATAAACTATTACATGTAACGTTCAAATATATTTTAGCCCCCCAATTCTAATTTTTGGTTCCACCACTGCCTCTAATTAGTCCTCCCCATTGCAGAAAAGCATTAGGAGCACTTATATATATATATATATGACTCATGCCTAAACAAAAGTTAAATTTGTGGTCAATAAACAAATGAGTTTCAATAAAAACTTAAAAATAATCACTACCAGAGCTTCAAAATAGTGCTTTCGATACTTATCTTGAACTAAATCACTCGGTCTCCACATTAAACCAAGCTCTTATTTTCAGTTAAAGACTTCTTATATTAATATTGGTTCGCTTCTTCTAATGATGGACACTCTATTGGTGCTTACTACGTCTACTTTAGTGACTCTCTTATCTCATAATCTTCAAAGAAATAGCATCTCGTGTTTCGCTTCTCGGTTGAATCTGAATATAATAGATTTTCTAATCTTTCTTCTGAACTCATTTGGTTACACTCAGATACTGTTATCTAGTACGATAACTTAGACGGGAGCTCATTGTCCAGTGTCGTGTTTCATGTTTGCACAAGACACGTAGAGTTGGACATGAAATATGGTTTGAGATCAGATATTTCAAAAAAATACTAGATACCCACTACGGTCTATCACCTGGCCAAATCACAAAAGTATTTAACAAAACCCCTTTTACCTTCTCGCTCCACATTATCCAAAACAAATTTGGACTGATTATTACGGTAACCACTTTTACAACTCAATTACAATCAACAAATACACGTTGCAAATATAAGATAAGGGAGTCTTATAAAGAATGAAATACACAAAAGTTTGTGCGCATGGCAGTAATAAGCAATAAATTAAAGGAAAAATATTAAAATAAAATCCTCCATTTATATATATATATATTGGTTTGGCTTGATGGTCTGGAATAAACAATAAATTAAAGGAAAAATATTAAAATAAAATCCTCCATTTATATATATATATATATATATATATATATATATATATATATATATATATATATTGGTTTGGCTTGATGGTCTGGATAGAATATCACTCTCTTCGACATGAAAAGTGGAAAATTTGACAAATAATACTAAGCTCCCAAGAGGTAGCCGTGTTGGTTGAGTAAGACATGCTTGTGACCAAAGATCATGAGTTCGAGTTCTTCTACATACGTTTTTTCGGCTGAGTCTGCCACCTTGTGTGGTTTACCTTTTGGCGTTGGTTTGTAGGTTATTGCGTCAGACTAAGGGTTTACCATGTGCGCACTCATTGCACTCTGAGTAGCGACTGCGGGTTCCCTCCGAATATATATATATATATATATATATATATATATATATATATATATATATATATATATATATATATATATATATATATATATAGAGAGAGAGAAAAGTACCCCTAAATACCCACTCAAGTATCAAATACCAAAATGGTACCCGTTTTTGGACTAGTTTCATAAAATACCTAGAGCCAAATTATGGACAATTATACCCTCTAGGGTATAAAAGGGGTTGTTTTGTTGAAACCCACTTTTTTTACACCTTCTAATCAGACTTTTAGGTTCCAATTCCCCCCACTTTCACATTTCTAAATTTGAGGAGAGAGAAACACGTGAAACGAGAGGGAACCCAAAAGTTTTTTTTGAAACCAAACCTAACCTTCAACAACATTCCGGCGAAACCAAACCAAACTCTGTTCCGATATCTCAACCAACCACTTCCACCGTCTTTGTTCCGATATCTCGAGCAACCACCTGGGACCCTCGAACTGGAACGAAGTTTCCTCCGGTACGAACGGAACCGTCGACCAGTGACTCTGTTCTTCCTTATTTCTTCGAACCGAACAAGGTACTGTCTACATATTGTCTTTGTTCTTGCTTAATTCCGTCGAACCGATCCGTCTACATACTGTCTGTGTTCGATGTTAGGTGTTAGAATCAACCAATGTCGCCGGAATGTTTTTAGAATAGTAGGTTGTTTATATTGATAGTCATGCTGTCTCACGTTTAACCCTCCTGTAGGCAGTAAGGGTATTTCGTACTGATGATCGACCGGACGACGTTAGGTTATAGTTGTGTTGGTTAGAATGGTGTTGTGTCGATTAGAATGCTGTAACGTCGTGTATCGTAGGTATGTGGCTGCTGTTGTAAGCATTGTGAGTTTACGTAGGGTTGGTCCATATCTAGCAATATGGGCTGCATTATCTATCAGTATTTAGTTTACTTGTCCGACGCCATGGATTTGAACCTGGCCTGGTTGAATTGTGAACGTGTTACATCGGCTATCACAACTATAGGGCTGTTGTTCCAAATGTTGTGAGTGTACTTTGGTATCATCAACATCTACCAATGTATCTTGTATTATATATCGGGGTATGATAATAGTTTACCTGTCAGACAGCACGTCTAGGAGAGAAGTATAAGATTCTGGTCACTTCTACCAATCTTCATAATGAAGTGGCTGCTTAGTGTTATTGTTTTAGTTACCATGTTATTACTAACTAGCTTATTATGTGAACCTTAACAGGTTAAAATGACGAAAACAAGAGTATTCTACCGCTCGGGGTTGGTTGGCATAATCAACGTACTGAGACGGGATATAATCAAAGTTGAACACATCGAGGCTGCTCGTGGAACCCCTTTCTACACCTTCCTCAAAACCTCGTACGACTTGAGGAACGAGGTTCTGAAGCTTAAAAAGTTCCACCACTTGATCGAGGCGATCTGTGGTTTATACGACGTCAGATGGAAGGCTTTTAAGATTGGACAAAAGCATGTAAGGCTGACGAATAAAGATGTTAAGGCGATCTTTAGCCTCAAACACGGTAACGAAGAGATGCCGATGAGCAAATCAGGTGGATTTATCGCTCAGTACGCCGATGGAGCCGAGTTAGATTCGATTTTGATGAAGAAATATTTTTTGAGTCCAAGGACGAGGAGAAGCGGGCCAACGAACGACAAATCAGTTTCCAACGCGTTGATAAAGGTAAATAGAGTCTGTTAGAATATAGTTGTTTTGTAGTTTATGCTGCAGGCTTAGGTTGATGATACAAAAACCTGCATGTATATATACATATCTAGCGTAGTAGTACATTATATCTATCAGTGAGTTGGCAGTGTAGTATTACGTTGTTGTTTGGTTTTATGCACATAGCAATGTATGGAATCATATCTATCAAATGTCTTATTAGGTGTGGATGCCTTTAATTGTTATTTCTGTATTGTTTGTATGATTTTGGATATTTTTGTCTTATTAGGAAGCAATCGAGAAAGCAGTCAGCGAATGAGGGGAGGATGAAGCGAAGGATGTGGCTCGGCTCCTGATACTTTTCATATGCTCGACACTGTTCTTTTCAGTGTCGGGCGACGTAGTCGTGTGGACAGCAATCTTCTACGTGGAGAATCTCGACAAGATAAACGACTATGACTGGTCTGGAGCCATCTTGGATAAGCTTCACAAATCGCTGGACAAATGTATTAAGGCCGGCCATCCTTCAAGAGTTATCGGATGCGTTGCTCTGCTTTTTGTAAGTATAGTGTGTTATGATCAGCATGTCTGTTACGAAAATGTTTTTTTTTAATGGTTAGTTATGTTCTGTGCATCCGTTTCTTATGGAGCATATTTCGATAAACGTCGACATACCAAGGCCAAACATAATCCCTAGATGTTACAAGTGGTGGGGGCTAGAGGGCAAGGAGTCGACATTCGAAATGATCCAGATGGTCAGTGAGCTCAGGGACGACGAGGTATGTAACCCACTTATCAATGTCAATGTTGTGGTATGAAACAAAGCGCGTATGTTGATGATACAAAAACCTGCATGTTTATGTACACATCTAGCGTAGTAGTATATTATATCTATCAGTGATTTGGTAGTATAATACTACGTTGGTGTTTGGTTTATGCATATAGCAATGTCTGAGATCATATCTATCAATGTATTACGTACAAATCGAAACCGCGAATATTATAAGTAATGATTATAATATTGTGCTGCTTAATGTATATTATACTGTATTTCCTAGGTTGTCGGCGGGGAGTTGGTGTTTACAGCATCAGAATGTTTTGTTTATGGAGTAAATGATTCGCGGAGACAATGCGAAGGGGCTGGTGAAACAAGCGAACAGAGGAGTAGGAAAAGAAAGAAATCTGTTGCGAACAGAAGTACAAGAACGAAGGTAGATGACGGAGCTGGTAGTAAGAAGAGAAGACGTTCGATGATTGAGGTTGAAGATGATGTTACGTTGGGGGAGTTCATTGTGGAGAGGAAGGCAACAGTTGGTAAAAACAAAGGGGAGAGGTTGAAAAACCAAAGAAAACGTAGGTCTAGTATGATTCCTAGTTTTGGAGTGCTGTCGCAGTCGGTTTTGCGTGACAGCCAAAAACTGAAAAAAAAGAAGCCGGTTGCGCCGGTTGAAAGTTGAAAACAAGAGGCTTAAAACATGCCTTGAGGAAAGAAACGAAGAGGTTAGTGCTAGCATGTTTTCTAAGTACTAATAACATCTCTATGTTTGTTAAAATGAAGTTGTCTATCAACGAAGTATGTTGTATCTATCATTGTTAAAAATAATATAACAATTTCGTATGCTCGTTTGATTCAGGTGGAAAAGTTGAAAAAAGATATGGAGGACCTGAAACAAAAGCTGGAGATGGGAGGTGAAAGAGTGGATGGTGAGGATCAACAACTGTTGTTGACCTTATCCATGCCATTTTGCCGCGTTGATGAGGATGCTACTGAAACCGTAGATGCAAACGTTGCTGAGAAGGTGGTTAAGGAAACACTAGTTTACAAAAGATCTCGGAGGCATGTAGTAACTGACACAGAAAAATCAACAGAAGAAGAGGGCGTTGATGGGGAGAAAAAAACAGAAGAACAACAGGAGCTTGACAAAGCTGAGCAAAAAGAAAGGGACGTATCGGAGGAGGAGAAGGAAGAAGTTGATGGAGGGGGTGTTCAATCCGAAACACGTGTTGAACCAATGGAAGAGAGTACTACACAGGAAGCTGTTGTTGTTGATGTGTCTAGGAAGCCGAAAGGGACTACAACAACTGGTTGTGACGCTGGTAATGGGAAACGGGATGTGCCAGAAGAATTATCACCCCCAACTCATGCTGCCGGTGCGTAAAATGTAGTTTTGGTACCTGCACAGGGACCCGGAGTTGGAAACAACGAGGTTGAACAACAGCAGATGACGGTGGACAGAATTGATTTGTTGGACGAAGGTTCCAACGAAGGAACGAAAACAATGGAACGCCAGTTGGAGGAGTCGCCAAAAACCGTAGATGAAGGACAGAATGCAGAGAAAGGTGAGGACAAATGACAAGATGACATAGTAGTAGCAACTACATTGTTGGAGATAGGAGCAACAGAAGTACAGGTTCCAGAACCTGTCTCTCACAGTGTGGTAGAGAATGTTGCTGAAGATGTAAGTGGATGTTAAATAGCTTAGTTGTATTTGAATATTATCTGTCATTGATAGTTAATCTCGCAATTTATGGTTTCCAATGTTATGTTTTTAGGAATTCGAAACAGCGGAGCCTGAAGACACACGCCACTCTAGCTTAGTTGTATTCACTGGCATTGGAACAGCAGCAAAGTGCGAACAACAATCGCAAGTTGTGTCTCCATTAAAGGTGATACAAATTTTTAACGGAGGAGATCAATCCGCAGAGAAGATTGAAAAAGTGTCACAGGTTGAGCCATCTTCGTACGTAACACCACAAAAATAGAAAGTAGCATCGAAGGATCTGATTGTCCAATCGGTTACACCATTGGCTGACGATAGCTTTGTAGACTGCACCCAATCATTTTACGCAGAAGTTGACAAGGCTGTTGAAACTTCAAACGAGAAGAGACGTACACTGGACTCCATCGAGGAAGACCAAACAGACATTGACGTAAGTAGATATTTGGTATTATCAATATACATTTAAAAAGTAATGTTAACAGTTTACTATGCTGCTTTTTTTTAGGTGCCCGTTGATGAAATCCCTGGGTTCAACTTACTTACTCCACGCAGGTTCAACAACAGCAAACTGAAGTTGTAGTTTGGCCGTTCCCGACAGAGACAACGGAACTGATCGATGTAAGTGAGTACGAGAAGGTGCTGAAACTCAAACAGGTAGAACAACAAGAAGATCCAGAAGTATGGTACTTGCCAACATCAGAGTTCTCGTACAGGCTTTCCATTAGTGTGACAGAGATAATGGAACTGCCTAACGAAACTCAAGTTGACTTCAAGGTAAAAAGCTATTAGGATGTATCTATCGTAGTTTACTTGTTAGTCTAGCAACGTGTCTATATACGTCTATCAATATTAAATGCAGCATCTATCAATGTGTCAACCAATAAACCGTTGGTTATTATTTTCAGTAATCCCTGTCACTCAACTGATTTGAGATTGTAATTTTGTTTTGATAGGTAATAGATGCTTGGATATACAAGCTGTTAAAGGATTCAGATTGGAAAGTCCCTCTTAAAACGTTTGATAATAAGTATTCATTTCCTGTCAACGCCATTCAAATAACTTGGATTGCAATTGTAAGTTCCCAGGGGATTATTGGTTTTATATCAGGTACATCTACTTCCTGTATTAATGACTTAAATTTACAGGGGACACTAGCTAAAAAGGGAGATATGTCTGTCATTGTGGACAAGGTTTTTGAGACAATGAAACCCTACACATATGTTGCATTTGTCCCCCTATGTACCGTAAACACGGACGGCGTGAACCACTGGACGCTCCTGGTTATAGACATGGAGAATGGGGCTGCCAGAAGCTACAACCCAATGTTGCCTTGGAGCAAATACATTCCCGATAAGACGAAAAACACAGCCGATGCTCTGGTAAGTAATTTAAATTCAAAGTAAACTATTTTGGTTGCCTGTCTAGCAATTTCGATTAATATATCTATCAAAGTGTATATTCAAGCATATCAATGACTGCTACTGTATCTATCAATGCAGCTCACCTATTGCATGAAGAAGAAATACATACCGCATGTAAAAGGTGGGTACAAAATTAAGACCATGTTAAATATCCCACAGCAAAAGAAGGACAGCTATGACTGCGGTGTAGTTGTTTGTAAATACGTAGAAGACATAATTACAAGAGGGGTTGTTGCACGGGAATATGGTGAGGAAATGCCGGCAGAAACAAGAGCTAAAATATTTAAACATTTATTGAATGATCGTAACACAAACAAACGTTGGTAGTATGTAATTTATTTTTTGGTACCCATTTGTATTTTTCGGATAGATTAGCAATGGGTGAATTAGACAACTAATATGATTTCTGTTGGTAGTAGAAAACTCAAGTGTAAACGCACATTTTCACATCACTGTTACATCATTCAGTGTTGAATCTACTAATTTAGATATCTTGTATCCTTCGTAGTAGTTTTCAAGTCGTTAGCAAAGTTTTTATTATTACCTATCAGGCTTGAACCAAACATCTATCAATGTCTAATTGCTTAACTATCAGAATAATAAACAGGTGGTATATGTAGATCTATAAGAAATGCTTTTTTAAGCAGGTGTATACTCCATTATTTGCATATACACCATTATTTGCATGAATCAATTTCATCTATGGGCAGTATATCTCTACTATTTCTATATATGAGAGATGTAATAAAAAAACTACCAATAATGCTTATATAAAAAGAAATAGCAATGTCTACCAGTTTATCTATCTGGGTTTAAGGAAGCATCTATCTGGGTTTAAGCAAGCAAATATCGTAGTGCGAAACATATCGTACTACATATCTGTAAGCATAATTATCAACTAGAAATGCATGACCACATGTTAAAATTTTTGGTTACGAACCATATAGTATAGTTTTACATATCGTTCAGACAAATTAGCTAGACCAAATAGGTTTTAAATTTTAAATATAATTTATCTACCATTGAAAATTACTCGTAAATATCATATAACAGGTTACTGATGCACGAAATATATATCTATATATATGGACTGCACAATATGGTTATTGGTAGATAAATGCAATTAATTTTTTGAAAGGACTTTTAACCACACCAATTACTCATTAGAAGTTAATGTGTTAAAACCATTGGTTAGATTGAACTTGAAAAGACAATGGGTAGATGAACTTGAATGATTACATTCATTTAATATACGTGTGCCATTAAATTTGTGAAAGAAAGTATGTTTGCTTAATGGGACTCAGCCTTGGGCAACGTGTTTTACTATAAATAGAGGGTGATATTTGAACCCATTCCTCTCACACTTCCCTGCATAGCAAAAAACAACCAGAACCTCTACCCTAAGTTCAAACCACTGCTCCTTCTAAAATGGCACCTTCCTCACCTTTCTCACCACATAACTCCGGCGAAGACGGGTGGTCCTCTGACCACTACGCATGTAACAAGGCGTACAAGCGTACCACAACGTCGGAGTACTCCGATGACGAAGAAGATGACTGGTCGGTCTGGTCTGAGGACCAAGAAGACCCTTATGGATCATGGGATTCTTGGTCCATGGACGACAGCTATCTTTCTGAGGATGAAAACTACCAAAAAGGAAGAGACGTAGGAGCAGCAGCAAGTGGGAAGAAGAAGACGACGATGATTCTGAAGAGGCAGACGACGAGGCCTCTGACGACGAAGAAGATGAGGAAGAAGAAGAAGAAGAAGAAGAAGAAGAGGAGGAGGGATCTGATGGAGAGGACTCTCACTAGGTTTATGTTTTGTTGTTTTCGTCTGTTTGTTTATGGTTTTTTTGGACTGTTAGTGTGACCAACCATGTGCAGTAGACTCTTTTTTTGACAGGGTTAGATGATTTATGGTTTATGGCACTTTCCGAATCTCTGTAGCAGTGCATGATTTTAATGTTAACGTTTCATTGCATTTTCCCTTCTCTAGCTTAAACCGGTATGATATGGTATGATATGGTGCAGTTGAAGGTAGCAGTTTTACTTGCAGTTATTTCACAGAATCGCAATCTATGAACACTAAGATATCAGAGTTATGGTAACAATAAAAGAACAGTTTATGTAGACCTAATATATAAGATGTAAACATAGATAGCAAGGTTGAATAGAGTGGATATCAGAGTATAACAGCATAGATAACAATGTATACACGAATACATAACAGAGTGTTAACAAATGTAAGTAAAGTGTCATATGTTAAATACGAAACATAAAACATATTTTGATGTATCTGTTAGATGCAAAATCCAGAAACTATCAATGTTGAATATAGTGGCTATCAGCGTATAAAAGCATAGATAGCAATGTATACGTGAATAGATATCAGAGTTAGAAAGAAACAGACATGGAACATGTCAATGTTAAAAGTGTACAAAACATAAGTCGAAAGATAAGGAGTGCTTATCTTTGAGATGTAAAATGTTACAAAAAAATCGGTAAATAATGTTTAGAATGGAGCATCACATGACCTCCTATTATGCCCCGATTTTGAAACATCGACCACAACGGGACTGGCTGCTGGAAACTTCGCCTCTTGATGGAATACGCTTCTTCCTCGGACGACCGGGTCGTCTTTTAACGTTAGGGGGCAGCACCAAGGGCTCTCCATCACAATCTGCACTACTGGATTCACCAAACTCTGTTATAGTCGGTATGTTAAATGAATAGCTGGACAGGTAATTTTGGGTAGTGAAAAACGGCTCAACCAACGTCATAGGATCCTCGTTTAGAGATGCAATAGCAGCCAACGCATGAGCGCATGGGAAACATTCTTGCTGCCAAGAGCCGCATGTGCATTTGAAATCCAGTATGTTGACCACCATGACTGGGTCCGATAAAACCTCAAAATAAGCGGCAGAAGACTTACGAACTAACCATGTCCGACTGCATTGTACATTCTCTTTGAACCTATTGTCAAACTCGGGGCACAAATGTGTGTTCCAACTTTGGCCCTCTCCTAAACGTCGAGACATTTGAGTCATCAGAAGAGCTCTAATCCGGTCGATTAATTCAACTATAGGCAGATGGCACAACTTTTTAATATGGCCATTGAACGATTCAACAGCGGTTGATGCCATCGCCCCATACCGTTTGCCTTTGACATATGCCTGAGCCCACTTTTCTGGTGCCAGATTTCTTACGAAGTTTCCAATACGCTTACCGCCTTCGAGCAAAAACTGACCATAACGTTCGTTAAAAAGTTCCACCGTAGGGGCATAAGCACAGCTCTTAAACATCACTAGCATATTTTGTTTGTAGAGTCTGTTAGTGTGTTCAAGAGCTTTAGTCATGTTCTGGATAAGATGGAAGATGCAATAAGCGTGGTAGTCAGTAGGATAAAGAGTTGCGACATCGCTAATAATACCAACATGGCGGTCTGAAATGAAAGTTATTTGGCGCCCTAACAGATGAGGTTTTAAACTTTCCAAAAACCAAAACCAGTTGTCCGAGTCTTCACTACCAAATATACCAAAAGCTACGGGGAAGAGACCTGAAACGGAAAAGATATAGATTGAAAACAGAACTACATTAACAGAACAATGTTGAGGTCGACTGTGTAATAGTAAACATAGAACAGTCTATGTAACCTAATCTATCAGACAGAGCCTCCCAAGCTAGCAATCAGTAATAACTAAAATACCAGGGTATGTAATCCAAACTATCAGACAGTCTTATTAAATCGCAAACTATGTAAACATATTTATCAGACTGAATGTATATTGAAACATGTACTGACCGTTGTTTCCATCTTTTGCCACTGCTGAAAGCAACACGCCACCATGCTTCCCTGTTAGGTGGGTTCCGTCAACGTACAGTAGAGGGCGGCACGAATGGAAACCCTGAAGACACGCCCCAAACGCTATAAAACAGCGACGGAAAACATTGCCGGGAGCCAAATCCAGATGACAGTCCGTAGTGATGTCACGACTCTTTAGCCTCTTGAAGTATGGTTTTAGCAATCCGAAAGAGGTATTGCTATCTCCAAATACAACGCGACAGGCCTTCTCCAACGCATTCCAAGATAGACGATATGAAACGTCTATACCGTAGTCTTGCTTGATGGTGGACTGTATAGTCTTAGCTGTTACGGAATGGCTGTTCCGTAGAGAATCGTGAATTTCATCAGCAATCAAATCGTACGAAAGATACCTGATTTTCTTCTTTGTGAATACGGGACTGCATGTGTGGGTACTGAAAAATCTTTTAATTGTCATCAAATCGGTCTTAGAATCAACAGAAGCGTAAATCCTCCATTTGCAGCCATCCGAATCTTTGTTTACACAATAAACGGTGATCTTGTTAAATGTATTGTGCATGTACCTAAACGCAAAACCGTTCTCTAATGCGTAAAGGGATAAGGATAACCTCAGACCTTGAGCACCGTCTGGAAATGACTGTCCAACACCGATGATAGCTTCTGCCCATCCCGTTGTAGCTAGATGTCTTTTTTTGGGGGTTGTAATGGCCAAACAGCTACTGCTTTCACCGCTAGTTCGTTGCATGTGAGAGGTTTCTTCGAACAGTTGAACGGGTTGTTTACGTTTAATGGCGGAGCCTTTATCAGCAACATGTTCTTCGATAAGAAAACTAACACTCTTCAGATGCTCAACATCGAGGTAGCATTCCAACCCAATAAAATCGGTCTCCTTATTAAAAATACAATTATTCTGAGCACCGCAAGAGTACGTAATGCTGTAGTTGCCTCTAACAAGACCTTGCCATGTTTGCTCAACGTACTGTTGAAAAGACTCGAAGTTTTCGAATTCGGACAGCAGAACAATACCTGTTTCCGTACCAAATTTGAAAATGCAAACTTTTGGTTTCGACATTGTGTACCCTGAATTATAGGAGTTTTGGTTAGTTTGTTTAACGTTGGTGTAGAACAACTGAATGTGTTACTGATATATAAACATATCTAGCAATATCCCGTAACTAACATATCAGGGTATATGCATCGTGGTCTATGTTTCAACACACATAGCAAACTGCCATACCTAAACTATCAGGGTATATGGACTATTGGTCTGTTTTCAAACACACATATCAACCTATTATAGCTCACATATCAAGGTGTCTGCAGCAAGAGGAAATGGTTGGAATCATCTAGCAATATCACGTACCTAAACTATAAGGGTATATGGATTCATGGTCTATTTATCAACACATATAGCAACCTATCATAACTAAGATATCAAGGTGTATGCAGTCAGGTTTAATCTACAAACACATCTAACATATCAGGGTGTATGCAGTGATCTAGCAACCTCAAACATACAATTGCAGACGACAAATCGCAAAGTGTAACCATATAAATATCAGGGTTCGAAACAGAGGTGGAAAAATGAAATTTCTCACCGGAATGTGATCGGAGCCGGTTTGGATGCTTTGAATCGAGCAGAAGCAGATAGTAATAAGTTTCTTGCCATTAACGTACATTATATGAGAGTCTAGAATCAATTTCGAAAATGGAAAACGATTTTGAAACTTAAAACTCAGCTCACTTACTGACCTGAAAGATGTAAGGTCGGGCTACGACTTTGAAACTTAAAACATTGGTTAGGAGGCTGCTAACCGGTGGTCTAGGAGGCTGAGATACGGTGCAAAATCGGAGGTAGGAGGCTGAGACGGTGCCAAATCGGAGCTAGGAGACTGTGGATGTATATGACGCCGTCGAACCGGTATTCTGAAATTCGCCGGTGATCGAAACACTCTCCGAAGGCGATTATATGGATCGCCGGTGGTTACGTAGGGTAAATGGTGGTTCAATAGTGTCGCCGGAGGTGGTGTGATCAGCTGTGGTTTTTTGAAATGGGTTGTTTGTTAGGTTAGGAGAGAGGATAGAGAAATGAGCTAATAAATTCAAAATTCAAAATTCAAAATTCAAAGTAATTAAGAAGGTGCTGAAGCCAAAAGGGGCCCTTTTTTCACAAAATCAACCTTATATACTAGATTGAGGGTAATCTTGGTATTAAAAAAAGAAAAGGTATTAAAGTGGATATGTTTAATGAGATGGGTATTAAGTGAGCATTAACCCATTTTTGGGTACTAGGTTGTAATAGGTTTGGCTAAAAGGTACTTAGTGTGTCATTTCCTATATATATATATATATATGGACCATGCTAGAAATATGACACAACACCTTATTTTTTTTAACTCAAACTTGAAATTCCCAATTATCCTTGTCACTCTAACTAGTTACAATCATCCCATTTACCCAAAAAACAACTAAAAATCTGAAATCCACCCAACATTACCCTAAACCCACAAAATTGCAATCACTATTTACTTTCCTAAACCCTAAAAATAATTATCTTATAACCCAAACCCACCAAATCAACCACAAAGACCCAAAAACTGGAGTATCCATAGAAAATGATGAAATAGGTGTCTCTTTGGAAGGCTTGCTAGACGAGGAGCACGCTTACTGCATGGAGGTAAGTAGTTGAACTCTATTTGACATTTTTTTCTTGGTCGCACGACTATCGTGCGGTGAACGCCTTCATCTTCGCACAATCGTGCGACGGATATACTGTTTTCGTCGTATATCTTTATGCGATCACGTTCTCACCGTGTCGCATGCGACACCTTCAAATTACGTGGGCATGCAACGACCCTGTAGTATTATTCGCATGCGATGTTTATAGATTAAAATATTATATTTTTTTGGGAGGAACCTATCCAGCCTCCATGTATGGATGCTGATTACACAAGAATATTCAAAACTGTTAGGTTATTTACGAAAGATGAATTGGATGATTTTATGGACATAGAATCAAAGTAGATCAAGTTCGTCACGACAACAAAGATCTACGAAATGGAAAATAACTCCTAGATTAGATTACGTTTGCAAGCCGTACCGTATATTTTTATAAAAAACAAAGCCGAAACGTTAAGATAGCGGAAGACTTCGGCGAAGAAATATAATTGTTTGTTTGCGTTAAAATATTATCTGATTGACGTACTAGCCATGAAATGACGTTTGGAGGTGACAAATGGTACGCGTAATCATGATCCCTACGGTTGCTTAGACGGTCATTCCCACACTTGTAGGCTAAAGCGGGATGAAGAGGAACTAGTTCGTAGTTTTTCTCACCTTGGTTCACGTCCTATTGAGATATAGATCGGTTTGAAGTACCAATATCCAGAGACTATTTCGAACGTGTGTGCAATCTAAAATTACCGCAAAAAACATCGGGGTGTTGAGCACGGGGGACAAACGCAAATGCAATATTTGTTGACGAAATTGAAGAAGAATGGATACTCCACGTGGGAGAGTTTGAAAGACGATTCAAAGGTGATCACAGATTTGATTTCGCACATCCTACGAGCATAAACTTATTACGTATATTCCCTCATGCGTTATTCATGGATTGTACCTACAAAACGACTATGTATAAGATGCATTTATTGGAGATTGTTGAGTTAAAGTCTACTTCCATTACATTTATCGTTGTGTATGTGTTTATGAGCGGAGAGAAGATAACGAATTATATATGGGCTTTGGAAACTCATCGTGGTTTGATGATGGATAGCATGTGCGCATTTCCGAGTGTTATTGTTACCAATCGAGAGTTAGCTCTCATGCGAGCTATCAATGATATATTTTCGGGAAGACACCACTTGCTATCCATGTGGCATATTAGTAAGAACATTCTTGGGATGGTCCGAAACATATTACACAATGATGTGGTTGCGAAATAATTTGTTGAGTTTTATGGCTACTTTGCCGGAGCGAACACAGTTGAGAGCAATGAAAACAATCTAGCTACATTGAAGGAGATGTTCGCCTCTCAACCCAAGTGTTTTGTGTGTGTTATGGACGCATGGATAACGAAATATGGTGACAAGTTTATTCCATATCGAACGAAAAAGATACAACATTATGGGCAAACAACTTCAAATAGGCATAGTCCCCGTTGGGTGAGCAATTTTCACCCGCCGGTTGAAATACTTCCCCGGCGGGTGAAAACTCTCCCTAACGGTTCACAATTTTCATCCCGCCGGTGTGAATGCCTCCATTTTTTTCAAGTAGAATTGGCCACTGTAGGGCTTCCCCGCCGGGTCAGGTATTTTCAACCCCTGGTGGAAATACTTCCCCGGTGGGGTGTAAACTACCCCCGGTTTTCAATTTTCATCTCGTCGGGGAGAATGCCACCACTTTTTATGGTGGGTAGTGGATCAATGACTAGGACCCCGTCGGCCCACAAATTATCAACCGTCGGGTGACAATGTCCGCAGCGGTTTCGTAATTTCAACTGGCAGGGGATGGCTAGTGGAAAATTAAAAATCTCCACTCGTCATCAACTGGTTGATTAATTGCACCCGGCGGTTGACATATTTTCAACCGCCGGGGTTGTTTTCACCCAGCGGTTGAAAATTGTTACACCGGCGATGAAAGGGCATTCTGGAAAAAATACTTGTATGCATGAGCCTATTACATAATTTGGTTTATGTAGTTGGAGAACTTAATTTGGGGAAACTATCTTAGCTATTACATTTTTTAAACAACAATATGAGTGAAATATCGATTTCGAAAACGGATAGCACTACAAAAAACTTAAATTAAACGAACAACAAATGCTTATTAAAATTGAGCGAACAACAACAAACTTAAGGTTTAGTATTGGTCCGGAATTAAATACGGAAAGTAGTGCAACAAAATATCTAGAATAACATCTAGAATAACATACATATCAAGAAGCCAACTAGGATAATCAAAAGCCACAGACCGGTGATCTCCAGCACCTTCCTCGCAAACGACACCATCTCGTCAGTCAAATCGTCTAACGGCCAAACGAGATTAATCGTGTTCACCACATCGATCGCGGACGCCTAAGTATGAATCCGAGGCGTGATGTTAAACCAACCGTACCTCTTAATGTATGGCTTGTACTAGGGGGATGACGTGTGAGTACTCCCTTCCAAGGGCCTCGAATACCTATCAATCACGTATACGTGCTCCCTCCAGTTATTCCAATGCCTACCATGAAGCGCATAGTGAAGATGATCTCCTCTAGGAAGACTGGTTCTAGCAACAAGGGGGTCTAGCGACTTCTCTTGGATCCAACCAAACTGGCGCATCACTCGGTCCGGGTAATATTCCTCGCTCACCAGCATAAGGCGAATAGGGTTTCGGTACAACCACGCCAGCATTTTTGAATCCGTTGGGATATAACCGCTATTCACCGATGCCCGGAAAATAGGGAAGTAGTCATAGACCCAACACTCAAACAAGGCCGAGAACCCGACCAAGCTCTTCAAGGAGTGCTTCGAAATGCCGCCCAAGCTCTTGTACAACCACACGAGTGCACAAGTACCCCATGCGTACTCACAAAGCTTCGTCAAGTCCTCAAACTGATGGAGAAAATCGCATTGGATGTTCTTCTGGCCCGTGTTGGTGAAAATGGTACACCCTGGGAAGAACATGATGTATGCCCTAGCTGTTTCCTTCTTCATATCCATAGTCAGGGCGGTATTGGAATCTAAATACTCGTCCGCCGAGAATGTCGTCCTAAGCCATCGGAGGCCGAATCCACTCCTGTCATGCGCCTCCATTTCCTGCCGCACAACATCAGCCGAAATTCCCAATAAGTCTGCATAGCGTGCGTATGTCGCCTCTATTGGATCCGGCGTAAAGACATCGATAATTCTCCCCTCAACTAGGAGGCCAGTAATCACGTACACGTCATCGAGTGTCAAGGTCATCTCCCCGAAGCAAAATTGGAAGGTGTTCATCTCTTGGTGCCACCTCTCTATGAACACCTCGACCAACTGCACATGGTTGTTGAACTTTGGTAGATGCCGCATCAACGGCCAGAACGGTGTCCCTTCCAGGTAAGCCCTAACCCCCATTTGTTTGCTAAGGTCCCAGTGACCAAGCAAACCGTATTTGGACTGGAAAGTGATACCCGGGGGAGACTCTAAAAAAATTCAAAAATATATATAATGTTAACAAAACAATTTAACTAATAAAACATATAATTAATTCGATAACTTACGTCGTCTTTAAAGGCGTAGTACGCCTCATGTTGGGCATAGTCTGGGAAAGAAGGACGCTGTTTTGGGATAGAAATAGATTTTTGCATCCTTCCGGATCGGTTGGACGCCCTTCCGCACGGACTTCTCTTCGAGGTGGTGGCATTGGGACCTCTGTTTCCTCCTCCGTGTCCTCCTTGTCTATTAGCGCACGCCGCCGTTGAATGGGGACCACCTCTCGTAGAGGAGAATATTGTTCGACGACCTCCCTTGGGGCACCGCGATCCCTTGTGGCGTCATATTTTCTATGTCGCAAGGATCGTTCGGTGTGGCCCTGGCGCACCTCACGCTCGGTCTGATCACGCTCGGTCTGATCCCCACGTTCAGGGCGATCGACCACCGGTCGTCAGCTACCTTCGCCTTTCCTCGCCGCTTTAGCCGTCTTCTCCTTCGCGGGGTGAGGTGCTTCGTGTCTGTATGAACAAATACAACAAAATAAGAAATTTTACAAAACGTAACTAGGTCCCCGCCGGGTGGACAATTTTCACTCGGCGTGGAAATATATTTATTTAAAAATTATATTTTCTACCCGCCGGTTGACCTTTTTTCATCTTTTGGGTAGAAAATATATTTTCAAAATACAAGCTTTTGCCCCGCCGGTTCAAGCCACCCGCATCCGGCGGGGCTTATAAACAGAAGCCAAAATGTTTGGCTTCCCCGCCGGGTCAATCAGCCCATAACCGGCGGGAATGGTCAATTTTCTGGGAAAAAAAATGTTCCCCGCCGGGGTTATGTAAACCCACCCGGCGGGGGGCTCGAACATACCCAAAACCTCTATTGACAACCGAAAAAAAACTCCAAAATCTTCCTAAAATAAACAAATCTACCCTAGCAACAATATACAACTACAAACAACTATATAACCTTGCTTCGCCTAATCTAACAACCAATGTATATCGAAATCTCAAAAACTTAAGAAAAACTAAATATATACAAAAACTACATTTATAAGTAAAAACTTACTCTTTTCCCTTTCCCATAGCTGTTCTTGACTGGGTATTGATCTAGTAGAGTTCTTCAAATCTGATTTTGGTGCTGATTTTGGAAGGTTGCAGTAGTTGAGAGATGAGAGGGAAAGTTGGGTTGAGACTGGTTTAGATTTGTTTTGTTTTGGAAATGGTTAGTGATTAGGGTTATGACTTAGTAAAATCCGAAAAAGGTGTTTTGGGTATAATATTGGGACTACTTAAAATATGTTTGGGTATGATTAAAATTGGGGCTGGTTATCCAATTTGGAGTAGCCAAAACCATTATGAATTTACGTCGCCAATATAAAAAATATACGGTATTGATAAGACGAACGTCTTATCATCCTTTTCTCTGCACATTTTATACGCCTCCAAACAAACGGCTACGAATCTCCATGTACGTTTTCGCCTGCACCGTGCTTATATAGCACCCCCTCCGCGTATATATTCATCCTCACCATCTCTCTCCGTATGTATATTCATCCTCTTTATGTCTATAAGTTGCCACCTCCTCCAACATAGGTCTATTCATCTCTACTATCTTTGACTATGTCTTCAGATCTTACCATTTCCATACGTTTACAAGTCTACACCACCACCGCCATGTGTTTACTTATCTCTCTCTCGTCCTGTTTATGATTACAAATACATATCTCCTCCTCAGTCCTCACCATATGTTAATAAACCATCCCTTCCCACTAACAAGTCACAACAACCTTCACCGTCGCCTTACTATCCTTATTAGTATAACTCGTCCTTGTTGGAATATATTTATTTAATATATTTATAGACTAACAATAATTTGGACCGACATGCTAAATAAACATATTCGATTATTGTCTTAAGGAAGTCCAAATTAAAAGTAGTCGAGTTAATTATTTAATTAACTAAATTGGACCTATGGGTAAAAAAGCGTTATGGGCTCAAGTGTGGTAACCGGGTTGAATTTGGGCACTGCGATGAAGAGGGCCCAAATCTCAACACTTAAACCTGAATTAATAAATCAGGGATATAAATTGAATTATCAATTTATTAGGTTATGGTCCCGGACACAAGGAAGTAACAACGGATGGGCTTTACAATGTTGGGCTTCACACTATAAAATCTATCAATAAGGGGCTAGGTTTAGGTATTTCATCACTCTAAACCCTAATCAGAAATACGGCCGCTTCCTTAGTGTCTGGAAACTTTTCCTTCTTCTCTAATCTGATTCTGCAGGTCTCTTGGTTTCATAAACGGAATCGCCGGAGAATGTGGAATCGCTAAAGAACGCAAAAGAACTGTAGAGGATACTAGATGGATAGCAGCAGGAAAACTCGTAAGTATTCTTGATTTTCTGTTTCTTCTATCGATGAATCTAGTAAAAGGGTTTTATTATTTTTTCCGCGATTTGTTATATATTATTTGATGCGATTTCGGATAATATATAACAATTGGTATCAGAGCCAAATAAACCTTTTTTGGATTCAGTAGAATAACAAAATTTAGTATTGATAGATAAAAAACGCATGTTTTTCTTCATTGTAAAGAATCCATGTCATTGGGATTATGTGTGAATTGAATTGGTAGGGCATGGATTTAGGGATTGTATGAAAATCATGTTATGTGATTTATTTGTATTGAAACACATGTTTTATAATCAGTAAATTGCAATTTTTATAGTTTGGAGATTTTTTTTATTTTTCTTCCGGGTAAAATTAGGGTTTATTGATGTCTGCAATTTTTCTTCCAAAATTAGCATCAAATCAACCCTAAAATAACGAATAAAATCAAAATTATTGGGACAGTGGCTCATCGACAGCTTAACCACTGATGTTAACGCTGATCGAAGACTGTCCGCTGATTATCACGGTAACCTACGAAAAAAAAACTGCTGCAACAATTTGTAGCTCGTTAGAAATTGCAGGGGCCTGCTGGAAATTATAGCAGGGACCTACTGCAATTTCAACAAGAGTCTGCTTGAAATTACAGCTGGGGCCCGCTGGAAATAACAGCAGGTGCCTGCTGCAATTTCAGCAGACAGCCTGCTGCACTGCAGCAAGCAGGTTAGCTGCTGCATGTGTAGGCAGGCTACTGCTGTGTGTTTTTAATTTTTTTTTGTATATATCTATAAAAAAATAATAATTATTATTATTTTTTCTCGAAAGTACATATTTTGTTCGGAAATATATATATTGTATGTCAATTATTTCACAAGTATGTTGTGTTTGGCATGCATTTTTTTGTATGTTTATTTGTGAATTAAATTGTATGTGTGTGAATGATTAAATGACGATGCATGACTAAGGTTTTGTAGACCGGTAGGTGAAACTAAGAAATTAATTTAATCAGCCCTTTAGAAGGTTAAAATTAATTTTCTTAAGGATCCTAGGCTTCGAAAAGTTCGGGGATTAATTTAAAATTCAAATATTATCGGCCCTCCGGAAGGTTTACGTTTGGGTTTAAATTAATCATGAACGGGAGAAAATGATTGAAAATGGTCTTTGTGCTGATTTTAATTTTAATTAGATGAAATCGGCCCTCCGGAAGGTTTCATTGGTACTTAAGCATAAATTAAATTCAGCCTTACGATTTTTTGATTTTAAGTAGGTGAAATCGGCCCTCCGGAAGGTTTCACCGGTACTTAAGAAAATCAAATTATGGTTATTTTAATATATGTAAATGACATCGGCCCTCCGGAAGGTCTCATTGGCAATTAGAAAATTAAAATAATGATCATAGTATTTTTCTCAAACTCATAAAATTTCATGTTAATTTGATTTACCCTCCGGTATTTATTATCAAGGAATTTTATGTTTTACATGTATTTGTCATGTTTATGCATATGTTTTCAGTTATATGTCAAGATGCTAGATGTGCTTTGTGTTGTTTGTTCTTATTATAGTATCCATGGGTTACAATTTGTTGGGGAATCGTCCACCAACGTTGGATTGTTCGGACTTCCAATTGTGGAAGGAAGAAATGTTGCTGTTTTTATCTGTACATGATTACGACTATGCATTGTTAACTCTCAAACCAAAGTACACCGGATGAAACTAAGGCTGATGAAAAGTGGGAAAGGTCAAATAAGTTATGCATGGCGCTCTTGTTACAGGGAATAGCAGTAGCATTGCGTGGGGTTGTCCCTAAAGGTGTTACCACTGCTTCGGTGTTCCTCACGGAGATCGAGAAAGCCTTTGCCAAAAATGAAAAGGTAGAGATGCAGCGTTTGCTCATCGAGCTAGCTACCAAAAAGTATAATGGCAAAGGTAAAATCCGAGAGCACATTCTGGGAATGTCGATGATTGGCCAAAAGTTAAAGGCAATCGGTTTAGACTTGCCTGAGGAATGCATAGTGGGATTCACATTTCTTTCGCTGCCAGACCGGTTTAAGTATTTCCAGTCCACCTATAACTGCATGCGAGAAAAGTGGAACATCAATGAGTTGATTTCCCACGCTGCACAGGAGGAGGAAAGACTTAAAGGCACAACGCCTGAGGTTAATGTGATTACATCTACAAAAGGGCCATGGCCTAAGCGGAAGGTAGATGGCAAAGGAACGGGTCAAGGTTCGGTCAACACGAAAGGTATAAGGCCCTGGACAAGTTCATAACTTTTAAGACCGAGTTTGAGAAACAACTTGGTAAAAGTATTAAGACCGTTAGATCTAACCGTGGTGGTGAATACTATGGTAGATATGACGGATCGGGTGAACAACGTCCAGGACCTTTGCATAATACCTAGAGAAGTGTGGAATAGTCTATCAATACACTATGCCTGGTTCACCTCGCATGAACGGTGTATCTGAGAGACGGAACTGAACACTAAAAGATATGGTTAGAAGAATGATAAGTCACTCATCTCTACCATTATCTCTGGGGGAAGCCATCAAATGTGCCGCTTATATACTCAATCGAGTACCCACAAAGGCTACTGTTAGGACTCCATATGAGCTTTGGAATGGGCGTAAACCTAATTTAAAGCATCTGCATGTGTGGGGTTGTCCAGCTGAGGCGAGGCCTTACAAACCTCAAGAAAAGAAACTGGACCCAAAAACAGTTAGTTGTTTCTTCATAGGTTATTCCGAACATTCTAGAGGGTTTAAGTTTTATGATTCTCTCACTGGTACAATATTTGAGACAGGAACGGCCAAGTTTCTAGAGGATGTTGAGTTTGGGGGGAAGAATAAGGAAACATATGTTGATTTTGAGGAAGAATCCATAAATATTCATGAAATTTTTAATAGCGATACTAAGATATCTGAAGATTGGGCGGTAATGCCAATCATTTCGATCCCATTAGAACAAGGTAATCCTCAGATTAACACTGATGCTCCACTTGAGGGTTCTAACCAGGATATAAAGATTCGGGTAGAACAAGAGGAACCTCAAGATAATCTTCCACAAGAGAATCAAAATGACATCGTTCATAATGATCAAACTCTACCTCCTCAAGAAGTGCAACAGGAGGAAATAGTGCCATTAAGAAGGTCCACTAGAGAATGGAAAAGTACTATAGGTCCAGAATTTATAGTATATCTTCAGGAGCATAATGAGTTATGTGATGGAACTGTAGATGATCCCTCATCCTACAAACAGGCCATGGCAAGCTCTGAATCTCAAAAGTGGATTGACGCTATGAAAGAAGAGTATAAATCAATGCAGGATAATGCGGTATGGGATCTTGTCACATTACCTGAAGGGAAAAGGCAATTGGTTGTAAATGGGTTTACAAAACCAAACGCGATTCCCTGGGTAATGTGGAAAGACAAAAAGCACGTCTTGTAGCAAAAGGTTATACTCAGCGTGAAGGGATTGATTTTAAAGAAACTTTTGCTCCAGTATCGACGAAGGATTCCTTTAGAACAATCATGGCATTAGTTGCACATTTTGACCTTGAGCTTCATTAGATGGATGTTAAGACCGCTTTTCTCAATGGTAATATTGAGGAAACGATCTACATGATGCAACCAGAACACTTTGTAGAAAGTAACTCAAAAGATCTGGTTTGCAGACTTAAGAAATCCATTTATGGGCTTAAACAAGCTTCTCGTCAATGGTATCACAAATTCCTTGAGGTGATAGTCGGTTATGACTTTGAGATCAACTCGGTTGAGGATTGTGTTTATCACAAATTCAGTGGGAGTAATTTCATATTTCTTATATTATATGTGGATGACATATTGCTTGCCTCGAACAATAAGGAATTGTTACACACTACAAAAGGATTTCTATCAGATAAGTTTGATATGAAGGATCTTGGTGATGCCAGTTTTGTGTTAGGAATCCAGATACATCGAGATCGTTCTCGTGGTATTCTTGGATTATCACAAAAAGCATACATTAAAAGTGTGTTACAACGTTATGGATTGGCAGATTGCAAACCCCTAAGTACCCCTATAGCAAAGGGTGACAGACTTAGTCCGATTCAATGTCCTAAGACAAAAATTGAGATTGAGGAAATGAAAACGGTCCCTTATGCTTCTGCAGTTGGGAGTTTAATGTATGCTCAATTTTGTACTAGGCCGGACATTGCCTTTGCTGTAAACATGTTGGGGAGATATGTTAGTAACCCGGGAATGGATCACTGGAAAGTAGTTAAAAGAGTACTCTGATATCTGCAAGGAACAAAGGGGCACATGTTGACATATAGGAAGTCGGATAAACTGGAGATCATCGGGTATTCCGACTCGGATTTTGGTGGATGCGCAGACACATTAAAAAGCATGTCAAGCAACATATTCTTATTGGCTGGAAGTGCAATATCCTGGAAAAGTGTAAAACAAACACTTATTGCATCGTCCACCATGGCAGCAGAATTTGTTGCATGCTTTGAGGCATCAAACCATGCACTATGGCTGCGGAATTTTGTTACTGGATTACGCATTGTACAAGGGATAGAAATCCCTATGAGGTTATACTGCGATAACAATTCCGCAGTGCAATACTCTTACAGAAACAGGAGCGCGTCTAAATCCAAACACATAGACATAAAGTTCCTGTCTGTTAAAGAAAGAGTACAGATGGGTCAGGTAAGTATAGAGCACATCGGTACAAACTCCATGATAACAGATCCCCTAACAAAGGCGGTTTTGCCTAAGGTTTTCCAGGGACACAACATCAATATGGGTGTAGTTGATTTAGAGGATTGTTAGTTTCAGTGGGAGAGTTTGTAATAGGATCTGATGTTATATTTTACAGGTGTGTGCACATTAAATTTTATTGCAATATATATATGCTTGGAAATATTTATTGATATTTGTACTGTATTTGATCTCCAAAAGTAGGAACCATTTAAGAGTAGATATGTACGATTACAAGCCATATTACTCTTATGCCACGCTCCATAATTGGCCCAAGTAATTGATTGATAATGGTAATGTGATTACTGTTGCATCCTATTGTTCACATTACGAGAAAGAGGTCTTTAGTCCTTTATTGTTATCAGTCATGTACGGGGTTGTACCGTTTGTCCATTGACAATGAATATAGGGATCCCATTGAATTTGAATATGTATTCTTGAGTAGCATATGACGGTCCAAGTGGGAGATTGTTGGAATATATTTATTTAATATATTTATAGACTAACAATAATTTGGACCGACATGCTAAATAAACATATTCGATTATTGTCTTAAGGAAGTCCAAATTAAAAGTAGTCGAGTTAATTATTTAATTAACTAAATTATACCTATGGGTAAAAAAGCGTTATGGGCTCAAGTGTGGTAACCCGATTGAATCTGGGCACTGTGATGAAGAGGGCCCAAATCTCAACACTTAAGCCTCAATTAATAAATCAGGGATATAAATTGAATTATCAATTTATTAGGTTATGGTCCCGGACACAAGGAAGTAACAAAGGATGGGCTTTACAATGTTAGGCTTCACACTGTAAAATCTATAAATAAGGGGCTAGGTTTAGATATTTCATCACTCTAAACTCTAATCAGAAATACGCTCGCTTCCTTAGTGTCTGGAAACTTTTCCTTCTTCTCTAATCCGATTCTGCAGGTCTCTTAGTTTCATAAACGGAATCGCCGGAGAACGTGGAATCGCTAAAGAACGCAAAAGAACTGTAGAGAATACTAGATGGATAGCAGCAGGCAAACCCGTCAGTATTCTTGATTTTCTATTTCTTCTATAGATGAATCTAGCAAAAGGGTATTATTATTTTTTCCGCGATTTGTTATATATTATTTGATGCGATTTCGGATAATATATAACCGTCCCACCACTCGCTGTTGACTAAAAAACTTTAAGTTTGATGTACGGATGATTCCAGCTAGTTTCTAGTTTTACCATATCTACTCCAATAATGTCTTGCCAGCACGATTGGTTGGGGATATGTACATTATCGAATCCTGCATATATATATATAAAAACCTGCACGACTATATATATATTATTCTATATATATATAAACCTGCACGACTATATATATATATATATATATATATATATATTATTCTATAGTTATGACTAGGAAAATTCCTGCGGCCTTGCCGCACACTATACAAAATAATTATAAAGAATTTATATATTTAAAATAAATATCAAGCAAAAATACAGACAACTGTTTTACAAAATATAAAAAAGAAATAAACAAAAAATAGAAATATTCTACAAATATAAAAAATAAGTAAAAAAAATCAATTCAGTTAGTCTCCAAACATTGACATATACATTTTGATATGTGTCTTCGTTTCTCTAGCTATCTGAAATCAGTGTTTAAAAAATTCAATCCAATATTATTGTTATTATCGTAATATTATTTGGACATAAAAACCGTTAGTTTTTTCAGAATTCAATAAGTATCGACTTGATAGTCCAGTAAGATATTTCCACAATTATTTAAGTTTATATTTCGAATTCTTCAAATAGTAAGCACTTGCCAGATATTGAATTACTTTATCATTTACGAACGACTAAATCAGTGAATGAGTCAAAGAAATAATCATATTTTCACAAAAGGTTAGATCGAAAATAGACCACCTAAAGAACGTTATGATCTTAAACAAACTACCTAAATAACGTTATGATAAAAAACAGACCACCTAAAGAACGCTAATGAGACAGCTAAGTATTGAACATCATAAAAACATAATTTCACTACCAGAAACTACGCGATAATATCACATTTATAAGATAATGAAAAAATAATAATCTAAAATCAAACTATAAACTTCACCAAGAAAAAAAGCTACCAAAGTCATCAATGTATTTATCAAAAAAAACGTAGCAGAATCGATTACCGGAAGCGATATCTAATCGAAGAACGCTAGGATTTTTCAAAAAGAAGCCAATGTCCTCGATTTTTGGATCGAAAACGATCGAAAAAAAACAACTCGTGATTTGATTTACATGTACAAAATATACATAAGCTTCTTTAAGAAAAAATCATCACACCTGGACTTTTTACATGGAATTTATAATCATCACCAATTAGAAGTAAAACAAAATGGATAAAATTAAATTAAAATCAATCTAAAGAGAGGCATAGAGATAAAAAGTTAAAACCCAAAATTCATACAATAAGCTAATATAATCTAACAACTTTCATCTTTCTTTTTACATGGATTTTGGTAGTTTTAAAGACTTTGATTCTCTTTCTGAAAAATCTCTAATGAATTCATAGAATGTTTTTATCATATATAAATCTCAAACTTAAACATAACTCAATTATTATTCTCTTTTAAAAAATTATATGATGTGTTTGTTTATTTTCCTTTCTTCTTTTTAAAAATCAAAACAAAAACTTTTTTTGGTAATCTTAAAGTTTGTTTAGAAAAACATTTGTTCAAATAGTAGATTAAATAATATATATATATATATATATATATATATATATATATATATATATATATATATATATATATATATATATATATATAGTTAACGGAATTAAAAAGAAGAAGAAGTGCCAATATATTTTTTGTTTCAATATACAATCGTGATTAACAGATAAATCATTAAAAAATTGTTCTCATTTGCAGAGTATTAATATATAATACATATAAATTATATAAATTATTTATATGATCAAAAGACTTTTTTAATTACAATATATATATATATTGTAAAGAAATTGTTCTAATTACAAATTACAAAGTATATGTATAATTTCTATACTAAATTCAAAAGGTTAGAATATTCACTATTCATATTAAAATTGGAGATAAATTTTAAAAAATACATTACCAAATAAAATAATTAAATACATATCCAAGAATTGTATAAAAGAAATTGTAAATAATCATAAATGAAAAAAAATCAAGTTAAAAAAATAAAAATAAAATACTTTACCAAATAAATAATTAAAAAAATCACATTTAAATTAATATATTATTAATAACAATTTATTGTTATTAATGAAGCAAATGGAAAAAAAGATAGTTGCATACGGTTTGAAATTTAATAGCTTTTGCCTTCATATGTTTTTTCAAAATAGAGAAGGCGAAAAAAGCAAGAAATTTAATATTAAGATAAAAAGAATATTTAGTGAAACCTAAAAAAATATAATAAATTTTTTACCTCTCATAACTTTTGTTAAATTCTGTAGTAAAAATGTGAGATGAGACCTACAATTATAGGTAAGTAAACTAAAGATCCATACAAAAAAAATCATAAAAATAAAATGATGGTAAAAATATAAATTTTAAATAAAATTATTTTAGTAATACGAATAGATTTCCATTTTATTTTTAATCTAAAAAGAAGCTTTATTAATTGGGTGAAATTAAAAGTTTTACAACTTGGTGTCTTTAATTTAAAGATTATGACAAATAAAGGACTAAAACAGAAATTTAAAAAATTAAAATGAATTGAAGCGCGCCAAGTTTTTCCTTTCTATTTTTAATTTCCGCGTCCAAAATTTTCTTCTAGTGAAGAAGCAGATAATTTCTAACTCTTCTTGAAAGAAATTTCGATAAATTTCTCATGAACTCTTTGCAAGTGTGAAAGTTGCTTTGTTTAGTTGAGATCTCTCCTCAGAAAGTAGCAGTTTGAGCATACGATCGATTCCTTCAGACTTCTCAGTCCTCAATCATTCCATTTCCTTTTTTCAAATCATTTGTCCATTTGGTTCGTCTTCATTAGTTTTGCAAATTAGGGGTAAGATAAATTACGAACCAGTTATAATATAGCCTATTCCTAGGCTTTCCGGTTTCGAAATTGCTTCCAATTGAGGTGGAGGCTTAGAATTCTTATAGTTTATCTTCATTTTACACTTTAGGGTCTAGCGAGCTATCCAATCTGCAACTCGATTTTCTTCCCTAAAGATAAAATTAACAGACATTTTGCTAGTGATAAGAGATTTGATTTTATTAATTGTTGATGCTAAGTATTTTTGGATTTTAAGAGAAGAAATGAGAGAAATGAGTATTATGCAATCTGATTTAATGTCAACTTCCCTTATGCCAATGATTCTGCATATATGAAGTCCATCGAGCATTTCCCTTGCTTTAGCTTTTAACGGAGTAAGTTTTCCATATTTGTTTCCATATCCACTGATTATGACACCTTTGATATCTCTAATAATTATTCCCCTGCTTGATTCTCCATTTGATAAACAGCACACGTCTGAATTGAGTTTGAATATTCCTGGCTTTGGAAGCGTCCATTTAAGGTAAGTGAATTTATATTTAGTATTAATGTGATTAACACATCCAAGAGTTGTTGCTTTACTTTCATTAAGTTTCCATTGCTTCCTCAGAAGAATATTAGAGTGGTCTAGATCAGACATCATGTTTATGATGTAGTTAATGGTTGATATTGAAGAGAAACTATCTCCCTTGATTTTCGTCTGTTGTTTCCAAATTTCCCAGCAGATAATTAGAGGAAGGATTGTTTTGACGTGAGTCTTTCCTGGGGATGACCAGAACAAAGTTCTACGCAAATGTTGTATAGTCATGTATCTTCCTATGCCAATCTTACGTATTCTTGCAAAGTAAATCCATATACTCCAAGAAAAATTAGATGATACAAATAAATGGTCTTCTGATTCTTCATTTAGACAAAAATGGCATTCAAATGCAAGTTGTATATGTCTAGTTTTGATTATAGGATCAACAGGGAACTTGTTTACCAAGAGTCTTTAACCAAGGAAAGAGAATTTCCTTTGGGTTATGTTATTCCACAGATTTTCAAATAAAGATGAACTGAAAGAGACTCGTCTAATACCCTTCAGAGTATCTTTTACACTAAAATTGTCATTACTGGATAAGCTCCCTTCAATTATATTTATACCATTTTCTTTAATGTTAGTACTTAGGACTAGATTAATGTTGGAGCTTATAAGATATCTTTGCATTTTATTGACATTCCATCTGTTATTTTCCCAAAAGAAGCTAACCTAAATACCTTTAAACTAGCTATCATTTGAGTTACGATCTAGCTTAATTAAAGGATTATTACCATACAAGTTGTCTAACCAAGATCAACTTTACTTCCCCCCAACTTCCACTTGATTCTCTCTTCAGCAGATTCTTTTATTATGTCAGTCTCTTCCACGTTAAGGAACCTTTTTTGAGTAATTAATTTGCAAAGTGTGGTTTCCTTTACAATAGATAGTATGCATTATCTTAACCCACAATAAGATGTTTTCTCTGAAGTTTATCCAAAGTTTACAGGAGAAAGCTTTCTCAATATCTTGCAACCTTCTAATGTTCAGTCCACCTTCAACATATGATTTGCAGATTTTTTTTGCCAAGATGACCAGTGGATTTTAGTCGCTTCATTTGATGATCCCCATATGAACTTGTTCAGCAATCTTTTTATGTTGGTGATGACTGAATTTGGGAGCCAACAGCTTTGCAGCCAGTATTGAGGAATCGACATCAAAACAGTGTTGATTAAGGTAAGTCTTAGTCCAAACGAAAGTGTTTTATCATTCCAACTATCAATCTTAGCTTTAATCTTTTCTAGCAGAAGGTTGTAGTTAGATGCTTTGTCGTGAGGGCTAAGAGTAACTCCAAGGTACGTAGTTGGTATATTTCTTATGCTGGAGTTAGTGTAGATTACAAGGGAAGTCCTTCTATCTTGAGTCAAGCTTGACGCTGGGATAATATTGGTTTTCTCTTTGTTAACAGATTGGCCTGAGAATTCTTGATAAATCTGCTAAAATTTACCAATGTTCTCTTACGAAGATAACAAACCATTAGTAAATATCAGTATATCATCAACGAATGAAAGAATAAGAATTGTCATTTTACTTTTGTTTGAAAATCTAAGAGATTTTTCCTTTAAAAACATTTTATGTAGTCCCCTTAACAGAACCTCTTATGCAAGTTTTGATCACCTTGTCAAAAATGATTTTAAAGTGAGTTTTGTTCCAACTTTTCAGAGCTTCTTTCAATCTTTGGCTGCTTTCTATCATTCGTTCTTGAATGCATAATTGAGAGATCTTTTCTTTGCTTATAATTAACTTCAGTCTTTTAATGGTACTATAGTTTCATGCACATCTTATGTTCCAACACAGAGCCTTAATCATTTAGGATTTATTCTAGCAGATCTTCTTGTCTCTTTGCAAGAGAAATATTGTATTATAATTTTCTTATTCTTTTTGTTTGATCTTGCCAGCTTTAGCTTTCTGTTAAGGAACTTTTGGAAACTTGAATCTACATCCCTTTTGCTGAAAGTTGGAGTGTTGGGAGGCCGCCCGTGTGGTTTTTATTCGGTGTAATTTATCCATTAGAATAGTAAGATTGGGATGATAAAATGTTCAACATCTAAATACTTGATTGCTTCCACAATTTCTTCACCAGTCATCTCTTCTTTAGCAATTGTACTCTTCTTTAGTGTATCAGGTATGCTAAAAGACTTTTGGTTTATGACTAAGATATGTTACTGGAACCAATTCTTCTGATCTTTTGGTAACTTCCTCAGTTACTTGATTTTAATTTTGTGCATTTAGTGTTGTTGAATTGAGAATGTTTGGCATTTGTGCTTGATCTTCATTGAGAGTGTTCTGTACTTGTTCATTCCTATGCTGATCCATTATCTGAGTTGGGTTAATCTTTTTACAAGAATATTTATCATGGCCAACATGATAGCATTGGTCATAATAGGCATGCACATGCTTGTAACTGAGCTGAATTTAAGCACCGTAATTTTCTCCAATACCAAGCCACATACTGTGATGTAACTTTCTTTATATGTCGATCTCCATCCATGCATACCAAGTATTTTATTTTCTAAGATTGATGCTATAGAGTGAAGGATATCTTTATTGTACATGTTTTCTTGTAGGTTTTCAATTTTGACCCAGATCGGAACTATTAGGCATTCTATCTTTGGACTAAACGAGGGTAGCCACTTAAGAATTCTCATCGAATTGTCCAACAGACCAGAAACCGTGGCTCAACATCTTACAAATATCTTCTCTAAGAGAAAATTCGAGAAAAATATGTCGCGAGTCCCAGTTTGTATAAGAATAATCGCCTTCAAACCTTCTTTCCTCAAAGAATTTTTCCGGAATCTCCTTTTTTGGAAGGCCCTTATAGGATTTTCCAATTAGAGTAAAAGTAGTGCAAGACTGAAGATTATCAAGTATTCTTTCATTGAATTGAAGATCAATGTGATCTTTCTTATACATTGTAGATTATGATTTGATCAGGAGGTTCGGAACAGGTTTTGTTGCAGCTTCAAAATAGGATTTGTTAGCATAAATCATATTTGATTCAATCTGATCAGCAACTCAGTTTGGATACTCTGATTATCTTCACTTGACCAGTTAGAGAGATTTGAAAATTACCTTTGGTTATTTCAATGAGATCTTCCAAAAAAGCTTAATAAAGATAGATTGCTGAGAAGCTTCAACGGCTAGTTAGGTTGAAATGCAAGAACTCTGTTTCTTGGAGCACGAAACAGAGTCGTCTTCTCTTCATACAAATAGATTTCTTTATTTCTATATAATTGTCAATGAAACATTTCAGAAAGTTATTTGTTTACTTTAAAGGATTGATTCATAGTCATTCTATTAAATCTTAGTAATATATATAAAATATTTCACCTTTAAACTAATATGTTATTAATAACAAAACTTATTAAAAATATAAAAATCAGTTATGGTTTGAAATTAAATAAAAAAAATATTTCGCATGTTTTTTTTAGATGTAATAGAGTTCGTGAAAAACATATAAATCAAAATTAGAAAAATTTAAATTTTTATTGAAAATCATTATCCACACAAAAAACAAATTCACTAAAATCATAATAAATATAAATATATATATACTGAATTTATTATCTTCTATCAGATTCGATTATAAAGATATGAAACCTATGAAAAAATTGACATGTAATTAAACAAAAAATAAATAAATAACTATTGATATCAAGTTAAATAAATTTAAATAAAAATAAAAACTAAAATTATATAAATCTAAATAATGTTATCACTTAAATAATTAGAAAAACTTACATAGAGAATACTGAGTTATGATTACCAAAGCTGCATAAGAAAACAGAAAAAAAAAAATTGATTTTGGATCTAGAGAAACATGTAATCGAAAGAGAGAAGACAAAAAAAAAGACTATATAAATATGAGAGGAGATTGTTGCTTTATATAAAAAGCACCAACTTGCAAACATAAGACACCGATAAACTTAAACACATAGACACGTTGTGGATAGGAAAATACCCACCTTACCTGAACGATTTTATCCTTTAAAATTAAGTACTTGTCCAAACAATATGGGTTTAGCCATTTTAAAGTTGTGACGAACGACTTAATGACTCTCTTATAGAATAAACCAAAATTTATCAAATGTAAATGTTTTTGGACAAATTGGTAAAACATGAGTTTACTATTCATAATATATAATTTGTGTTTTTTTTTCCGGTTCTACTGTAATCAGATTTTGTAATAAGTATCTTGTACTAATTATATATTCAATAAAATACATTAATCTTGTCCTACAATATTTCACATTTGTAACTAATTTGAACGTTTTCTTATTTCATAAACTTTCATCTAGATTAATTTGTTTACATACCCACAAGACTAGTTAAAAAAAATTTGGGAAGGGTTAAAAGAGAAACCAAAATTATTCTCTGAAATTGTATATTTTCATTTTTTTTAATATTTACAAAATTGTTACTAACCAATTTTTTTTTAAATATAAATTTATTTAATTACGTTTTATGGCATGATTAACTTATGAAGTTGGAAACATAAAATCTACTCTAACCTAACTTTTTATTTCTTAAAACTCAATAAAATCATAAAAACTCAAAACATAAACTAACAAAACTTTTTTTTTAACTTTGTAAAATTTAAAAACCATGGCGGAAACAAAACTTTTTTTTCTACAAGCTAGTATGGAAATGGACCCTTCTATCTTTTTGTTGTCTTAAAAAAGTGACTTCAAAAAATCGAGAAATGCTCGATTCCGTCCAACGATGGTCTTGATGTGGTGTTCGTCGTCATCATCCTATCGAAGAAGATGAGACTTTCCGCCAGACAAATGACGGACATAATGACTTTGATGTCATGCCATGATAGACACGAAGGTGTTGGTGCCATTGCATGACGAAGACAAGGGTATGTCCGTCATGCAATGACACTCAAGTTGTTGTTTCCTAAGGAGATAACGTCGGTACCATCGTATCCGTCATGACACAGTTATCACTTATTAAAAACTGATACTAACTAAAAACAATATCAATTTACAGTAAACTAAATACCTATTTTGATTTGAGAAACCTGTCTAATAACTAATATGTAATTTATTTTTTATCAAATAAGTTATTAAGTGGTAAGATATATGATTCAGTGGTTTCCAAGGTAACGAGTGATATTTTAATTAATAATGATAGTGTTAACTTGTTTTAATTTTAGTTCATTTAATTTCGGTGGAAAAATATTATGTTTAGAGAGAGAAAGTAAAGAGAAGGTAGAAAAATTACAATTTTTTTTTGAAATTATGGTAACTTCACAAAATAATTTCTTATATTTATAGGATTTCGTGAAAGGCAAAATCGTAAAAAAATAACTTTACCGAATAATTTTTAAAATCCAAAACAAATGACGTTACGGTATAAAAATGTTGCCAATTCCGATAAAATAATACTAATTTTGTTGACAAAGACAAAAAATATTTGAGTATTACATAGTAAATATATATCAATTTTTCCATTACAACTCAAAATGAATATTTTTCAAACGTAAATGCATTCTCTTATTACTCATGCTTTCAAAGCGCTTGATAATATCTTGATCATCGATTATACTGAAAATAACTTTGAATTGATTATTTTCCGATAATAGAAGTATTCGAGTTTGGAAACCTAGGGATAGAAGTAAAAAACTTGTGTAACATTCTATAAATAAATCAAAACAAGCGAAAACAAAATTCACAATGAGAAAAAACATAAAATTAGGTCAAAATCATTTCTAACTTAAATACAATTAGTAATTAAATCAATACAAAACATATTTTATTATTTAAATTTTAATTATTTATTTTGTAAAGTTGGTATAAAAACTTTATTACTTAAATAAAACTAATAAATTACCTAATATGGGTAATAAACTTATATAAATCATTTAATAACTAAAATTGGCATAAAAATATTAATTATATAAAATTAATAAATTACCTAAATCTGATTCATAAATTTGGTCTAAAAAATTATTACTTAAACACAACTAATAAATTACCTAAATATGAATAATAAATTTATATATATAATTTAGAGAGAAGTACCCGTAAATACTCATTCAACTACCTAATTACCCACTAGTACCCGAAATTAGGATAGTGCGACTTGGTACGTCAACCTAAAATTTGGACAAAAATACCCATGACTATATATACCCGCTGGTATCTTCACTAGTACTAACGTGAAAGTTGTTTGCAAAACTAACCTGAGAGTTATTTGAAAAACTAACCCGAGAGTTGTTTGCAACTCTCTTGATTTTCTCAGATTGTTACTGGTGATTTTTTTAAAAACAAAAATATCACCAATGGATCTAGTTTTGTTCATCTTAATAAAAAGCGATGGTACTTTCATATATTTTTTTCGAGCTCCGGTTTGAAAGATATGAATCTTTTGAAAAAGTCAATAAAAATATAAAGTAAGAAAGAGAAATTTTGGTTACGTGGTTGTTGATTAACGAGGACCTTGAGTCCAACTGGAGTGGTTTGCTGAATTGAAAGAAAATGTGGCAACCATCTATAAAAAACAAAAGATGATGTACATTTGAGGAAGCCGGCAGCGCTTCAATCTCCTAGGGAAAGTCGTAATACTTGATTTTACCAATATCATCATGATATTGGCCACAACACTGAAGATTGCATCGCTTTGAAACAAGAGGTGTAGAATCTGATTGAAATGGGGAAGTTGGGAGCTTATGTTTTAGAGAAGAAGTGAGAACATACCTGACAATGCTCACCGGACTGGCCCAACAAACAATGCAGGGACATCTGTTCTGGACGGGGCCATGGTAATCATTGAAATATTTGATGTGGAATCAGAGTATTTGGATCGTGATCCAACCCGGAATAAAGTGGGGGTTATAACTAAATTTGGGGGGGATACTATGACTGCACCGATTTCTTCTTCAAGGAAGAGGCATGTTCACACTCTAGTTACTCAGTTAGAGGGAGGCATGTCCTCCTATCAGTCCCAAATTCCTTTTCCCTTCATCATTTTTGATGAAGATGACCTAAGGGACATAGCTGGTCCTCGTGAGGATGTTGTGGTGATAGGAGCATCGATTAGGGGCAATGACATCAGGCGAATTTTGCTTGATACTGGCAGTTCAGCCAATATTCTATTTTTAAGTTCCTATAAACAGATGAAGAATCGAGCAGTGATTCAGCATTCGAACAGATTCATTGTGGGCTTCACATGGAGCTCTGCGGATGTGATCATAGAATTTGAGGATGAGGTATTGTTGGGCAAAGGCCCTTTCAAGGAGATGGTCAGGATACTTTTCGTTATGGTAGATTGCCCCATGTTTTACAATGCGATCTTTGAGAGGTCCTGGCTCTCCAGGATGCATGTTGTGGCTTCAACAGTTCACCAATGTTTAAAGTATGCAGTTCAAGGACAAGTGGGAGTTGTCAGGAGTAGCCAAAACATAGCAAGAGAATGTTATGCAACTGCACTTGCCCCTAAAGCTCTGGGGGCAGTCCGAATAAATGAAAATTAGTAGTTGTTGGGGCCCTCTGAGGGTGAGGGTGAAATTTATGACTCTAGAGAGACCCCTGGTATTTTGATACCAATCGAAGAATTTGAAACCCAATCTCTGGCTGAAGGAATGAATGTTAAAGTTGGCTCCAAGATGGCACCAGAATTGAAGAAAAAAATGTTGTCCTTTTTGGCAAACCACCAACAGCTTGGTGCAATGCTGATGTCATAGTTCAAGAGGTTGACCGACTTACCAAGATGGGGCACATAAAGGTGTCTCAATATCCTTTATGGACAGCCAATCCAGTGTTAGTAAAGAAAAAGAATGGGAAATGGCGTATGTGTATCGAATTCACTGACCTCAACAGAGCTTGCCCAAAAGACCTTTATCCAGTCCCCCGGATAGATCACTTGGTAGAATCCACATCTGGGAACACATTATTGTCCTTCATGGATGCCTTATCTGGTTATAACCAGATACAGGTGGATCTGAAGGACCAAGAACACACTACTTTTGTTACCAGATAGGGCCTCCATTGTTACAAGGTAATGCCTTTTGGGTTGAAAAATTATGGTGCTACTTATCAGAGGTTGGTGAACAAAGCCTTTGCTGATCAAATTAGAAGAAATATGGAAGTATATATTGATGATATGATGGTAAAAAGCTTAGAAGAAGAGTTGCACCTATCTGATCTTCAAGAAAAATGGGTTTTTGGGGTATGTGATAAGTGAGAAAGAGATAGAGCCTGATCCGGACCAGTTTGATGCCTTTTTGACAATGGATCATCCTCAGAATGTTAAAGAAGTACAAAGATTGACAGGAAGGTTGGCTGCATTGAATCGTTTTATTTCAAGGTTTTGGGATAGGTGTGCCCCATGTTTTAAGAATTTAAAGGGTGCTAAAGACTTTAACTGGTCTCCACACTTGCGACCATGCGTATATTGAAATAAAAAAGCATTTATCTTCCTCCAAAACCCTTTTCAAACCTATTGACGAAGAGACACTGTACATATACTTAGCTGTGTCTAAATGTGCTATAAGTGCGGTGCTGGTAAGAGAGGTGGACAGTTATCCTCATCTGGTGTACTACATCAGCAAGAGTCTAATGAAGGCTGAAAAAAGGTACCTAAAGCTTGAAAGACTGGCACTAGCCTTGGTGATTGCTGCCAGAAAAATGAGGCCGTATTTTCAGTCTCATTCTATTATTGTCTGGACGTCTTTTCCTTTGAAAAATGTTCTTCAGAAGGCGGACATATCAAGCAGGATGACCAAATGGTCAGTAGAATTGGGTGATTATGATATTGATTTCGCCCCCCGAACTGCATTCAAAGCTCAATATGTTGCTGATTTCCTGGTTGAGTTCCACTCGGACAGAAGTACTAAGCAAGCTGCAGACGAGAAAACTAAAAAGGTATGGGTCCGGACAGATGGTGGGTCAAGTACCATGGGTTATGGTGATGGGATATGTTTAACCTCTCCGTATGGCGATAAGTTATACCAGACTATATGTTTTGCTTTTAGGGCTTCTAACAATGAGTCTGAGTATGAAGCTGCTATAGCTGGTCTGAAGCTAGCTTTTTTGTGTGGGGCTAAAAGAGTCAGGTTAATGAGTGATTCTCAGCTTCTTATCCATCATGCTCAAGGTCAATCTGAGGACAAAAAAGAGCAGTTGATCAAATACTTGTTTATCCTTAAAGAAGTGGTAGCTAACTTCAAAAATGTTAGCTATTTGCATATACCTAGATCGGAGAACACACTAGAAGACTCTTTGGAAAGCATAACATAATCTGAGTCCTACCCATGGATTCATGTGCAAGAATATCCATCCATACAACCCAATCAGAGCAAGGAAGAGGAGGAAAGTTTAAGTATACAAGTGGTTCAACCCAAAGACTGGAGATATCCCCTTCTTCAATACATATTTGATGGCATCTTGCCTCCGGACAAAGTTGTGGCAAGGAAAATGAAGCATAGGGCTCGTGGTTTTTCAATCATAAGAGATGCACTTTATAATAAATTGTTAGTAGACCTCTCTTGCGTTGTTTGGGGGTTGAAGAGTCCTAAATTTTTCTATTTGAACTACACGATGGAGAAGGATCAGCACACTATGGCTTTAGAGCTTTAACCCGGAGGGTTTTGTTGGTCGGATACTATTGGCCATCCATAATGACAGATTCCAAGGAGTTGGTGAAGAAATGTGACCCATGCCAAAAATATGGTAATGAAATTCATATCCCAATTGTTTCTCTGGAATCGATTTCTGAGTCGGTGTCTTTTGCTCGTTAGGGACTGGATTTAGTAGGGCCTCTATCAATGGCTATTATTGTAGCCATTGATTATTTTCAAAATGGATAAAAGCGGCCCCAATGGAAGGAGCTACTTCGAAAGCTGTTATAAAATTTATTTTATCTAACATTTGTTGCATATTTGGTGTTCAACAAAAGATAACCACAGATAATGGGCCACAATTTGAAAACAAAGATATGGAGAATTTCTATGCGTCCCGAGGCATTCAGCATTGTTTTTCTTCTCCTTTACACCCACAATAAAATGGTCAAGTTGAAGTGGCAAACAAGATCATCCTGTCTGGTTTAAAAAAGAATTTAGAAGGAGTTGCAGGAAAGTAGCCAAGCTATTTGCAAGAAGTATTATGGGCATACCAGACTACTCCTGGAGCTGCTACACAAAAATCTCCTATTGCCTTGGTATATGAGATGGATGCAATTGGTCATGTAGAGGCAACTTTTCCATCATACAAACTCCACAATTATTCTGAACATGCTAATGAAGTGGCAATCAGAAGTCAGTTGGAGTTGATTGAAGAAAAAAGAGTTAAGGCTCATCTTAGAACCACCCATTACCAAGGTTGATGAGGAGCATATTTGCTTCCAAAATCAAAAGAATGGATTTTCGACCAGGGGTTAAAGTATTAAGAAAAGTTTTCTTGCATACTAAGGAGAAGCAGTTCGACAAGCTAGCTCTGAACTGGAAAGGGCCTTATGAGGTCTCCGAAAAACTTAAGCCTGAGACATACAGGCTTCAAGACAAAGATAGAAGGATCTTAAAGCACCCCTGGAATATTGAACACCTCCGCTTATATTTGGAATGAAAATTGTGTAAATATTTACTTGTTTAAAGTCCATGTAAATATTAGGGGGCATACTCTTTCCTACCCTGGTGGAACGGGGAGGTTTTAATGAGGTGTCCGGGTTTTTCAATAAAATGTTATGTCTTCTTAAAATATTCGGAGTGGTTTGAATAAAATTTTTGTAAAGTCTTCTAAGGATCTTTGGCAGATCATATTAATTTGGTTGAATGATGACCATTAAACACATATCATCGGAGATTTTAAACACTTTCATCTTAAATACTTGTAAAATAAATCAGGGCTCTTTAAACATTCGCCATTAAATTTAAGCAAGTATGAGACAAAGAAAATATTTAGCAAGGTAAACTTGTCCAGTTAAAAACCGGATGATAACATTAGAACATAAAATATGCATTGGCCATACAAGGAATTTAAGTTTAAAGAAAGGCTTAACCGGACTCAAACCGGACATGGTTACAAAAATGCATTGGCCATCCAAGGACTTTAGTATTTCACAAGGTTAAGAAAAATAAAGTAAGAAAAGATAGTTAAAACCTCAGGGTTTATTCCCTTTGGATGTTCCTGCATCGTCTTTTTTCTTAGGATCTTTAGGTTCACCACTTGAACTCTCTCCGGTTCCTTCTTCCTCATCAGTGGTAGATTCGATCCCACGGGAATAATTATTCTTATCACCATCTGCCAGTGTATGGAATGGAATTTCCTCATACTCCACGAATTCCCACAAGGGACCAAGTGTCCTCCTCGGAATCTTCTCATGAAAGAGAAGTACCATATTAGAATTTACTTCAACATACCTTTTTTCCAATGAATCTATCATCTCGTTGGTGTATTTATCTATGCTGGCCTGAATCCTCTTGTCATGCTCCTTCACCAAGTCTTTCTTCTCCTTGGTTTCCTTGGATACAACCTCTTCAAGGGAAATCGTGTTACCGGACAGGGTTTGGATCGCATCGTCTTTAGTCTTCATATCTCCCTTTAAGGTGGAAATATCTTTTTCCAAACCGGAGCACTTAGTTTGGAGCTCTGTGTTAGCCGTCTCTAAAGTGACCAAATTGGTTGCCAGATCTTCATTCTCCTTCTTCAACCCCTTAAGCTTCTTCTTCAGAGCCTCAATACTCTAGTTGGCATTGAGGAGGTCAGTTGACAAAGTCTCCTTGTCTGTGTTGAGGGTGTTGATGAGGGCATACTGATTTTTTACTTGCTTTTCCAAGTTGAGTACTAGCTGAATATGTCCCAAGAGAGAGTGGGTCACCACATCGTGTTCCCCAGGGACAATGAAGGACTTTTCATTGAAAGTCACCATATTGGAAGATCTTGGAGGAAGGTAGGGGTCAACGAAGTCATCTTTCTCAAAATTGTTGAAATAAAGACCAATGTTTTGGAGGCCACTAATGTCTACTCCATCAATATCCCCTCTGGTACCTTCCCCGGATTGTAGATAGGTGGGAATCTGCTATACTAAGGTGGGATCAGTTGGGTCTGCTGGAGGTAGAGGCTCCAAAGAGCGAAGGATTACTTCTTCGCCCAAGGTGACCTTCTTCTTCTTAGCAGTCCTCTCATCGCTGCTTGCTCCCCTTTTTCGGTCCTTTTTAGGTGGCCTTGGTGGATTTTGAGGTTCACCTGCCTCCTTAACAGTCTCATCCTTAACTACTTTGAGAAAAGTAGCATCAATCCTTCCTTATTTATGCCATCATTGATTCTCCCCCGAAGCAGTCTATTCTGCATCACCGCGAACAGCCTCTGCTGCAGTCTTCTTTTTCTTGCCCTTCCCTTTCTGTTTTCTAGGGGCTTTAGCTCTAGAGGGAAAGGCCAGGTTGCCATCTTTTTCCTCTGTTCTCTTAAGTATGACAGCTGAGGGAGGTGGTGTAGTCAGTTCCTCCCATGTAAGATCTCTCCAGCCCGTGGTATTCCACAAGTGGGATCTCACTAAGTTACGAGAAGTAAAACAGTTGTGGAAGCTGTTTCCCCAACTTTCAGCAGCCCATGCATTTAGCTTGGCACATGTGGTCAGCCCCTCCTGCAAGTAGCCGATGAAATTCTTCGGCAATACTGACATGAGAGAATGGGTGATTCACGAATGGATTTTTTGTGAAAATAAGAGAGAGAAAAAGACAAACAAAACTGAATGCTTACTTGTGCTCTTCCACCTGCTGGTGAACATGCTTGGGTTGACATTGGCCTTGATCTTTCTCCCATTCTCCCACGTCCCACTGATGAATATGAACTAAGTTTTCCAGTTTTTCTATGACTCCAACAAGTCATCCACCACTTTAAAGTTGTCACCCATGTTGTAGTGGTAGAATGGGATGTGATGGTTTTTGCACAAGTTGGCCACTACAGTGAATTACTCCATGGGGAGAGGAATTTCGGACAGCCTCGATGCCATTATACACGCAAGGAGAGTATATCAAGCATTTAGACTCAGTTGGCTTGGACAAATTTTGATCAGGTGAAAATACCTGACGATTTCTGGATCTAAGGGGAATCCGAGCCCTCAGTTGAATAGCTCAGTATAAATGACAATCTCGTTGAGCTTGCAGTCCATCGGAGTTTCTGGTGTGACTGGTATTCTCACCTTCACTGATGCTGGGATCCCCCACTTTCCGGCCCAGCTCAGCGGTGTGAGTATAGACATAGTTGATGTTCTGCATGGCTAGCAGATACTTCACATTGAACTCCTTAAAGCAAGGTCCCACCTTGCCCTCCAAGCTCTCTGGTAGCTCCGGATGAGCCATTCCCACCTTCTTTTTTCCCTTTCCTCTTTTGTCAGAGGCAGCACGAAGGGGGCCTCTTCGATGCTATCTTTCATTACCTCTTCCATCATCGTGGAAGGTTTTTCAGTTCTTGAGGGTGGAAGAGTGTCAGCTTGTGGCTCAATGGTATGTCTGGATGGCTGAGCACCAGTTTCTTCTAGAGGTCTGGTGTCCGGTTGGGGCTTAGTTACCGAGGACTTTATTTGAGAAGTCATTTTAGTTGCCTCCGATCCGAAGGGCTTGTCTCTTGGGGCTCTTATAGATATCTCCGATCCGGAGGCTTTATCTTTGGTTGCTGAATTAGATGCCCCCGTTTTGGAGGACTTTGGTTGTGAGCCAGTTGCTTGGCCTTTTACCAAGCGTGTTGTCCGGCGAGGGTTGGTCTTCTCTGGGGACTTTTCAATGTCAGATCCCATGACGATAAATGGAGAAGGCTTCCTAACACTTGATACAGATTTCTCTTGAGCAATAGAAGGATGAGATTCCTTAACAGAGGAGCCTGACGGGATTGACGAGAGGTTTGGCTTGAATAAACGTTTAGGTTTTGCGCTTTTAGTAGAAGAAGATCCTTGATCAGCTTCTAAGAATGGTGTATTAGACTTATTTCTTGGAGAGACTGGAAGACCAGCAGCAATGCGTCTCTCTCGTTCGAATTTTTTCGCTTTCTCTAGTTCAGAAAGATTCAACCAACCACCTTTTACAAGAGCGTTTCTCGCCGTGAACATAAAACTATCCAATAAAGGTTTTAAAAGAAAGAGTGAAAAGCTATGAGAAAAGAAATTGTGGAGTGGTGAAGATGGTGAAACAGTAAAAGAGAGCAATTTATATATTAGTAAGGCAAAAAAAGCTACTCATACCTAGGAGAAGACGAAACGATTCTGGTAATGATTGAAAATGGCGATGGCGTAAGAAGCATTAAATGCAGAAGTTACTGTTCAGGCTTAGTGGGAGCGCCGTTCTAGGGAGAAAACAACTGGTAGGACAAATCAAAACGCATCACGTGTCCCACGATCCAAAGAAAAACTATTAAAATTCTGAGAAGAAATCAGTCCGGATAAACTTCAAACCAAACATATCAACGGGCCGGAAAATGTTGTTAGTGACTAAATGAGTTTTTTAGTCCTGCCAAAGACCTTTAACAAAGCCTAAAAAAGGGGCTACTGATGAGTCCGGATTTATTCACCACTATTCACTAAGAAAACCGGACATAGGTAATTCGGACAATAAATGCCCACTGAACTATCCGGACAAGACAAAAGTATTAAAACACTAAACACCTTTTAACTAAGCTAGGTGCTAATCTACTTAAAAACTAATGGGTCTTTAAACTCGACCCGGTTTCACAACATCGACCCGAAAGCCCATGGGTCCATAATAAAGGGTATAAATACCCAACTACTTTCATTAATGAGGGTAATAAAAATTTAATACAACCAGTTAGCTTAAGTGTCTCACTACAAAACATCCAAACATTTAAAACATTTGAAACTCTCCAAAACACTTGACAAAATCACCCTCAGTTTAAAATAAACCACACCAATTTGAAACTTTGATTATCGTAAAGAACTCTTTTAATTCTCTGCTCCGACGGTTACATTTAATTCAATATTTTAAGCTTAATTTGATTTGGTTCCAACACTGACTCCCTTGTGTTGATAACTCCCAATCTTTTTTACATTTCTTTTTAAGATATCGTTCTTTTTTAAGACTTGTATAGTGGATGGGTTTGTGAAGATATGGTTTATTTTATCAAATATATTTTTCTGTGTGTTATGCTCGCCTCCGATCTTCTACGGTCTTTTTTGGCCTATTTCAGTCACTTCTAATCATCTACAGTTTTTTCCATCTTTCCCGGTCACGTTTAATCATCCACATTTCTTTTTCGACCACCTCCGATCTTCTACTGTCTTTTCTTGTCAGTTCTGGTCAGCTCCAATCATCTACGGTCTTTTCCGGTAACTTCTGATCCTCCATGACTATTTTCATATTCTTTCTTCACCCATATTGTCTTTCTCTTTCTTCTTCTTTCTTTTCATCCTTCTTTTCTTATGTCTCATTTTTTCTTCATCTTTACAGGTCAAAATTATAACACATACAGATTTCATGTATATTTTGACTAGAATTGACTATCTGTTTCTTTTTCTTTTCTCCTTATTTTTTTTTCTCCTTTTCCTTATTTTCTGGGTTTTTCTTCTTCTCTTCTCATTTTTCTTCTTTTGTTTCTTCTTTTTATTTATTTATTTATCTATTTATTTTTTCTTTCTTTCTTTCTTTTTTTTTTCTTTTTCTTCTTCTCTTTCTATTTCTCCGGCATACAACAAATCGCCGTTTTTTTTTCTTCAGAAAAAACTTTTTTTTTCTCAATTTGTTTTCCCCGGTGGACAGCAAATCGCTGTCTTTTCTCCAGCAGACCATGTTTTGTTTTTCTTTTTTTCTCCGAGGGACAACAAATACAACAAATCGTTGTTTCTCATTTTTTTTAGCGGACAAAGCTTCTTCTTTTTATCGATTTTTTTCTTCGGCGAAAGCAAATTGTTCGCTCCGGTTGCAATTGTAGAATATAACAAGAGAGATCTAGGAGAAGAATAAAGTTTTATTCATTATTTTTTTTATGTCATTATTGATACATTTTTATATCCTATATTTATAATAATATATTATTATGTTTTAATAATAAAATAATACATTTCACTCATATAATTTTCTTTCTAAAATACAAAATCAAATCTCTAAAAGAATATGAATAATATTTTTAAATCAAAAATATATTATTCAATTTTTTTAAAAATATATTAATTAATTAAATAATTTAATTAATTGATTTATTAATTTAATTAATTAATTAATGTATTTTAAGCTTAATTTAATTTGGTTACAAAGTAAACACAAAACACCCCAAAACAGTTCTTTGCATTTTTGCCGCCACAGTAAACACAAAACCGCCAACGACATCAACCAACAACCAAAGAATACGACCACAATTTGAATGTCTCTTAAGGCCCTAACTCTAAGCCTCACTCGAAATAACTAAATTGAGGTACTTCGGGTTTCTCGAAAAACAAGATCTCGGCAGCACCAAGTACTGACGAACCAAGGATGAAACGTGTTGAATAAGGACTTAACCCACCTCAACTCCATCACCGAAGGACCAACAGTCAAATAGATTCGAGCTTGCCGAGTGATAGAAAAGACAAGCTTTCGAAAGAAAATCGGAGCGAATTTAGTCGGCCAACAGCAAGACAGCGGATGAAATGACGCCACTGACTCCAAAACAAAGACAAAAAAGAGAAGATGGCATGTGTAGACGGAATCGAGGGAAAGAAAAAAGAGTCTAGTTGGCAAAGATGTTGGTTAGAAACCCATAGATTTTGGGTTCGAGACTAGGCTTGGAATCTAGTGCTTTTGATTTTTGAGTTTACATCTATATTATTTTTACTATAAATAAATATCTTAACTAAAAAACAATATAAATTTATATATATACATATATATTGATATATATTTTTATTATATATTATTTATTTATAAATATGTTGATTCAGAAAATAATATAAATTTATATAAATTTGATTAGCATACGGGTTGGTTCCTCTATCGTCGCCCTCTAGCTAAAAGATAAAATCTTTTAGAACAATTGTTCTTTTATTATAATTAGAAAATTCTATTAATTCTCAAAATTGAAGTTTTGCTACATGTTTTATATTATATTCACTAGTTACGAAGACTAACATTGGTTGATCAATATTTTTTCTTAAGATAGAGATTTGTAGAGTTCAATTTCAAAACAAATAGACCTGCATAAATTATAATTTTTTTTATTTTGCTTTACGAATCAAACCGTAACAATATAGGTTCTTGAGTTCACTAACAATACATGTCCTAATCAATACATCTATTAGTCTCTGTATACTGCGAAAAAGCTCAAACTAAAACCCAATCAAACCCTAACAACATAGCCTCTCCAGTTCACTAATAATAGATGTCTTAATCAATACATCTACTAGTCAACTTCTATTTTCGTATGTTATAATAGTACTTCAAAGTGTTGACAAAAATAATATGAAAATGAAGATATGTTACGACACCATTTTACAACTACCACTACAAAAGAAATATTTTTTGAACAATAACCAACACACCATATAAAATATTTTTTGGACAATAACCATGACACCATAGGGTTTAAATCCTGGCTACACCACTCACGGCCCATCCTAGAATTTTCATAAGAGAGCTCACATGAAAGAGAGGGGCAATTTATCCTTAATTTTATATTAGGTAAAATAGTCTCATTTGGTTAGTTTTTTATTTATTAGTGAGGTAAGAGCTAAAAAATATATAAACAAACATTTAAGATAGAGTTGGGGCTACAATTAAAACAGAAAATCAAAGCGATCGACTTGAAGATAATTTAAGAAAAAAAAATAATAAAAAAAGAAAATATGAAAAATTAAATAAAAATCAATATCTAAATATTTTAGTGTCCTTATAATAAATGGTATAATCTTATTATTTTATTTTAAAAGATAAAATAATTATTTTATTTTATTTTATTTTATTTGATGAGAATTAATATTTTATTTTTTATTTTTTAAAAAAAATTGATCTTCAATAAATAAATTATAATATCTTATTATTTAATTTAAAAGAGTAACTTAATTTTTTATTTTATTTATTAAGCATTATAATTACATTCTTTGGAATATATGTTTTAATTTTAAGATATTAGGATTCAATAAAAATATCATAACTCTTCCTACAAATAAAATCCTAACACATCAAGCAAGAAATATTGAGACGATATTAATCGTGTTATTAAATCACTATGCAATTATCACAAATGACTCAAGCACAAAACATATGTGAATGACACACTGAAATGAACACAAGATTTAATGTGGTTCGACAATTGTCTACGTCCACGGGCGCCGCCATAGAAAAGAGTTTCACTATGATAGAAAATGTTACAGATTTCAGATTGTCTTTTTGTGTAGTCCTAGTAATCTATTTATATGGAATAAATAGACTTACTAGATAATAGTCCTAATAGGCTCGTATACATGATGACATTACCCATTTTAGATTCACTTTCAATGACAAAAAAATGTACCGCCAAACACTGTACACAGTCAAGGCATAAGGACACTATGAGAGACACAAAGCTGTACCGCCGAACATGGTACAATGTCAAGGCACTATTCAACTTATTCACAACAAATATTCCCTTTGAGGCGAATATCCTTTCTTCACTATCAACAAAGAAACTTCTCTTCTTCTGACTTACCAAATGCCCCTAAGGCATTCACTCTATACTGTGAACACCGATCCAGTTTAGGCACTCTCAAAACTTTCGAACTGATATTGCATTGGTCATTATATCTGTTAGATTATCGTGTGTAGAAACTTTCTTCCCATCAACAATTCCCTTTGATATTATATCATGAATAAAATGATACCTGACATCTATGTGCTTTGTACGCTCATGGTACATCTGGTTCCCTATAAGGTGTATGGCGCTTTGACTGTCACAAAACACTTTTGTAGTAGTCCTATTTAAGCCCAAATATGCCACCAAACCTTGCAACCATATTGCCTCTTTATCTGCTTCTGTTACCGCCATGTACTCTGCCTCTATTGTAAACAAAGCTACAGTAGCTAGCAACTGTGCTTTCCAACTGATCGCACTCCCAGCTAGAGTAAATATAAATTATGTGAGAGATATTCTTTTATCCATATCACCTGCAAAATCAGAATCAAGAAAACGAACCATGATTCTGCAACATCATTCAACGATTCACCAATATTGGTCTTGTTAAAAGTTAAGCCAATGTTCACGGTATTCTTAAGATACCGAAGTATCTATTTCACCGTCTGCTAGTGTTCTTTCCCAAGACATCCCATGTACCTGCTAACTACACTAACCGAATATGAAATATCAGGACGTGTGCATACCATAGCATACATGATACTACCAACTGCAATTGCATATGGAACCTTCGACATTTGTTCCAACTCAGCATCGTTCTTGGTCGCTCCTACTGCAGACAACATGAAATGAGTAGCAAATGGAATGTTAACTGCTTTATCATCAAACATGTTGAATCGTTGTACACTTTCTCAATATAGCTTCATTGAGACAAGTGTAATGATCCTAAACTTCTGTTCCTAATAATCCTCATACCAAGAATTTTCTTTGCTCTACCCAGATCCTTCATCTCAAACTTGGCACTAAGCTGCATCTTTAACTGCACAATATGTGACATACGATAAGCAACAATAAACATATCATCCACATACAAAAACAAGTAAACATAAGAATTATTTGACATCTTTTGATGATACACACAAGTATCATATGGACTCCTAGTGAACCCTTTTGACACCATGAATGTATCAAAACGTTTGTACCATTTCCTAGGTGACTGTTTCAAACCATACAGTGACTTTTTCAGCAGACAAACTTTGTCTTCCATTTTAGGTTCGATAAATCCCTATGGTTATCTCATGTAGATTTGCTCCTCCAATTCACCATGTAGAAACGCAATCTTCACATCCAACTACTCAAGATCTAAATCTTGCAAAACTACTATGGCTAACAAAACTCGAATCAAACTATACTTCATCACTGGAGAAAACACTTTATTGAAGTCGATTCCTTCCCTTCGAGTAAAACCCTTAACGACCAGCCTTGCTTTGGATCGAGATGCCTCAGTCCCTGGATTACCTTCCTTTTTCTTGAACACCCATTTATTGCCTACTATCTTCTGTCCTTTAGGCAAGTCAACAAGCTTCAATGTTTGATTCTTATGAAGATATTCAATCTCTTCCCCCATAACACCAATCCATCGATATGCCTCTGAACTCGCTATAGCTTCTCTGTAGCTACTAGGTTCATGCATCTCAAATTCTTCTACAACTGACAGAGCACATGCAACTAGATTCGCATACCTTTTTGGAAGTCTAATATCTCTTCCTCTGCACCATGGTAATGCTATAAGGTTGTTGTTCTGGTTTAGGCGCAACATCGTCACTATCATCCGATGCTGACGCTTTATCTCCTGATTATGGATCCACCTCAGAACCACTCGAATTATTGGACCTGCTAGGAACTGATTCTACATCAAGCTCCACTTATTTACTCACAATCGATCCTGATTCGACCATTTCTCCTACTTCCTTCTAATTATCTATCGAAGGAAACTCATTAAAAATAGCGTCCCTACTGATGAGAAAATGTGGAGACTTTATATAGGTACACAATAACCTATATCCCTTCACTTCAGTAGTATATCCTAGAAATATGCACCACTTTTCCCTCGACTCAAGCTTACAATCTCTCACGTGAGCATACGCTAGACAACCAAACACCCTCAAATGTTCATAATCAGCCGACGATCCAGACCAAATCTCAAAAGGATTTTTACAATCAATAGCCATTGATGAAGACCGATTCACCAAGTAACACGTTGTATTGACAGCTTCAGCCCAAAAATCCTTTCCCACACCAAAATGCGAGAGCATACTTCGTGCTTTGTCACAAAGCGTTCTGTTCATTCTTTCTGCAACTCTATTTTGTTGTGGTGTTCTAGAACAAGTGCTATGGTGCACTATTCCCTCAGCTTCGCAGAACTCGTTGAACTCCCGACTACAATATTCTAACCCATTATCTGTCCTAAGACGTTTGATTCTTCTTCATGTTTGCTTCTCAATCATTGTGTTCCATTTGACAAAGGTTGAATATGCCTCATCTTTCGTTTTCAGAATGTAAACCCACACCATCTTTGAATAATCATCAATCAAACTCATGTAGTATCTCGTTCCGCTCTTGGATGAAATTCTGTTTGGACCCCAAAGATCTGAGTGAATGTAGTCCATTGTCCCTTTAGTATTTCTTAGACTCAATTTTCCGAATTTGACCCTAGTTTGTTGACCAAACACACACTGCTCACAAAACCCCAATGATTCTGCTTTATACCCTTCCGACAAATCTCTCTTTCCCAAAACAGCTAATCCTCTGTCACTCATATGAACAAGACGTCAATGACCTAACTTATTTTGATCCTGCCTACTTTGGCTATTACTCCCTGATGATGCTACTGCAACATCACCCATAACAACACTCCCCTGGAGAATGTAAAGACCCTTATGCAAACTGCCTTTCATGCATACGTTTGATCCTTTTGTCACTTCGATTACACCGTCTTCTGCACGGTACTTGTAACCCCGAGAGTCTAGAGTCCCAAGAGAAATCGGGTTTCTCTTTAACCCAAGAACATTCCAGCATGTCAAGATTTTAACAACCTCGTCAAAGATTCTGATTCTGACGTTACCAATACCACCAGCAGTTAACGAATGATTGTTGCCTAAATAGACAATTCCTTGCATTGGCTTGTAAGTATCGAACTAATGCTTGAACTGACACATGTGATATGTAGCACCAGTCTCGAGTACCCAAGAGTTTTTACCAAAGTCTGAACTCACGGACAATACATCTCCTCTATCACTGTTTTCACTATCGTTGGAATCGTTCACACCTTCGATAATGTTTGCTGCATTTTCCTTTTGATTTCCTTTCTTACCATTCAGTTTCGGACAATCTCTCCTATAATGAACCTGCTCACCGTATTCATAACAGTGTGAATGCTTTACCTTTGACTTGGACCTTAAGTTCTTCCTTCTTGAAGAAATCGTTTTGCTTCTAGATCTTCCCCTAGTCATAAGACTTTCCCCTTCAGCTTGATTGTCTGGCTGCAACTGTCTCATCTCCTTTGATTTCAGTGCCCCTTTGTCATCTGCTAGCGATAACCTATCCTTACTATACACAATATTATCTACGAAGTTTTCATAGGGATCTGGTAACGATCTCAATACAAACAAAGCTTGATCCTTATCCTCAATATTGATATCTATGTTCTCCAAGTCCATTATAATTGATTTAAAATTATATAAGTGCTCTGTTATGGACATACCTTCTTTCAATATGAAATCATACAAATGCTTCTTCAAGTATAATCGGTTTACTACTGATTTCTCTGAGTAAAGATCTCATAGTTTCTTCCATGCGAAGGCAGTAGCCTTCTCACGACTAATCTCGCGAAGCACATTGTCTTTCACACTCATTAAAATCCAGCACAAAGCCCTTTCTTGAAGATCTTTTTTCTCCTCTTCTTTCATCCCTTATGGTAACTTATTCTCCACAACCTTCCACAGCCCTTGCAGTACCAATGAAGATTTCAGTTTAATCTTCCACAACGCAAAGCTGGATCCCCCATCAAATTTTTCAATCATGTATTTTGTTGTTGTAGATGCCATTGTGAAACCCTAATTGCAAAAGCCCTAATTTCACCACGTGGCTCTGATACCAATTTTGTTATTAAATCACTATGCAATTATCATAAAATCGCTCAAGCACAGTATATGTGAAGGAAAAACTAAAATGAACACAGGATTTAACGTGGTTCGACAATTGTCTACGTCCACGGGCATCGCTAGAGAAAAGAGTTGCATTGTGATAGAAAATGTTACACATTTGAGATTGTCTTTTTGTGTAGTCCTAGTTATCTATTTATATGGAATAAATAGAATTACTAGATAATAGTCCTAATGGGCTCGTATACATGAGACCAAAGATGATGCTACCTATTTTAGCTTCACTGTCAATGACACAAAACTGTACCGCCAAACACGGTACACAGTCAAGGCATAATGACACTATGAGAGACACAAAAGTGTACCGCCAAACACGGCACATGTTAGTCCTTTTCTCACGCAAGTATACGCGGTCAAATCGTAGCAAGTAATAAGTAAGAAATATCGTTCCTACGAAGACTAGGTGTATAAGACAAAGATTTACTTATGCAACAATGTATGATTATTAGACTACTGCTGGAACAAATAATAAAGTATGAGTGAATGAATATAACTAAGAAAATTAACTAACAAGAATAACTTATGCGAGAGAAAACATGGAACCCTAACTTCATTGTTTATTTTATTTAGAGTATTAATATACTTAATCAATATGTAAGATAATTACGATTACTAATCAGATAACACAAAATCAGAATACGCTACCTTTCAATACACGTAAACTAAACCACTTAAACAACCACAAAAGAGATAGCAGTTAAGCAGACACCGCATGCATGACAATCCTATATGTCTATATGAATTGAGGTACAATTGGTTTTAAGCACAAGTTACCTATTTCGATTACATAGGGTAATATGATATGGTTAATGACATATTACGAATCATGAACAATCACAATATGAATCATTCAAGAACCTATGCTAGCATGGCAAGTTCTAACCCTTAATTATACTTTCGCATTCATTAAAGATAAACAATTTAGATGTTCGCGACGCATCTAACAAAAAAAAAACACAGCCATACTAGGTAACCGATAAACATATCTCACAAAAAATCAATTAAGCAATAAACCCTAAATAATATTTAAACAACTCCGCTAGGGTTCCATGACAATGATTAGTTCATGATCGAACAAATCATCATCATGGTTTTAAAAATTAACATAGTCTTATAATGAATATAAATAAAAAATATAAATAAACTAAAAAAAAATATAAAAAAAATTAACACAACGTGATGAATAAAAATAAGAATAAAAATAAATTAAAAAATATATAGAAAAAAATAAACCGAAAAAAAAAAACTCAAAGTTCGCTTGCCGTCAATTGGTTTTCCGGTATCGTTTGTTAAGAGTAAAACCTCGGATGCCGAAAGAAAACCCACAAGCAGCTGTCACCTGCCGGAAGAAAAGTAAGTGGCCGAAAATCCGATCAGTAATCTACTGCAACCCAAAATCGCCGTGAATTGCCTATCAATAGCCACTGGTCTGTCTCTTTGTCGCCAATTCTTTTCCTCTTTTTTCCGTCTCTGCCGTCTTCTATTTATAACTTTCGGTGATAACCCTAAGCCCATTCTTTTCCTTTCTTCTCCTGGGCTTTTTTTCTTTTCTTTTTTTCTGGACCCACGCTACTATAATTATATAATATAATTATATGAAATAGCGTACAAACTGTTTAATTACTTCCCATGGCCCACAATATATTATACTTATATGGAATATGTTTAATTCCGTTCTTTGTCTCTCTGTTTTATATCTTTTAATCGAAAACCCACAAAAAGCAGACAAAGGCGTTTCTCCTCTTTTGTATCTTTTACTGGATTGTATGTTACCAATAGGAAACCCAACAAGTGCTCACCCGGTCTCCCTCTTCTTCCTGTCTAATCTATTTGAAAAAAAACCTAGCACCGATTATTTATTTAGCTTACAAAAGTTTTATTTTAACCACACAAACGTTTTGCTTGTAAGTCTAAAGGCCCAAATGGCACCAAACGGCCCCTTATTTCTTTTCCCAAATACATCTGTAACGGGTGATGCCCAACTTTTAATCAAAAGTCCTTTGTCTTTGATTATGTTCTCGAACCCGGTTTCCGAAACTGAACGGACAGTTGAGGCCGAATTTGAATCTCTAACAATCAAAATTTGATTGTATATGATATCTGAAGTTCCGGAGGCAAATTCATCCACCTCGTCTTTCTTGCCGCACTTGATATGTGTGTTAAATCTTCTTCTGCTTGTCTTGAAAGTCAGAAATCCGACCCTTTTGCTCTCATGTTAATATCTAGATGAATATTGCTCGTTTTTACATCACGATGAATGATGCTGGGGTTACAACAAGTGTGTAAGTAGTCGAAACCTTTAGCCGCATCTTCTGCAATTTCTAGACGAGCTAGCCAGTCTAATGGTTTATAGTCGACAGACCCATATAAGTGATCTCTCAAGTTGCCATTGTGCATATACTCGTATACTAGCATATGTTGAGTTGCCTCCTCTTACAATCGAAAATGCAGTTGAGTCTTTTTTTGTTCGTCCTTGATGAACAGATTTATCATCCTCAAAAACGCATTTAAGAATACTGGAAAAACATGTTTAAACACAACGAATACGTGAGAATCGGAAATGATTTTAAGAATAAATTGAGCGTAATAAGTGACATGATATGCACTTAACAAACCCCCAAACTTAAACCGTTGCTTGTCCTCGAGCAATGCGAAACAGGTTTAACAACTGATGCATGAATGCAACTGAATTTAAATGAATGCAAGAACGCAATGATCCCGAACAAGTAACCGTAACTAATTAAGCATAAATGCCTCAACGAATGTAATGACCTCGGAATGTGAAATAACTAGGTACTCAAATGTTAGCAATACAAGTGAAGAATCGTGCGTGTGTGCTCAAACTCAATCGACATGTTTTTAGTACAAATTAATGGACCTTACTTGTTCTCATCATAATAATCACAAGATTAGAAACGAAATACAACCTAGATTCTTCATAGTCAAATTGCAAATCCATATTTCTCCGGGGTTGTCAAAGATTTATTATGCTTTACTCTATATACAGACACTCAAAGGCTTATTTGACCGTGCAATGGATGAGGTCCCTGAAAGACTTATACAATGGTGTCCATGTAGCGAGCTTTAGGTTAGCGGATCACAGACCGGAAAAGTCTTAGGTCACTAGGCACAAAGTCCCCTAGAACTTAATAACTCGAGCACCAAAGAGCTCATCCTAGCCAATTTTGCCTTCTTCTTTTGTTTTTTTTCATCTTTCTTTTTCTCTTTTTTTTTTGTTTTTTTTAAGAAATCGGATTAGGAATGAGTGCGTTTCGCTCCATCTCATTCCACCCCTAGACTACTCGCAATACGCAGCCCCCAGCGAGAGGACGTACGTCGACGAGCGGCTACTAGCCTTTGACGCCTAACTGAATAATATGCATATTTATCTTTCAACTCCCCCAAACTTATCTTTTTGCAATCCATGAGCTAATAAAGGATTAAGGTGTAATTCTGAACCTAAGCAAGGATTATGTATAACAATACTCAAGTGTGTCTGTAACTAGCATAAAAACAATCGATAAGTCTATATGTATTAATTGTGCTTCTACATCAAGGAAGCTAACTGAAAAGCAACCTAATTAGATTTTATTCCTACTGTCATTCCAAACAATTTTTATCATCGGCTACTTAAGTAGAAACAGCAACTGAAGGGATCAAAGACGCGAAATGCATGAAAATAAAAAAAATAAAAAAAAAATGCTATGCTAATAGACTAAGTCGATCCTAAACACAGTCTATATAATCATGGCATGAAAATGCAAGATAAGTAAGACTAACATGAATAACTACTATGATGAATGCAACTACAAGAAATTAAAAGATAAAAGAAACACTCCCCTATTCGTCCAGCATTGTTGATCATTGTTTCCCAGTGGGTTGCCTCCCACGAAGCGCTTGTTTAACGTCGATAGCTCGACGATACCACTCGGAATCATATAGTGTCGAGGCGGATGCTAAATGCCTCACGGTTCGCCACATCTCCATAATAATGCTTGAGTCGCTGACCATTGACTTTGAATGCTTTGTCTGGCGATTCCTCAAAGATTTCAACTGCTCCATGTGGATATACTGTCTTGACTTTAAAAGGTCCAGACCATCTTGACTTGAGCTTCCCTGGGAAAAGTTTTAGACGAGAGTTGAAAAGAAGAACCAATTGACCCGGCTCAAAAGCTTTATGTAGAAGCTTCCTATCATGCCATTTCTTGACTTTTTCCTTATACATCTTCGAGTTCTCATAGGCTTGAGACCGAAACTCGTCAAGTTCATTCAATTGAAGCACACGCTTCTCGCCAGCTGCTTGAATGTCGAAATTCAACTTCTTTAAAGCCCAGAATGCCTTATGCTCAAGTTCTGCTGGAAGATGACAAGACTTACCATATACTAACTGAAATGGTGACATCCCAAGTGGAGTTTTGTAAGCCGTTCGGTATGCCCATACTGCTTCATCTAACTTCAGAGACCAATCTTTCCTTGAAGGATTCACTACTTTTTCCAAGATTCGCTTGATTTCACGATTCGAAACTTCAGCTTGACCATTAGTTTGAGGGTGGTAAGCGGTAGCAACCCGATGAGAAACACCATATTTAGCCAACAATACTGTGAACTGACGATTGCAAAAGTGAGTCCCTCCATCACTGATTATAGCACGAGGAGTTCCGAAGCGAGTGAATATTTGCTTACGAAGGAAATTGAGCACTACCTTAGCATCGTTAGTTGGGAGAGCTTTCACCTCTACCCACTTAGATACATAATCCACAGCTAAGAGTATGTATAGATTGTTGCAGGAGGAAACAAATGGTCCCATGAAATCTATTCCCCATACATCGAATACCTCAACCTCAAGAAGCATATTAAGGGGCATCTCATTTCGCCTAGAAATATTACCAACCCTTTGGCATCGATCGCATCTACGAACGTACAGATGAGCATCCTTAAACAAGGTAGGCCAGTAGAAACCTGCTTGAAGTACTCGAGCGGCTGTCTTATCCCCAGCATAATGTCCTCCATAAACCGTAGAGTGGCAATCATGTAAAACTTTCTCAATCTCACTGTATGGAATGCAACGTCGGATCATCTTATCAGCACACTGTTTAAACAAGAATGGTTCATCCCAAAGATACCATTTCACGTCATGCAAGAATTTCTTTCGTTGAGCCCAAGTAAAATCTGAAGGGATCACATTGCTAACCAGATAGTTAACAAAATCAGCAAACCATGGTACTTCTCCTTGAATCACGAACAACTGCTCATCTGGGAAACATTCATTGATAAGAATTCCATCTCCCTTGTCTTTCTCATGTTGCTCAAGACGTGAGAGATGGTCAGCTACCTGGTTTTCAGTCCCCTTTCTGTCTTTAATTTCTAACTCGAATTCCTGAAGCAAGAGTACCCATCGAATTAAGCGAGGCTTTGCATCTTTTTTAGATAGCAGGTACTTGATAGCCGAATGATCCGTGAAAACCGTGACTTTAGCACCAAGCAAGTAGGATCTAAACTTCTCAAAACCATAGACAACAGCCAAAAGCTCTTTTTCAGTAACTGTGTACTTTCGTTGTGCATCATTGAGGGTTTTACTAGCATAGTGAACCACGTGAAACACCTTCAGCTTCCTTTGACCAAGAACGACTCCCACAGCGAAATCACTAGCATCACACATCATCTCAAATGGCTCTTCCCAGTTAGGCGCAGTGATGATTGGGGCTGATGTCAACTTTTTCTTCAAGAGCTCAAAAGCAACAGAACACTCTTCAGTAAATCTAAAGGGAGCTTCCTTTTCAAGTAGACTACAAAGCGGTTTGGTGATCTTTGAGAAGTCCTGAATAAAACGTCTATAAAATCCAGCATGACCAAGAAAACTACGAATTCCTTTTACTGAGATAGGAGGAGGAAGCTTTTTGATCGTTTCAAGCTTGGCCTTGTCTACTTCTAAACCTCTCTTAGATACCTTGTGTCCAAGGATGATACCTTCTTGAACCATGAAGTGACATTTTTCCCAATTAAGAATGAGGTTTGTTTTCACACATCTCTCAAGTACTTTACCCAGATTATATAGACAGCCATCGTATGATTTCCCAAAGACCGTGAAATCGTCCATGAACACCTCCATGATATCACCAACCATTTCAGAAAAAATAGCCATCATGCACCTTTGAAAAGTAGCGGGTGCATTGCAAAGTCCAAACGAGACACGTCGAAAAGCAAAGGTACCAAAAGGGCATGTGAAGGTCGTCTTCTCCTGATCTTCTGGAGCTATACAAATCTGATTGTATCCTGAATATCCATCGAGCATACAGTAATATTCATGGCCCGCCAACCTATCCAACATCTGATCAATAAATGGCAAGGGAAAATGATCTTTTCTAGTGGCCTTATTCAATTTACGATAGTCCATGCAAATTCTCCATCCAGTGACTGTCCGAGTGGGGATGAGTTCATTCTTTTCATTTGTTACTACTGTCATTCCTCCCTTCTTTGGTACACATTGCACCGGGCTTACCCACTGACTGTCTGAGATAGGATAAATAATGCCTGCATCTAGCCACTTCAGGATTTCTTTCTTCACCACCTCCTTCATGATAGGATTGAGTCTCCTCTGATGCTCGATAGATGGTTTGCTCCCTTCTTCGAGCAGAATCTTGTGCATGCAGTAAGAGGGGCTGATTCCCTTGATATCTGCTATGGTCCAACCAATGGCTGATTTGAACTTCCTCAGGACTCTCAATAGCTTTTCTTCCTCACTACCTGAAAGGTTAGATGCAATAATAACAGGTAATGTAGATGACTCTCCTAAGTAAGCTTACCTGAGATGATCTGGTAGTGGTTTTAGTTCAAGTTTAGGAGCTTCTTCTAGCGAAGGTTTAAGCCTTTCTTGAGAATCCTTAAGATCACCCAGTCCGAGCGACTCATGTGGAATATTGAGCCTCTTTTGATACGGGGCTGCCTGTAGTAGTTGAACACATTCGGATATCTCTTCGTCTTCTAAGTCAGATTTACCATGTAGAACTCTGCCTAGAACATCTGAACTCGCATACCGATCCACCTCATTGTTGTACAAAGAATCGATCATATCCAACCTGAAACATTCTTCATCCTCTGTTGGAGATTTCATAGCCTTGAAAACGTTGAAAGTGACATTCTGATCTTGCACTCTCATAATGAGTTCCCCTTTTTGGACATCGATCAGAGTTTTTCCAGTAGCTAAGAATGGTCTTCCCATGATGATGGGGATGTTTTTGTCTTCTTCGAAGTCCAAGATGACAAAGTCAGCAGGAAAGATGAGCTTTTCTACCTTTACTAAGACATCTTCTACGATCCCACGAGGATATGTAATAGAACGATCGGCCAGTTGCAAAGAGATATTAGTCGGTTTTGGCCCAGGTAGCCCAAGTTTCTCAAACACAGATAATGGCATCAGATTGATGCTCGCTCCCAAATCACATAAACATTTGCTGAAAGTTAGATTACCGATTGAACAAGGAATGGTGAAACTTCCTGGATCTTTAAGTTTGGGAGGCAATTTTTGTTGTAAGATCTCACTGCATTCCTCAGTGAGCGCCACTGTCTCAAAATCACCAAGCTTTAGCTTTTTCGAAAGAATTCCCTTCATGAACTTGGCATAACTAGGCATTTGCTCTAATGCTTCAGCAAAAGGTATGTTGATGTGTAGCTTCTTGAATACCTCCAAAAATCTCCCAAACTGAGCATCTAGCTTCTGTTTCTGTAACCTTTGCGGAAAAAGTGGAGGAGGGTAGATCGTAGGCTCAACAACTGACTGAGATGGCTTTTTAGGTGGCTGATCTTGACTAGAATTAACCTCAGATGAGGGCTGATTTTGAGAAGAATCCGCCTCTTGTTCAACTGTGGGGTTCTCAACAACCTTTCCTGATCGCAAGGTGATAGCTTGGCATTGCTCTTTACCGTCCCGTTTACCTGGATTATGTTCTGTGTCGCTAGGAAGAACTCCCTGAGGTCTAACAATCATGTTACTGGCTATCTGCCCAATCTGATTTTCCAAGGTCTTGTGAGATACCATCAGACTTTTAATCATTAACTTCATCTCTTCGAATTCAGAGTCTCTCACCGAATGTTGAGACGGGTCAGGATGTTGATTCTGAGGTTGTCTTGGGGCATACTGTTGAGATTGATGCTGCTGCCCTTGTTGCTGAAATCCAGGAGGAGCGTATGGCTTAGCACCATAATGTTGATTACCTTGTTGATTATTGCTCCAACTGAAGTTCGGATGATTTCTGTTGCTTGGGTGATATGTGTTATGTGTTTGAGATTGGTTGTTGATTCTGCCTCTGAAAGTTACTCACAAATTGCACTGACTCAGTAGAGATTGGGCATTTTTGAGTGTCATGCCCTCCAGCACAAATCTCGCACACACTAGCTACCTGTTGTACTCCTAGTTTAGTCAAAGAATCTACCTTCATGTTTAGAGCTTCAAGCTGAGCTGCTAAAGCAGTGGCAGTGTCTACGTTAAGAATACCAGCTACTTTATGTTGTGACTGTCTCTGAGAAGGGTTCTGGAATTCATTAGCAGCCATCATCTCAAGGAGCTCATGAGCCTCCTCATAGCTTTTCGTTAATAAGGCTCCCCCAGATGCAGCATCGACCATGGGCCTTGTTTTCGCACCCAACCCATTGTAGAAGCAATTTATTGGGCATCCCATGATGAGGACATTTTCTGAGCATCTCCTTGTAACGCTCCCAAGCTTCACTTAAAGATTCACCATATGACTGAGAAAACTGAGTAATAGCATTCCTCAAGGCGGCTGTTCTTGCCATAGGAAAGAATTTTGAGAGAAATTTCTGTGCTAGTATATCCCAAGTGGTGATCGAGCCTGCTGGTAAAGAGTGTAACCAGCTCTTAGCTTTGTCCCTCAGAGAAAATGGGAAGAGTCTCAATCTTATGGCATCATCTGAAACACCGTTGAACTTGAAGGTATCACAGATTTCGATGAAGGTCATAATGTGCATATTAGGATCCTCAGATGAAGCTCCCCCAAACTGACAAGAATTCTGCATCGTCTGAATAGTGCTGGGTTTAATCTCGAAATTATTTGCAGCGATATTGGGTCTGACAATGCTAGACTGAATATCCATGATCTTTGGTTGAATGTATTCCATGAGTGCTTTTGGAGCTGGATCTCCCATTGTAGAATTAGTATCAGAAACTGCGAATATTAACTCAGTTTCTTGCTGTGTTTCAAGCTCCTTTTGTACTAGTGCTCTAGTTTGAGACCGTGTTTGCATGCATACTCAAGTACCTGAAACACAAGAAAACACACAAAAAGAAAGTAACCGAATCAAGTCAGTAGTTTTATAATGACTCCTGTTGATAAGCAATAAAACTGTTAAATAACACCGAGTCCCCGACAACGGCGCCAAAAACTTGTTAGTCCTTTTCTCACGCAAGTATACGCGGTCAAATCGTAGCAAGTAATAAGTAAGAAATATCGTTCCCACGAAGATTAGGTGTATAAGACAAAGATTTACTTATGCAACAATGTATGATTATTAGACTACTGCTGGAACAAATAATAAAGTATGAGTGAATGAATATAACTAAGAAAATTAACTAACAAGAATAACTTATGCGAGAGAAAACATGGAACCCTAACTTCATTGTTTATTTTATTTAGAGTATTAATATACTTAATCAATATGTAAGATAATTACGATTACTAATCACATAACACAAAATCAGAATACGCTACCTTTCAATACACGTAAACTAAACCACTTAAACAACCACAAAAGAGATAGTAGTTAAGCAGACACCGCATGCATGACAATCCTATATGTCTATATGAATTGAGGTACAATTGGTTTTAAGCACAAGTTACCTATTTCGATTACATAGGGTAATATGATATGGTTAATGACATATTACGAATCATGAACAATCACAATATGAATCATTCAAGAACCTATGCTAGCATGGCAAGTTCTAACCCTTAATTATACTTTCGCATTCATTAAAGATAAACAATTTAGATGTTCGTGACGCATCTAACAAAAAAAAACACAGCCATACTAGGTAACCGATAAACATATCTCACAAAAAATCAATTAAGCAATAAACCCTAAATAATATTTAAACAACTCCGCTAGGGTTCCATGACAATGATTAGTTCATGATCGAACAAATCATCATCATGGTTTTAAAAATTAACATAGTCTTATAATGAATATAAAAAAAAATATAAAAAAAATTAACACAACGTGATGAATAAATATAAGAATAAAAATAAATTAAAAAATATATAGAAAAAAATAAACCGAAAAAAAAAAACTCAAAGTTCGCTTGCCGTCAATTGGTTTTCCGGTATCGTTTGTTAAGAGTAAAACCTCGGATGCCGAAAGAAAACCCACAAGCAGCTGTCACCTGCCGGAAGAAAAGTAAGTGGCCGAAAATCCGATCAGTAATCTACTGCAACCCAAAATCGCCGTGAATTGCCTATCAATAGCCACTGGTCTGTCTCTTTGTCGCCAATTCTCTTCCTCTTTTTTCCGTCTCTGCCGTCTTCTATTTATAACTTTCGGTGATAACCCTAAGCCCATTCTTTTCCTTTCCTCTCCTGGGCTTTTTTTCTTTTCTTTTTTTCTGGACCCACGCTACTATAATTATATAATATAATTATATGAAATAGCGTACAAACTGTTTAATTACTTCCCATGGCCCACAATATATTATACTTATATGGAATATGTTTAATTCCGTTCTTTGTCTCTCAGTTTTATATCTTTTAATCGAAAACCCACAAAAAGCAGACAAAGGCGTTTCTCCTCTTTTGTATCTTTTACTGGATTGTATGTTACCAATAGGAAACCCAAAAAGTGCTCACCCGGTCTCCCTCTTCTTCCTGTTTAATCTATTTGAAAAAAAACCCTAGCACCGATTATTTATTTAGCTTACAAAAGTTTTATTTTAACCACACAAACTTTTTGCTTGTAAGTCTAAAGGCCCAAATGGCACCAAACGGCCCCTTATTTCTTTTCCCAAATACATCTGTAACGGGTGATGCCCAACTTTTAATCAAAAGTCCTCTGTCTTTGATTATGTTCTCGAACCCGGTTTCCGAAACTGAACGGACAGTTGAGGCCGAATTTGAATCTCTAACAATCAAAATTTGATTGTATATGATATCTGAAGTTCCGGAGGCAAATTCATCCACCTCGTCTTTCTTGCCGCACTTGATATGTGTGTTAAATCTTCTTCTGCTTGTCTTGAAAGTCAGAAATCCGACCCTTTTGCTCTCATGTTAATATCTAGATGAATATTGCTCGTTTTTACATCACGATGAATGATGCTGGGGTTACAACAAGTGTGTAAGTAGTCGAAACCTTTAGCCGCATCTTCTGCAATTTCTAGACGAGCTAGCCAGTCTAATGGTTTATAGTCGACAGACCCATATAAGTGATCTCTCAAGTTGCCATTGTGCATATACTCGTATACTAGCATATGTTGAGTTGCCTCCTCTTACAATCGAAAATGCAGTTGAGTCTTTTTTTGTTCGTCCTTGATGAACAGATTTATCATCCTCAAAAACGCATTTAAGAATACTGGAAAAACATGTTAAAACACAACGAATACGTGAGAATCGGCAATGATTTTAAGAATAAATTGAGCGTAATAAGTGACATGAAATGCACTTAACAGCACACTGTCAAGGAACTATTCAACTCATTCACAACAAATGGACATTGACTATTTTTTTTTCAGTTTTGTTATTAAGATTAGGTTGTGATCGAGAGGTAATATCTACTTCTGAACTATATCAATATCATTGGATTGAATGAGTAGGTTACTACAAACATGACTCAATGGAGTCTGAACTAGATTCTTAGAGTTTATTACCTAATTGTATGAGGTATGAGACTAGAGATATAACACTCTCAAAGAGAATGTGGATTTAAAGAATAATTGCAAAAGTTAGGTTGATACATATTTAATATCCATAATAATTTCGATATTTATTTATTTATTTTAATTTTAATTTTAATTTTTTTAATTTTTTACTATAAGTCATATAGATATTTTAGATCACATATTTAAAATTTAATTTTTTTTATTAAATAGTATAGTTTTTATATTAAACTATAGATTAAAAAGTATAATTATTCCATTGGGTTCGATATTTAAGTCTTAAAAATACTCTAAAACTACAACCAAAATCATACATTTACAATACATCTAAGATGTATTTGATCATATTTCTCTATAACAACCCTCATCTCAACAAATGAGGCATTCCAAAGATGTGGAACATCACTTCTATCACTCGTGTCATCTTGGAAAATCCAAAAGATGAATTTATTACAAGTTTCCGTCGAAAATAAGACAAAACCTCTTTTGTTGACTGGAAGAGATAATTGAAAAGCGCATATATCTATTTGATCTTCACATCGATCAGAGAACAAAAATATCTCTAAATTATGATTCACATGAAATTTAAGCTTACCACCTTTCGTGTCGAATGATGAGTAACCATCAAACGAGTATGCGGTGTACTTCATAACTCAAAGGTACATAATTTTTTTATATAAAAAAAATTATGTTTACTATAATATTAGAGAATGATTTATAAAACAAAGAAATACATGAACGTTTGCGCCTTTAGAGAAGAACATAATAATTTTCCTCAATTAAATCCTCATCGGCCTTTATAAAAGAAGCAAGAACAATGGGTGCTTCAGAACCAGTATTAGACTAACCATACGATGATTTTGTAAAAGTATGTGTGTTTGGTGGGCGACCTTTATCTTTTCTATCAGTAGGCTTATTACTCTTTTCTTACTTAAAAAATAAGTAACATGAGAACTAATAAAACACAAGTAAATACGATTCAAAGAAAATTGTATTTTTAGCAAAGATTGATAGAGACTGGGTTGTTCTTAACTTTGGTGGCCTAATTTCCATGAACGTAAATAAATATAATTTTATAATCTTTCATAATTTTGGGAAGGTTAGTAATTATCTGCGCAAACGTAAATGTGTTAATTTGGAAGAATATATTCTCTTCCCGACCTGAAAATTTGATAGTGGATAAAAAATAATTAGCGCAAAAATGTCCAAAACCTTTATTGATTAAATAATAGTAAAAAAATGTAATAGTTTAGGAGGTAACTGGGTTGTAAAAATTTGGATCAACTGAAAAAACTCAACAATATCTCTATCTAGCAAGACACGAAGCCCATGGTATAGAGTATGGAAGAATAAAATAACCTCATCATGGTAAGCATCGATTAGAGTATCTCCTTGTTTGGGAAAATAAAGATAGACATCACCAAGGATGCACCAATCATCAAATTTCTGAAAATTTCAATCTCTAAAACTAGTGTTTAGGAACGAATTATATAAATTTGATATTTTTCTTCTCATTCAAGAAATTCACTAGTAAATTGAAAGGGACAAAGACACTACCACTGGTATCTTGAACGACAGAAGAAACCAAACTCAAAGAATATGATTATCGAATAAGAAATGTCACTACTTTTTATAAGGGGAATCTTCAAGAAAGAGCGGATTTTGTTACTCAGTTCTAATAAACTAACAATCATAAAAATGGTAATAAGAAAAAAAATATAAGTTACACAAAAAGGAGTATTTAGCACCAAAAAGAAGAATTGAAATTCTAACCGCAGATCCTCCATTAACTTAACGGCTCAGATTCTCTCAGGATAAATATGACGCGTATAAAAAAGAAGAATAAAAAATTATTAGGGTAGATCAAACGCATGCATGCATAAAATGGTGAACACTATCAGCACAAGTCTAATTGTACAGACCATTCACACAGTATATATGTTATTTATTATTGCCCCTAGCCAAACACAGTAAAATAACCATAGAAAAAAGAATATAAAATAAGTTAACCTTTAGCCTAAGGCTTTTAGAAAGCCCAAATGAGCTAATTAAATATACAAACTCTAAGCATATAATTACATGTAATCAAAATAAGGTGTTTACCACGCACTTCGTGTTAAATATATAAATATTTTAATCTGATTAGGAATCCACCAAAAACATAAATAATTTGCTTCACCTAAGTAAGTTTATTCGAGTAGCGTAGACTTTATTTTTAGTGTTCAGGAAAGACTAAGTGAGGCTATAAATAAATTTAAAAATAAAAATATAGGAATAAATTATTTTAAATGCATATTTCTTTCTTCATCCTCTATTAAAGGATAATGTGGCTACTGGAATACCTACGCAAATGTGCTAGGATTAAATAAATAAAGGAAGTTGAAGAAAAAATAAAATAAATAGAAGCAAATATAGATAAAGTCGAAACAAAAATCAAGCAACAAACTCTCAAAGTATCACTAACAATAAGTTAAAGAATCTAAAGCAGTGATGAAATTCAAAAGCTCAAGCATTAGTCAAGGAAAACAGTCAAAAGATAAAACACGCATCCACAATAATTACAACAAATGAGCAATATTCACCTCGACAAAGGTAAAAAAGACTTTCCAAATATCAAGACTGCTTGGGCAACATTGGGCCAGTCTTCTCTCGTTACTCTCATCAAGACTACTGTTAAGGGTGCAATTAGTTTAGCTCGAACGAATAGGCTCATAATTTTATCAAAGCATGTAACTATATATTTAGACTAAGTTAAATATATATGTAATCGCATATGTTAATGGTTAAAAGCAAATAGAAGTACATATAGTGTTTATATTTAAATATACATTTCTATTTAAATTTAGTGCTTCCATTTAATAGTATACATTTAAATATTCGTTAAATATTTTTAGACTACGTTAAATATACATTTAATCGCAAAGTAAATATTAGTAAATATACATACTATTCTTGTTTTCTTGTTCGTTAATTCATATGTTCATAAATATTCACTCAATTAGTTCTCAAATAGATTTTCTTTTTGAGTGAGCTAATCGATCACAAAATATCCACATCACTTATATACCAATGATATTTTCTAAATTTAATTGAAGTAGAATCAAGTTTAATTTTCAACATCAACACGTATAGTTGTAATACGATGTGAGGCTCACTAGTGTGAAATATTTTATTTGTACATAAGTAATGATATATCTCCACGAATATGCTGTCTTTGGAATCAAACCAAAATAAAAATTGTATAATATTTTGTATAAAACGTACAATATTGTAGTAATGGTGAGATGGAGTTATCCATACGTATATAGATAAGTGATATATGCATCCATATATTTCCAATTATTATTAGAGATCTAGACTCAGTTTTAACTATGTGTTGGATAATATTTTTAGGTATCAATGATAGACCATCCATACAAATGTAAAAAATATGTTGTTAAGCTCTATAGTGCCACCAAATTATACTTAGCAAATAGAAATCCCCTTGAAAGAAGCTAATATCATAATTGGTTTAAGAAAGGATAATTATGTTCAAAGTCCTAAATCGGTTAAATATAAGAAAAATCAGTAAATATAGATATATATTAACTTATAGAAGTAATTTAGGAGTGAACTAATATAAAATAATTTTAGTTTAATGCATTGTCTGGTTCCAAATTCGTTTCAAACTTACTTTTTACTAATGGTAATCCCGTTTCCGCTTTGTACTATTTTTCTTCTGATATATATTAATTAATTAGTAACTTAAATAATCCAAAAGTCTGATAGTATTTACCTCTCTTCGATAACCGATAAAAAAATTAAGATATAAAAAGTTGTTATTAAAAAACAATACTACGGTATATCAACTAAAAAATACAAAATCTTGTCTAGTTTTATAAAGAGATAAAATTTACAAAAATATTGTTTTTATAAAAAACCGAAGAAATGTTCACATTTTCCCACCAACTAGAAAAAACAATATTACATTTTTTTATTGCCACTCCTAAAAAATATTATAACAAAACACTTGCATATTTTGTTTATTATTGAAGCCATCTATTTTTTAATGATGAACCAAAATCGTAGGGTTTATTTATAATTTGAGATAATAAAAAGCAAACCCTATATGAACACCTAATAAATAATCTGTTTTTGGAACGGACAAATTGAGCCTCGGCTTTTGGTTTTGATTCTTAGATATATGGGTGATATTGTCTCCAAACAACGAGAAGTTTCAACCGAGGAACAAAAGCTCGCTGAACTGCAAGCATTGAATGGGTGTGATTTCCCGGGCTGCCAATACCGTTCGTCTGATCGGAAAAACTGGATGGATGAACTTAACCCGGAGAAGATTCTTGTAAACCAGATCATGTGGCCAGGAACTCACGATTCTGCCACCAACGACATTGGGATATGGCTGATTTCTCGTCCTTTCGCGGAATGTCAATCCTTGTCCATTTACGATCAGTTAGTAGCTGGCACGCGTGTTCTTGATATAAGGTTAATACCATCCATTTTCATTATTACGGTTTTATATTTATGTCCGGTCTTTTTTTTTTTGAGATCTGACTGAAGACAGTAATAGCCTATTATTACTGTTACTGTTACATCTATATATTCTAGTAGATCCATTAATATCGGACAAGGAAATATTCCAACTAAATGCATGACTAATTGACTTGACTTGAATGATTCATTTATAACAAGTAGGGTTCAAGAGGATCGCTGTGTCTGCCATGGCATCTTGACCAGTTACAGTGTCAATGTGGTGATTCAAGATGTCAAGAAGTTCCTTTCAGAAACAAAGTCTGAAATCATAATCCTTGAAGTCCGAACAGAATATGGATACCAAGATCCACCCGGTTTCGACAAGTACCTCGTTGACCAACTTGGGGAGTTTCTAATCCACCAAAACGACAATGTCTTCCAAAAAACAATCTCACAACTCTTACCAAAACGAATAATTTGCGTTTGGAAGCCGAGAAATTCTCCTGAACCGAAGAACGGAGATCCATTATGGAGTTCGGGATACTTGAAAGACGACTGGATCAATACCGATCTGCCATTCACAAAATTTGACGGCAATGTAAAGCATTTGAGCGAGCAGCCTCCTGTTTCTTCTAGGAATTTCTTTTATAGAGTGGAGAACACTTGCACACCACAAGGCGACAACCTCTCTTTGTTGGTCGAACCTATTACGGGGAGGATTTGGGGGTATGCGAGGCTGTTCATAAAAGAATGTTTTGCCAAAGGCTTGTCTGATAAGTTGCAGGTGCTTTCTACTGATTTTATTGATGAGGATTTTGTTGATGCTTGTGTTGGGGTTACTTATGCAAGAGTCAACGGAAAAGCTTGAATCAAGTTTTCTTTCTTGTACTTTGGTTTGTTTGTCTCTAAATTTTGTATGATTTATGTCTATAAAGTTTGTTTCTTTGATTTTTGTTCTAAGCGAATTTGTTTGTTTGATTCATGTATTTTATTAGTTGTGTACGCATGCAAAATGATTAATTCCCTATAAGACTTGTGTTTTTAACTACATACATACACGTAGAGCTGGCAAACGGTTCCAACCGCCAACCGTCGGAACCGTTTAACAACAGAGAACCGCGGTTTGCCGTCCTGGCGGTTTACTCCTTATGCAGTTCTGGCGTTTTGCGGTCCTAACGATTTGCCGTTTTAATAGGTCAGTTTCGCAGTTAAACCACCAGTTTAACAACCAGAAAAACTATTTAGGAACCGTTTATCAAAATATTTTATAATATTATTTAAAAATTAATTTGTAAGTGTTAATTGAATCTAATTTCAAAAATTGAGATATGTACAATATAAACGAGTTAACTATGCTATTTAATGTATTTTAATTTAAATATTTTATCATTTTAATCGAAATTCTATAATCAAGCAATTACATTCTAAAAAAATATTTGTCATATGATTTTGATATGTTTGATTATATTTATGTATTTAAGATATTTTATTTAATATTAGGTAGATATTAAATAGAATATATACATCTAATTGTATTTTGATTACAACTTTCAATATTATTCAAAATATTATTTCAATTATAAAAATAATAATTTGTTCGTTTTAAACAAGATATCGTAAACAATATAATTGTAAAATGATTTGTATATTGTTTGAATATACTAGATACTTAAGATGTTTTATTTAATTTTAGGTACATATTAAATAATATATACCTATTAGACATATAATTGTATTCTGATTTTAAATTATTAGGTGATTCTTTAGATATTTCAAGCTTGAAGTGTTTATGTTTAGATGATTTAAATAGTTTATTGTATTTTCGAACTATTCTGTATTTGAAGTTTAAATTTAAATTTTTTAGAATTGTATAAGTATATGAATAAACGTAAATTACTTATAAATAACAAAATAAAAATTGAAATTGAAATAGATTTAAATAACGTTTAATAAAAAAAAAGCAAAACAAACACTTCAAGCTTGAAACATAGTTGTTAAAAAAATTTATTAATAAAATTTCTAAAAAAAAAAGTCCGGGGCACCTGGAGAAATCTCTGGATGGCCCGAATTTGCAGTCCGGGCGTCCGAAAATTACGTCCGGATGGCTCAGACAATTTTTTTTACGTTTTTAATTTTTTTTATGGGTCTCCTCTATAAATAGAGGAGACCCCAAATCCAAACTCATAAACTCATATACTCCTCCCTATATCTCTCTAAATCTCTCTACTTGTTCTAAATATTCTAGAAAACTCAAATTTCTTATTTTACATATTGTAGTTCTACTTTCGGAATTGTTTGATTTTTTTTTCCGCAAATTGTTTCTATTTGATAAAAACACTTAAATAACGTTGGGATAACATTATAATAGCTCAATTAAGAGCTTCGTATAATTTATCAAGTTATTTACGTGTTATAGTTATTTAAATTAGTTCTTTTAATTCTAATTTTATTAGTTGTTATTAGTTGTTATTGCTTTTCTTTAGTGGGTATTAGTTGGTATTAGTCTAAATTTAGTTTTTATTATTTGCGATATTAATTAGTTTCGATTAATATTTTATTGCATATTTAAAAAAAAGCGTTGTTTTAAGTTTTAAAATGCCTAAAACGTAGACTTACAAATGCTCACCCACCCGCTAATTTTCACTTGTTATGAATGATGTTTGTGATAACCAAATTTTTTTAATACTAACCAAAATGTAATAATAATTTTATAATCATTATTAAAATTACAATGATAAAATTCAAAATGTAATATTAAAATTATAACAATATAACTTGTAATCTTTTACCATGATAAAATATGATTTTGGTTTAAAAAATAATAAATAACACTTGTAATATTTAAAATCAAATCACAATAATAATATTCAAAATGTAATATTAAAATTATAACAATATAACTTGTAATCTTTTACCATGATAGAATATGATTTTGGTTTAAAAAATAATAAATAACACTTGTAATATTTATAACCAAATCACAAGAATAATATTCAAAATGTAATATTAAAATTATAACAAATATAACTTGTAATCTTTTACCATGATAAGATCGGATTTTGGTTTAAAAAATAATAACAAACACTTGTAGTATTTAAAACCAAATCACAATAGTAATCAAAATGTAATATTAAAATTATAACCATAAAATTTGTAATATTTTAACATGATAAGATATAGTTTTGGTTCGTAACATAATATCAACCGTACTAATATTGGATCCCAAAACATAATAATAATAATAATATTTAAAATGTAATAATAACATAAGTAATATTTAAAATTTTGGATTATCTAATAATTACAACACTTAAAATATTAATAACTAAAGCAAATTAATACTAACTAAAATGTAATAATAATTTTATAATCATATACAATATCTCAATTTTTTTTAAATATAACTTATCTGATTTTGGTTATAAAATATTTAAAATACTTATAATATTTACAAATAAACCACGGTTTTACGGTCTTAACGGTTTGCGGTCATGACGGTTTACTCTTTATGCGGTCCTGACGGTTTGCGGTCCTAACGGTTTGCGGTCCTTGCGGTTTGCAGTCCTACTAGACCAGTTAAACGGTTTATCCGTCGATTTATAAACAGTTATCCAACTTTGAACCGCGGTTCCAAAACCCTTTACCACCGATATACACACCTAAAGGTGGTTCACCGTCCAATAGTTCGGAGTTCGGCTCCACGACATACTTTTCAAACTTGACCTCAGAGGTCTATGTAGGTTTGAATTTAATTGCGAGCCGAATTTAATTGCGAGCCGATTGCATTTATTTCTATATCATTTTTGAACTATTCCTCACTAGGCTCCTAAATTTATCTTTAACTCTAACTTACGTTTAAATTGGTTTGACTCCTGCTGAAATAATATATATTTATAAATACTAAAATCCCAATAAATATATATAAATATATATATTAAAATGATTTGAGACAACTCTAAACATAAAAGTAGACTAAAATCTCAATTTTTAGTATTTGTAACTTAAATCTAATTAATATAAAATGCCTAAACAATATATAAATATAAATAATACCAAAGATCTAAAACAATTAATAAGCAAGGTAGATCTAATTAATACAGAAATTGAGCTTGATTTAAAAAAAAAAATCAAGTAATTTTTAACCTCCAATAGTTTGCATACAATTGTTTGATAGTTTTAATTTTAATTAGTTAATTGATTATTTTAATTTTATTAGTTAATTGATTATATTGATTTAATAGATTGTTTGTTTTCAATTTTATTATTATGTTTACGTTATTGATAGTGTTTGGTAATCCGATCTTTCTAAGACAAGAATGGAGGTGGGATTATCGATCATTCTAAAAATAATTATACTATATGCTATTTTTAAGATTATAAATAAATAGAATAAAAAATGAAATAAAACCAATCATACAATACCGGTGTAACTTGGATCAAATTACGCAAAAACCATACATCAATAGAAAAAGTAGGTTATATAAAAACTCCCGAACACAAATGGCGCAGTCGATATTTATTACAAAGATGACGTGATTTAGAGAAAATTATATATTTTGTGTTTATCTATCACCTCACTTCTCTTTCAAAAAACTTATGTCGTTCTCAAAACTGTCTCGCCATACTCCTACAATTACATATCTTCTTCTTCTATTTATAGGTATAGGAAAAACCATAAACCTTTAATACACACTCAACTTTAAATCTATTAATCAATATTTGTAATAATGTCTTAATCCATTAAAATAGGAACCTCGTAGATATAAAATCCAAATTAATAGAGAAATCAACTAACATAGGATATCATATATGAATACCATAACATGAGACTCAATTAAATAAAAAACCTCGAAAGTAGAAGAAGTTTAGTTCGACTAAGAACTTAAGCCCAACTGTGTTTGAAACATCCGCCTATGAAGGACTCGACCATCTTAGCAGCCTCGACAGCCTTGGATAAGAGGCATCGACAACCTGTCACTTGCTAACGTATGAATTAATATATTTTGTTTTTATCATAAGATGATTTCTCTCGATGGTTTATCCTTAAAGATAAAATGCAATTTGTTAAAAAAAAACATTAGATATAATTTGTTTGGTCGAAATAAATGCATTAAAAAAATAAAGATGCTCTTACAAATACCTAGGGCATACACCGAAGGATGACATGAAAGTCAAAGATTAAAAAAAGACATAAAAAGACTGTAGTTGGTCAATAAAAAATATGCTAGCGAAATAGAGAGGAAACAGTATGGGATCAATAAGAACTAAAAAAATATAATAAACCAAAGCCTTAAAGAGGCCGCGTCCAAATGCAGAAATAATAGAGAGTGAGAAGCATCCAATGGAGCAAACTGAAACAAAGGCTTAGGTAGTGACCATGTGAGAAGGAAAGAATATACAGACACTAGGGGCTTCTCCATGATGGGAGGATCTATACGGTGGAGAATCTACATATTCATCACTTTCTTTGACAACAACCTTAGTAAAACGGACATGGAGAAGCGTTTTCTCCTCTGAAGAATGAGACTCAATGGATGTCAAAGGTGAAGCGAAAACTCTAGATGGTAATGACATAATATCAAGAGAGAGAACCGGGGAGAGTGTCAAAGATAATGCACTGAGTGCACTGCATCAAAATAAATATAGTGCACGTTCGAATGTTGTGCCCAAACATGAGATATCTCTAAAAGGAGTATTTAAAACTTGAGAGACTTACGATTTAAGACCCATCGAACAAATCTATTACAAATAAATGCGAGAATTTATAAGAGACTTTATACTTAAACTTCCCTTTATATAAAATCCAGTAATAACTTTTTTTTCTTTTATTTATTTTCATTTAAAGGTTTAAAGACTCGTATCTTTTAAAATGTAACTCGAAAAAAAAATCCAAAAATACCATTGGTTTTTGTTTTTGAAAGACGAACAAAACTAGTACCACTCGCGATAGGTTTTGAATTTATTTTTATAAAAATAATATTTACACATGTTTTTCAGTATATGGTTTCGCATCTATCATAGTGGACTCGTTTCGTATCTAGCATATATCAAAGTTGGCCTTCGCATCTAGCAGTACAAAATTTAAATAGGTTTCGCATCTAGCAAAAGAACGAAAGTTTCGAATCTAGCAAAACATAGAAGGTTTGTCATCTAGCAAAACAAAGAGGTTTCTCATCTAGCAAAACAAAGAAGGTTTCGCATCTAGCAAAACAAAGAAGGTTTCGCATCTACAAAAACAAAGAAGGTTTTGCATCTAGCAAAATAAAGAAGGCATCGCATCTAGCACAACAAAGAACGTTTCGCATCTATCAGAACAAAGACGGTTCCACATCTTCTTCGTTAAATCCTTATAAATTTAAAGCTTTAAAAATATGTATCCTTTAAACTGTAAGTCAAAAAAAAATCCGAAAACACCGTTGGTTTTGTTTTTTTGAGACGAATAAAACTAGTACCACTCATATTTTTTTAACAACAAATAAAGTTTCGCATCCATCAAAACCGTATTTTGCATCTACCATTCCACAAGAATTAAACATTTCTCAACTATCAGGACATACAGACACAAACATTTTGCATCTGCTTCGTGTTAACCCTGAACCGTTTTACTCGACACATAAATTCTAGAAACTCAAAACGAGACTAAAATCGACGAAAAACTAACTAAAATACAACAAATAAACTACATTAGCAACATAAAAGCCATGTAAATACCAAAAATCAGAAACAAAAATGATGATGACTAAATCGAAATTCACTTGAGAGCTCGATAACCATCGTTTAAAACCCCAAATCGCTCTATTTTCTTAATAACCACTGACTACGATTTATCTTTTTGTCCTATCGAAAAAACCCATAATTTTGTCCCATTTCGCCTTTGGATGCCTATCGATAGCTTCAAAGTCTCGATTCAAACATACGAAAACAGAATAAAAAAAATTAAGTATTCTAAAGAGAAAAAATTAAGAAAAAAAGATAAAGTATGAGTCTAAAATATTTTATATAAATGAGAAAGGATATTTAGGAAATTAGTGGATCTTAAGTGATAAATATTTGACTAAAATGGATCTTTCTGAGAAAAACATGAAAATATAAGTCTTAATTGGATAATAGTTAGGATTTTGGGTATTAAATGATAGTTAACCTTTAAAACTTTATATAAAAATTAATAACTAAAATATAGAGAGTAAGTAAATGGCATACATCCTTTTGAATATATATATATATATATATATAACAAATACCAAGTATGCCAATGTTAAAAATGAATAGGCCTTTTATTCGGATGTATATCGGTATAAATAATTAATATACTTTCAGATGGGTATATAGATTCATAATACAAAATAAAATACGTTAAATTAAATATATAAATATCTTTATATTCATACGATTATCCGAATATTTTTAACGAATGAATTTCATCTTTAATATCCCTATCGATTTCCAAGAAAATGAAAAAATCCTATAAATGATCTTAAGGAAGAACTAGTATTCTTTATTTACATGCTTGATATAGGTCTCCGGCTTCCTCTTTGTATGGATTTGTTAAATATCCTTTAATAAGATCAGTTATATCTCAGTCAATTGGTACACAATGCATGCAAACATTATCATATCTCGGCATGTTTACAACTGATCTAGAGTTCAAACATTTTCTTACACTTAAAAATATCTTCTATTATGGAAAGTGTTATCCTTTTTACTTTACTATGTCCATCAGCTACGAGATTTTTTTAACATCTTCATATTCATGAAAAATATGGAAGAAATAATAAATCTACGTTAACGTCGCGGATGACTGGGAGATAGGTCAAAAATTAAACAACATATTTTCTCTCATGTTTGAAATGCTGAATGCAAGTGTTTTTTCTTCTATTATGTATTTTTTTACATATAAAACTTATTTTACTTAGCTTTAGTGTCCATTTTGTACCCATATTCGGCTACTTGCTACGAACATCGAATCATTGTTTCTTGTAAGAAGTATATATATATATATGACTTATCCAATAGGCATGTAGATTGTTTTATGGTTAAAAGACCATCCTTGCGGCTTAAGAAATTTAAATAATAGTTTATGGCCTAACCATGCCATTGTTGCTTCTAATTTGGACGTTTCAGTTGAAATTATGACTCAAGAAAAAGATCCTCCTCCAATGAAGTTGATGACTCAACGAGAGAATGAGGTTGTGTGTAATCGTCCTTTGTCAAGGAGTTATCTCTAACGTTTTTTTATAGTTGATTTGTCTAACAAACATTTTCTCTCCAACCAATAAAGTATTTGTAATTTATCACAAATTAATGCATTCTTTACTCCTATAATTTTCAGTTACAAGAAGTAGACACACTATGGACCCACAAAGAAGTAGACAGACTAAGGACCCACAAAGAAGAAGACATCTCCAAATCAATTCTCAACTATTAAATGACTTAGTGAAGTAGTGGGAGTTATATTAGGAAGTCTGAGAGTCTCAAATTACTAAGAGACGTTTGAATCATATTTTCTATAAGTATTGAACCTTTGTGTGACATTTTTTTAAGTAATAAAATCAACTCTTGTGTGCTTATTGTTTCAGTTCTTGTGTATGTTCAATTTGTTTCACAGTATCAGAGCAAGGTCTCTGCATATCAAGTGTTTGATTTTATTACCAAGAGAAATCGTGTCAAGTGTTATTACTTTTAAATCAAAATGAATGGAAGTAATTCAGTTACTCCTATGTCTAAAGAGATGCTTGTTGGAACTAATTACCAATATTGGCGGTTATGTATGGAGGCCTTCACTCAAGGAAAATATTTATGGGATCTTGTTTCCGGTACCGAGATACTTCCTAATGATACTCCGATAAAAATGCTGAGTTAAGGAGGAAATAGAAAGTAAGGTGTGGAAAGGCTTTATTCGCGTTGAGAACTTCGATCGATAAGGAATTTATTGATTATGTTCGTGCATTGGATTCTCCAAAGGATATCTGGGATACTATTGACAGGTTATTTACCCAGGGAAATACTATTCGGCTTCAATACCTTGAGAATGAGCTTGCTTCGTTAACCTAAGGTAATATGTCGATCTCTGATTACTTTCTTAAGGTTAAGAATTTATGTTCGGAAATTTCATGTTTGGATAATGTGAACCTATCAGTGATACAAGGCTAAGACTTTATTTAATTCGTGGATTACGAGCTGACTTCATGTCATTTATATCATCAATACAAGGATGGGTTAAACAACCATCAATTGTTGAGTTAGAGAACCTACTCTTTGACCAGGAAGCATTGGTTAAAAAAATGCTTGGTAAGTATTCGGTTGATTTTGAAGATATATTGTTTACTAAAGACAGGTCAACATCCCATAACGGTTAAACATGGGAATGATCAGTGGTATATAAGTAAGAACATATCTCAACTAGTATGAGGCCTTTGGAAGTGGACCAAAACCAAAGCCGTACGGGCCTTTGGGTGCCAAAGCGGACAATATCATACTAGTGTTGAGATCATGTTGTTCTTACTTATATACGTAGGCGGAATATGCGGCCGAACCCCCATATTCACAACACCCATATTCCCAACACACGGTATCAGAGCGCCAAGCCCAGACGGAACGCGATGGTGGTAATATTCTCGGAGGTTGAACATGATGAACCAGTAGCCACGCTCAAGGTGATCTACTCTAGAGATCGTAGTTCGGAGTGCCTGTTTCTCATCAAGTAGTGTGGCTTGATTGGAGTGGCGCTAAGGAAAAAGACAGAGTTGTGTAATATGAGGTGAGCAGTAACATCCGTAGTGCCTCTATGGTCACGTAGTCTTCCAACCTGATTAGAGTGGGCGGATGATAGTCAATTGAGAGGAGGCTATGGTGGTACTTTGTTTGAGAGTATGATTTGTTAGGGTGGCGACCAAATTCCACATCCCACATCGGTTAAACATGGGAAAGATCAGTGGTATATAGGTAAGAACATATCTCAACTAGTATGAGGCCTTTTGGAAGTGAACCAAAACCAAAGCCGTGTGGGCCTTCGAGTGTTGAGAGATTTTTTGTTATCTCTATGGAAACTATTTATCCCTCTAAAGTGAGTGCTAAGACAACTCAGTTTTATCGTAAGAGAAATGATTAATCCTTAAAAAATGAGTAATGTATTGTTCGATCATAATTGATGTAGTTAATAAATGATTCTGACATATAATATATAATATAATATTAAATTCTTCGTATTCCAGTTGGTTCCTTCATTTTCAAACTGGCGATAGGGTTCTGGCTTAACTTTGGAGTATATGGTGAATGGTCCTTTCTAATTTGGGGCGAGTTTTCCCAATCATTTCTTCTTTGGGTGGAGGAACATTCTAATTAACACTTTATCTTCTTACTCAAAGCTTTATAACTATACATTATAATTGTACCTATTATACATGAGGGCACTATAATACTCAGGCCGAAGATGAATTTTGAGTATATTTACTTCTATGGTGTCAATGTTGGCTCGCTTCGCTTTGTCATTAGTTTCAAAATTGTTGTTGGAGATTCCCTAAGAGATAAGAAGCTCTAGCATCTTTGATCCTCAATTTTGGCTCGCTTCGCTTCGTCATTGATTCATTTTTATACTTTTTTAATTAATGCTCTAGCATCTTTGCTCTTCGGTTTTTATTATCAATTCTTTTAATCGCGTACTTTCTATGCTAACTCTATTATTCTCCGTTGTTTTTAAATTTCTTATTTACTAAATCAAATGTAATGAAACTAATATATGTTAAATTATTAATTAAACAAAAAACCTAATTTAAAACTAATATACTAATTTTACTTCTTTCTCTTAAACAATCATTACCAAACACAAAAATTATTGAACTTAAATTTCCTACTAATAACGTTTTTTCTTTTACCCATAAATGACTCCAAAAAGGAAAATATCTTCACAAAAAATAAAAAACTCTTCACTAGTAGTAGTTATGTACCAACTCCATCATATATATTAAGAAAAAAAATCAAATTTTTAGATGCATATTTTAAACAATTTCCTTATAACACATGATTACGATTTCCCTGATAACGTTGTTACTCACCTTTTTAAACCTGGTGAATTATCCCTTCAAGGTGAAAGAGAAGAAACATGTTTCTTTACTTCCCCATTTTACTAGGGTGTTTTATTATTTCTTCCCAAATTTATTCAAGAATCGTGTAGACATATTCGCATCTGCCTCACTCAACTAGCTGTTAATGAGCGGCGCACCATGCTCAGCTAAAAAATCTTGAAAAAATATATTTACATTTCAGATTGCTTACTAATATTGATATTTTAAAATAAAGTAACACCCTTTTATATTTTATAAGTATCAAATATGAGAATAAAATTTTCAACCTACTCACTTCTATTCAAGAATTGAAATATTCCTTTATTTTGTTAAACATGAATTGGAAATACCAAAATCTTAATTAGGAATATGGTCAAGTCAAAATAAAATGGATAAATACACTTATGATATGATACATTTATTCTTCTTTATTTCAACCAGCTAGCATTTCTTGTAGGTCCGAGTCAACGACCTCACGCTATAAGTGTTCTATGTTTGACATTATTGATGACTCATTAATTCAAGTATTGTTTAATTTTATCATATTACAACAATATGAGTATGCCCAACATGAAAGAAAACTTAAAGAATATCTAAGAGAAATAAAATTGAATTTTGGATGTTGCTGATAGTATGTTGAAATGTTTTCAAAAAGCTACTATCATAATGATTTGGAAATATAACTCTAATGCTATTTTGGATGACTTTAAGTTTAAAGTACATGAAGACGAATGTCTTTAATCGTTTGAGGAAGAAGATACCAGTGACGACCCAACTAATGGAGAAATCATTATTATTGTAGAACCATATACTAGTGTTCAAAATAAAGAGTGTTCTGCTAGTGTGAACCTACATCTTCCTAATCAAATGGACTAACTAGATAAATGATCCTCCTCACGCTGCCTAATTTAAAAATGTTGTTGTTGAAAAAAAAAAACTCTTTATTTTGTTTTCATTATAGTACTTTATGAGATGTATGTATTTTGTTCTAACTTTAATCTTTAACTACCTTTGGTTTAAATTTTACTTACTTTATGTTGATAACATATTTATACCTTTATTTTTTTCGTTGGGATCGGTGTACGTATTTGACTCTTGAGTTATAGCCACTTGTGTTTCTTAAAGATTTTTGAATCTTAAGTTTGGTCTATTAACCAAATTTGATAGTTTAACATTTTAAGTAAGGGAAAATATGACCACTTGCGTCTCTAGTAGTATTTCAACCGTACTTTAACATTTTAAATAAGGACATGGTATGGTCACTTACGTTTCTAATGGTCTTTCGACCTCAAGTTTGGTTTATTAACCATTTTCTCTTACTTATCAATATAAACTCGTACTTTGTATAGTTTTCTTGATTGCTTTGTTAAATTTTATAACTTAAATAATTATCTTGAATTTCTAATGTTTTTTTTCTTAAAATCCATCAAACTCAATTTTTAATACAATCTTGCTTTATTGAACTTTATAACTGAAATAACTATCTTCAATATCTGACTTCTTCTTTTTTAATATCAAACAAACTAAATAAAAAATGAACTTCTACTTCAACTTCTTCTTTTGTAATATAAATAAAACACTTTCTTCTTCTAAAGGAAACCTTATTTATTAAACAAATTGACTTCCGATGTACCTCATTAAAAAAAAACCCTTCCGCACCATTAGGAAATAAAACAAATTCATAACCATATTACAAATTTCTCTATTACAATTTAAAATTACTAATGTTCCATGGGTGCCTTAATGAGTTTCCATCAAAATATTTGAACCGATATGCCCCATGATGATCTCTAATAATAACTATATATGGTCCATCCCAATATAGGGCTAACTCTTCCGCATTTTTATCTTTCGACCGTTGGAATATGTTTTTCATAACCAAGGCACCTTCTTTAAGAGATTTGGGTTTTTATTTTGATTTGAATATTCTCTTTGTTAAACTCTTTTAGTGTTTTGCCCTAACCCAAGTTCAATCAAATCGATAAAAATCTATTCTTTGTTAAGCTCATGTAGTGAACTTTTGTCTATTTTTTTATCTTTTATTTATTTTATTACGGTATATAGATTTGATATAAATAATACAAATATGACCATGTTTCTTGTAACAAATGTGAAACTCAAAACAAATGTCAATACTGATTATGAAGGATGAAGTATATACAACACCAACTATGAAATGCGAACTAATACTGATATGTACCCCATACAATTTGTTGAATGAACAACGTTAATATTATATATACGAGAAATACGAAACGCGTGCCATAATATAAAAAGTAAATTCAAAATACAAATACATGTTTAAAAACATGCTACAAATATCAAATTTGAAACAAGCTTTAAACAAAGTACGCAACAACATTTAAAAAGAAAATATGAAATGCGAAATATAATTAGTTCACAAATTTAAACCATTGAAAAAACTGTATAACCAAATTCCAACTTGAAAAACAATATACAAAAGGTCTATTTCTCTATTTTTAAACTTTGATACTAAAAAATGCTTCCTAAAACTACACAAAGGTATATATTTCTCTATTTTCAAACCATTAAACCTCCAAATTTCCAAAATATTAAAACTAACAAAACAAACTCAAAACCCCATAAAGAACATAGTATTATCATTTGAAAGTAAAAAAATGAAGTAAGCTAAATGGAATGCTGGATAAGAAAAAATGAAGGATAAGCAAAAAAACATAGTGTCGATATGGTTTCGGCTCGGCAGGATATCAGTTAGGCATGAATATTCACTTTCAAGATTAAAATAAAATTAATAATCTTTATAATCTCAAAAATTAAGAAAACATAAATCTTGAGCAACAAAAAAAATACTTCAAAGCTCTAATTATTCATCGATGATCTCACAAGGACTAATAGGGAGGGGGAAACTAATAAGGATTAAAATTATCTAGGCTAAAGGATCACATGGTCTGAAGATGGATCAACATAAGACATATGTGGGCAAGATGTGTTGGATTTTCTTAACGTAAAGTTATTTCTAAGACTGAGGGGCAAAACCGTTTGTTGGAACCTAAGGTCAAGCTTGAACGAAAATCATGTTGGTTGTTTGTGTTGAAATAAAATGTATAGCTTGGTGCTAACGAGCCGTTTGTGTAGAAACTTAGCTGAAGCATGTTGTCGAATACCTAGAAAAAATCAGTCAGCCAAAGGTACATGGGAATGAGCTTTAATATTGCAGTATTTTATTGTTGGGAAGAAGCATATATTATTTTAAATCTTTATCTGTTGATTAAAGTGATTTAATTTGGAGCTTCTGAAGTATTAGGGTTTTATTTGAACCATCCCATCTGAATTGGAGTTAGAGTTGTGCATGAGAAGCCTATAAATATAAAATACAAGCTAGAGGTTTTAGGTGTAGTGGAGTATTGATCGATTTTAAGGTATGTGTATTCTCTATAATAAAGAGCATGGTTCTTAAAGAGAGAAATTATCAGAGAAATAAGTTGAGAGAAAAATTTAGGTTCATAATATTTTGTAACCCGTGAGCGATTTGTAACAAAGAGAGTGATTAAGTTTTGTTTGATAAATTGTTTATTATAACCTTATTGATAATGAAAATAGAGTATACGCATTTTCTGATAAACTCAAAATTCCATAATATCGATTCCTATGAATTTGAATTCCTAACACAAAGGACGCATCACCAAGATCTTTCGCACTAAATTTATCTGAAAGAAATTTTTTTTGTCGTATGTAACAATTCCCTATCATTCGTGGCCAATCATATGTCATCAATATACATCAGTTGAAATATGAATTTACTCTCACCGAACCTTTGATGCACACAATCCTCCACGAAATTTATCTCGAAACCAAATGAGACAATAACTTCGAGGAATTTGTGATACCACTATAGAGACGCTTGTTTGAGATCATAAATAGTTTTCTTTAGTTTGTATATCGTCGCCTTTGGATCACCAGAGACAAAGTTTTCAGTTTGCAACATATAGATTGTTACCATTAAAAAATGCGATATCTACATCCATTTGATGAAGCTCAAGGTCGAAGTGTGAAACTAATGTCATGATTGTCCAAAAAGAATCATTCGATGAAACCATAGAGAAGGTTTCTTCAAAGTCAATCCCTTCACATGAGTAAAATCCCTAGCTACGAGTTGTGTTTTATGCCTCTCCACATTACCTTTGGAATCCTGTTTGGTTTGAAAAATACATTTACAACTGATCGACTTATTTCCTTCAGGTAATGGAACAAGCCGTCATACCGCGTTATCTTGCTTTGATTTAAACTCTTCGTTCATTTCTTTAATCCACAACTGAGAATCAGAACTTTTCATGTTTTCGCGAACACTTAAAGGATATTTTTATATTGTACCATAAAATTCCTCATGTTCTTCAAGATACACTATATAGTATGAAGATATAGTGCTCTTTATTTCCCGAGTAGATCTGTGCAAGAGCATAATTATTTCATTTTGCACTTGAGAATGTAGTAAATGGGTGCGAATCTGACGAATCTGAAGTGATGGTTACCAAAGTATCATTGTTAGAACCTTCATGAATCTTTATTGATTATTCCTCAAAATGAGTGTTCGTTACTAAATTATTCCCCTCAAACTCTATATCCTCAAAGAATTTAGTTTTACCGTCTCAAATATATTCTTTGTGGAAGGATCATAAAACTTAAAACCCATATTGTGCTCGGGATATCTAATAAAATAACTACTAACCTTTTTGGCAACCTTCTAGAAATGAGACCTAATCGCTTGTGCTAAAGTGTTGCTGAATTTTTAGTTTACAATTTAGTTTTCCAGGTACGAATACATTTCTTATCTCTTTGTGATCCTTTATGGTATCCAATAAATACAAGTTATCATTTGCTATTAACTTTCCAAAACCAACAACATTAGCATGTAAATAAATACATAAGGTTTAATTACTAAATAGAAAATAATAACTTAATTTGTCGAACAACGGAAAGGAAATCAGGTTCCTTCTAAAAGAAGGTACATACAATACGTCTTTTAAGTACAAAACAATGTCCATTGGTAAGCAACAAATGAAAATCACAAATAGAATGAACTAAACACGAACTGCCATCAGTTGTATAGATGGACGTTTCATCATCACTCAAGCTTCGGTTTCTTATCATACCCTGCGAAGAAATTCAAACATGAGTTGTTGTTGCTGTATGAACCCACCAAGTATTTCTCGACACTTAAACTAAATTGATCTGAGCACAGACCATAGAAGTGAAAATATCTTTGGCTTCAATCATAACTCTTAATCTTTCACATTGTCTCTTAAAGTGCCCTGATTTCTTATAATGGATGCAATGCCATTTACCAGACGTACCCATATGCTTCTTTTATCCAGAACCGGATGCATTTGCATCTGAAACTTCATATTTTCTCTTAATTCCCTTATCCGTTTAAACTTTCACCATTTACACTTTTAGATGTTCTTGCTTTATCTTTTCCTCCTCATGCGGTGCTTGAGAGATGAGCTCGTTAAGAGTCTATTTCTCGCGCTGAAAGTTACAAGAAGTTTCGAAGTTCTTATACTGAGGATGGAAAGAGAAAAAAATAAAATTTTACCACAACATCTTCCAGAAGTTCAATCTTAAGTGCTTTCAATTTTCAAACGATTTTTGAAATTTCCAAGATGTGCTCATGAATAGTCTTTTTGCCACAATACTTCATAGAGGCTAGCTTAATAAGCAACGTCTTAATCTCTACTTTATCGTTCTTGGTAAAACATTTCTCTACCTCTTCAGGAAATATTTTCGCATTGGTGATCTCAGGTGGAACTGTACCACAAAATGCTAATGGAATTTCTTGCTTCATGATCCATAGACTTATCATGCTCGACTTTTCCCAAGCCTCTGATACTTTCTTCTTCGTATGAGAACTGTCATGAGTCAGAGGTTTAGGTTCATCGACCCTTAATGCTAAGTCGTAATAATGGCACATCAAGTGCAACAACATATCTTCTTTCCACAACTCAAAGTTGCTCAAATAAAGTATCGGTGTTTTTTTGCCTTCCGGTTTATAGAGATACGAATTTGCTAACATAACAAACAACAAACAACAAATACCCAAAAATATCACTTAACATATAATGTTCATAGTATTTAACAAATAAACATAGCATAATAGAACATACTCTTACAACATCAATAAGATACATTTGGGAAAGCATATTAATTTGTATATGTATGAGTTTGAGCATAATTAATGTTGATCCTACCAATTGACTTAATTAAGAAAATCTTCATTTGGGTCATTTTTCCTATTTCAATTCTCTTAATAACCAATTCAAAAATAATTATCTCGTATCTAAGATTAATTATGTCAAACTTTAACTTATTTTGGGCCGATTAAAGTTTACATACTTGTCAATCAAAGACTTGTCAAAACTCTAAAATAATTATGTCAAACTTTAATCTCTTTGGACAGAACTTTATATGCTTGACTTATTCAAGGCATAACTTTATATGCGTGACAATCGTTTTTTTTTTCTTTTATTAAGTAATAGAATATTTGATTAATAAAATAGGAATACACATTGTTTTCTTCAAATATAATATTAAAGTAAAATGTAAGCTTTAGCAATGATGAAAACATTTGCAGCCTCTATTAGAGAAAGAAACTAAATCGAGATGAGCTTTCTTCCTGAAGCAATCTTGAAAATCCACGAGGAAGCTCAAAGGGCAGAAACGTGCTATTAGAGATTCATTGAAGAACAATTAGCCAAGGATGATAGAAACCCCAATAAAATCGAAAATAATTTGAAGAACATAGTTGCTGCTAGCTCCCATTCTTGACAATGTAGGACATTTATCATTAAGGATCAACCAATTCGATTTACGAGAGTACATAGAATACTAAAATGAGATGAGACGATGAAATTCAGGCGAGCTGATCGACATACGCATGCAAGAGCGATTCACTCAGAGTCAGAGAGCATATTGAAAGGACAGAAGCTTCGATTGAGCCAATCCATAGTCAGAGAATTCTCTTGGCAATTCAAATGAATGCAAGGATAGTAGATTCACTCAGCAGAAGCTGTGATTGAACAAAACGGGGCTCATTGAACTGAGGAAAATCAGGAGACCACTACCACAAGCCATTGAGGAAGCTTCGCTGCTCAGACACAAGACTCAATCTGAATTTTAAAATAGCTTCACTCAGATTACTCAGAAAAGATCCAGAGAACGATTCAGAGATCTAGAAGGCTTTGAAAGCAACTTCACTCAGATAGAAGCTGCGAAAGAACAACGGGGAAACATTAAACAAAGAGCAATCAGGAGACACAACAACCACAAGCCTTGAGGGAAAGAAACTTTGATGAGGGACAGGTAGGAAGCAACCACCACTAGTCATGAAACAATCTGGAACGAAACAGCTCTTGAAAGGCAGAAGCTACTTCACTCAGAGAGAAGCAATCAGGAGCAAAAGCCTTGAGAAAAGCTCTAGTAGGATAAAATCAATCATTAGTCAAGAATCAAACAGGCAGATAGAGCCTTGAGGGAAGGCAACTTTGATGAGGAACAAACATAAGGCAGTAACCACTAGACATGAATCGAACATGCAGGGCATAGACGACTTCACTCAGAAAGAAGCAGACACGCAGATTCACTAATCACTAGTCAGCTTTTTAAGAAAATATGCTACTTCATGCAGAGATAAGAAATCAGGTGCACAAGCCTACCAGGAAGCTCCACGCAGATAGAAGCAATCACTAGTCAGGAATCAAACAGGCAAATAGAGCCTTGAGGGAAGGCAACTTCGATGAGGAACAAGCAGATAACAGTAACCACTAGACATGAATCAAACAGGCTAGACATAGGCGACTTCACTCAGAAAGAAGCAAACAGACAGATAGAAGCAATCACTAATCACTAGTCAGCTCAAAAAAGGCAGATGTTACTTCACACAAAGAGAAGTAATCAGGTGCACAAGCCTAGCAGGAAGCTCCATGCAGATGGAAGCAATCACTATTCAGGAATCAAATAGGCAGATAAAGCCTTAAGGGAAGGCAACTTTGATGAGGAGAAGACATGAAGCAGTAACCACTAGACATGAATCAATCCGGAACGAAACAACTCTTTAAGGACAGAAGCTACTTCAATCAGAGAGAAGCAATAAGGAGCCCAAACCCTGCAGGAAGCTCGATGCAGATAGAAGCAATCACAAGTCTTGGATGAGTTCATCTTTGGTGAGAAACAGGCAGGACGCAACAACCTCTAGCCAAAAATCAAACAAGAACGAAACCAAGATCTTCAAGTAAGAAAAAAGGCATCTTTTGAACAATCAGGAAGACTGAAAGCGAACCAGTATGAACTAAATCTATATAGTCATTAAATTATTTATCTGTTAGTAACAATATAACCTAATCAAAGACCTTCCAATATTAGAATAAATTTAAGATCAGTTGGACTATCTTTGATAGAGATAATTTGTTTTAATTTGCATTTCAGAGTCCAGCGAGCAAGCCAATCGGTTGCTTTGTTCTAGTCTCTGAAGATATGAATTTGGGTCATGGAAGGAGAAATCAATCTCCTCACACAGTCATGAATAGGAGTAATAGCCCAAAAAATGTTACCTTTAGTGAGAAGAATAATAATTGTTAGAGAGTCAGTTTCAAGATCCACCTGAGTCCAACCTTTTTGTTTTCAAATGATAAGGACATCAAGCATTGCTCTAATTTTAGCCATTAGGGGAGATAAATTACTATATAGATTACCAGCCCCATAGATTAGGTTTCCATAGTTGTCCCTGATAATCATAGCTCCACTCGGTTCACCATTGATAAGCCATGAAGAATCAAAGTTTAGTTTTAGTCTTCCAGAACTAGGGTGATTCCATTTAAGATAGAATGACCCGTTCTTACTAAATTTGACATGATTAAAGAACCCTAAAACATTAGCATCATATAGGTCCTTATTCCAATGTTTAGAATTAAACTTATTGTTATAATCAATTCTAGAGAGAATGTATTTTATTTCAGAAATAGTATTCTTATAGGTTATACAAATACCTTTAATTTAACAGTGTTTCTGCATTTTCAAAAAATCCTTAAAACTTTAGAGGGAATTATGTCTTATATGAAGATTTTTATTCGTGGTCCATAGCCAAGATCTAGTGATATGGGTAATAGTCATAAAACCATATATATGAATGTTGAAGATGTTAGCAAAATATGACAAAATAGACCAGACACAAGAGACAAACGGGTGATTAGAAGTCTCAATATTAATGCAAAACTAACATTTAAAAGCTAGGGAAACATTCTTTTTTTGCAAGATAGTATCTATAGAAATATAGTTACGAATTAACTTCCAATGAAGAAAAGAAAACTTCCTAGGAATTAGAGAATTCCATATTTTATGATACATATTAGATTCATTATGATGAATTCTTATATTGTCTTAAATGTCTTTAAGATTGAACTTTCGTAGATTGGAAAGGTCCCAAATCAGGCAATCCTCCATATTAGGGTTGACATCAAAGACTAATTTTATCAATGTCACTAGGAGTAATAAGATTATTTAACTCGCTGAAATTCCAATATCTATTGATCCAGTAGTTACATACCTTTCATGCCTTAAACCAATAATTGTTGACACTCTCATCTAGAGTTAGGAGAGGATCTTCATTATCTCACCTATCTAACAAAAAAACCACCTTGCCTGCTCCAAGTTTCCAACTTACATGGGTTTCTGTATAGCTTTTGATGTAGGATAGGCGTTTCTAAATTATTGAACCAGGCCTATTATAGGAAATCTGTAAAGGGTGTAAACCCTTGCAGTATATCTTATGAATTAATTTAGCCCATAAGGAAGTATTGGCTTTATAGTTGACCCACAGCTTACAAGAGAGGGAGTCTTGAATATTAGACAACAATCTGATATTCAAGCCCCATTCTTTGAAGGTTTTACAAACCTCTTTCACTTGCACCAATGTATTTTGTGACTACAAGTAGTAGAGCCACATAGAAATCTATTAAAGATGTTCTCATTTCTGCACAAAACATCCTTAGGTATAGTATTGCAATGCATCCAATACTGAAAAATATTCATAAGAATAGTAGAAATAAGAGAGTCTCCCATAAAAAGAGATATGAATAGACTCCCAATCCTTGATTCTGCTATTAATTTTACAAATAAGGCTATTATAATTGATAAGAACATTGTTAGTGTTAAGAATAATTCCAAGATATTCAGTAGGTAGAGAACTGTTAGAGAAACCTATTTTGCTAGACATTATATTTAGCTTAAAAGAGTTCATACGTGTTGAAGCTATAATTTTTGTTTTCCTTATTGATGATTTTCCAGAACAGTCTTGCTAACTCTGCAGGAAATTACTTAGCAGGTCTAGAGTAGTATCATTACTATGAGTGAAAGGCAGAATATCATGTGCAAAAGCAAGGCTACAAATATTCATAGAACCTCTGGTTTTATAAAACATAGACGTGTTATTCTTAAACAAAGCATTAAGACCTCTGAGTAAACTTCCTCAACAATGATAAAGAGACTCGGGGATAGAGGATCCCCTTGCCTCGAACCTCTCATTATTTTAAAATAGCCCATAGCCTTCCCATTAATAAGTATAGAGACATTAACAACTGCAATCACAGAGTTGATAAGCCTAATAAACTTGATAGAAAAACCAAACTTATTGAGAAGCTTAAGAATAAAACTAAAATTCAGCTTGTCAAAAGCCTTTGACATGTCTAGCTGAATAAGAATATAATTATCTTTAACTTTTCTATTCAAATTATAAAGTAACTCTTAGCAATTAAACTGTGGTCGTGAATACCATAACCATGGACAAAACCCCCTTGGTTGTTAGATATAATTTTAGGAAGGTAATTGACTAGCCTATTCTTTAGGATTTTAGACATGATTCTATTCAGTAATGAACATAGACTAATAGGGAGATAATGACTCCATCTAGTAGGATTAGCAGATTTTGGGATCAATCAAATCCCAGTAGCAAGGATTCCTTTAGAAATGTAATTACCTTTAAGGAAATCTTGCATAACTCTGACTATATCATTTTTTATAATATTCCAACATGTTTTATAAAATCAATGATTATAACCGTCCATACCTGCAGCACCTTCAGGTTTCAGGCTATTAATGATGATCCAGATCTCATCTTCACTATGATCTTTAAGCAAGAAGTCATTGTATTCACTTGTGATAAGAGTTGCGATATTATAAAAAATGGGATCCATCATTTTGTTATGTTCATTATCTTTGTCAACATAAGGAAAGAAAGTGAGAGCATCTTCAAAGTACTTGACAGTAGTGAGGACAACTTGGGAGTTTTCATTAAGCCAGGTATCACCATCTTTAATCTCATTAATGGTATTCTTTTTTCTTCTTCTTTTGACGAAACTCTGAAAAAGCTTAGAGTTCATGTCTCCTTCGATAGCGCAATTAGCATAACATTTTTGCATCCAATAATTGTCTTTCCCTTTATGAGCTAGCATCAAAATGGCATTAGCTTTAGAAAGTGATGAAGAGACTCAGCATTGTTGTGAACCTCATGATTTTGCTCCAACATTTTCACCTCGTCCTCTAAAGCCCGCACTTTATTAAAAATATTACCAAAATAGAATATATTCCATTGAATAAGGCCCTTTTTAAGTCTTTTCAGTTTATGCCAAAACTTAATAAGATTATGTTTCTCATTGTCTTGATTCCAATTTCTTTCAACAAAGGGAAGACATTGAGGATCAAGAGACCACATATTCAAAAATTTGAAACTTTTCTTAATGTTATTGTTATTATTAGAGATAAAGATAATCAAAGGCATATGATCAAAGCATGTCCTGGCTTTGTGAATAACTTTAGTTCCCCAAAATATTCACACCAACTAAAATTGATATATAGCTAATCCAAACACTTCCACTTAGATTTGTTAGACAAAGTATATTTGGAGCCAACAAATCCAGCATCGTCAAGTTTGCAAGATCTTATCATATCATTAAACTCGTTAGAACTATTATAACAGAAAGTACTACATCCCATTTGATCCTCTATAGAAGTTACAGCATTAAAATCACCAGAAAGCAACCATTCAGAACTAGTATTAGAGATCTACTTGAGGGTGTTCCAGAGATCAATTCTATTGATTCTCTGACCCTTAGCATACACCACGATGATTAAAATATTTTTAGGAAAAATTAAGTATCCAATCTCAGTGTGAAGACACTGGGCATGGTCGATAATAATCTTAACAGATACATCATCATGCTATAAGATCCAAATTTTGTTTGAAATGTTAGACTTGTAATTATTAAAACATATCTTCATAGCTATAGCAATGATATTATCATTATTTATTAAAGGTTCCTAAATAAAAACAAATTTAATATTGTTTTTTTTATCAGATACTTAAGTCTTCTAGGCGAAGATTTGTTTCGAATACCACGTATATTCCAGTTTAAGTAATTAATCATTATCAATATAGGGGTTAGATTTACTTGAGCCAGTGAAGTGCAATGCTCTAATAATCTTTATTTTTGTGTTCTTCCTCTCTTTAGTAGCTTTGAGCTTCTTATTAAATATTTCCTTAAAACTGTTGTCTGTTTCATCTTTGTTGAATTCAGGAGAAGTAGCCAGAGGAACCATGAAGCTGGTTGAGACGGTAGGCGAATTCTGTTTACTACCTATATTGCTCTGCTTTGGAGAAGAGTTACCAGGTGCAAGATTTTCATATCCAAATATAGTATCAATATTGTAACCGTAGTCTAAACACTGTATAGCGTCAATGATTTCATTTCGTTCGAGAACGATGAACCCTTCCTTTTATGTGTCTTCCATACGATTCTTGTTCAAAGTAGTTTGAGCACTCTCATCAACATCTACATCTGTGTTGTAATGTCAGTTTGCTTGGTAATGTCTGATTTGATTTTGTTAACATTTGAATCTTTGCAAGCAATTGTTTCTTCCTTATTATGGTCTTCTTCTTCAGTAGAGTAATCTATCTTATCACGAATATTTTCCTTCTTTTTGCAATCTTGGTTGCTATGACCCAAATGTTTGCTGATATTGCAATACTTATGTAAATCAGAGTAACTAATCTTCATCCAATGACCATGATTAGACCCAAACCTATTCAAACATCTTGATGTAAGTTCTTAGTAACATCAATCTCGACCCAAGCAAAGCAAGATAAATAAAATGCTCTATTATAATCTGGAACATCCACGATCAGGGGTTCCTCAATCGCTGCTGCAATGGTCTTAAGATGGTTTTATTAAAAAGATGTTCAAGGAGCCTATCGATCTTAATCTAAACCGATGTCACAGGACTTTCGTATTTCGCGTTGAATTCATTTGTGCATTTCAGCAGCTCATAACAGAGGAACCAATAGTCCAAACAAATCTTTGCCACAATTTGCATAAATCCACTTTTAGGGGAATTCAAAGAAGATATGCCGTGAATCCCATACTTTATACCTATAGTCAACCTCAAACTTCAATGATTGAAGAAACTCTGTTAAAACATTTTTTTTCGGAATACCCTGGGCGAACTTCTCTATAAGAGTAAATTTCAAGTTCTTCTTTAAGCGAGCAAATTCCGGATTTTCATCCTCTTGAATTCCTTTATTTAGAACTTGCTTCTATGTCAGTTTCTGAGCCATGAATCCAGGATGGAGGTTCTGTAATGATGACAGTCTTTAGGATAAGATTTTATTTAATGGAATTCTCGCAGAATGAGACAAGCAGATACTTCTTGGAGATCAATAGAGTATAGTGTCATCTGAAGGTAATAGATTTGCGTATAAAGGAATTTGTTTTCACAAAATTCACGATGAAGCAAATTATAACTCCATTTATGCCTATGAACAGTCAAAACGTACTAATATACTGCATGCCGATGAGCTTGTTAGACAGGTCAAAAAAGAAGGATCGAATATTACGGCTAATTCACTTCATCCTGGATTTATCATGACAAATCTTCTGCGCTAGCACAATATTCTTATTAAAATCGACAACATGTTTGGTAAATACATGCTGAAGAGCATCCCCTAGGGAGCGGCAACAACGTTCTATGTAGCATTGCATCTACAAATAAAGGGGGTAAGAGGTGACTATTATGTGTACTGTAATACGTCCAACAGAAGCTCTCTAGTGAAAGATACAGAACTAGCAAAGAAGTTTCGGGATTATAGCTTGGACTTGATGAACAGCTAAAAGTTTGTTGGTTTCGTAAAATTATTTTTTACCAGGTAACATACGTTTTAATACTTTTTAAATATCACTCGAAGTTTTTCAATTAATGGAAATGAATTCTTGTTAAAAATAAATTATGTCGAGTAAACTTTATATTTAAAAAAAACCCAAATTATTGTACCTGAAAGGTTCATCATAATGGCACAAAATTCTTAGAGTTGTCAGGAGATGTTTCATCATAATGGCATAAATTGTGTATTTAACACATTCATGGAAGGATGACGTTAATGTTTTTATTTTATTGTAGGCATCAGGATCATATTGCGATGGAAGGATGACGATAATGTTTTTATTTTATTTTATGCATCATGATCATATTGCGATGATATATTATGATTTTGAAACTTTGATTGCGGTAAAGAACTCTTTTTAATCTGTGCTCCGACATGTACATTTGAATCAATATTTTTTTCCATTGATGTTCTAAAATATTAAAGAATTGTTAAATTGATATTCTTAAAAGGTGTAATATCAACCATTTCTTGTCTTGTAAAGTACATTAATATTAGTCCCAATATCAATCATAGTCTAAAAATTATTCCGTCCATAGGGGTGTTATCAACAAAGCGCTTTCACGTGGAATCATCTCATAAATTAGTTTGTTTTTAAAATTTAAGTTACAAGAAGCAGACAGACAATATCCGTAAATTTTCTTCTCTGTACCCGCAAATTCCCCTCAGAGAAGGAGATAGTTCAAATCAATTCTCAACTATTCAATGAAGTTAGTGGAGTAGTGGGAGTTATATTAAGAAGTCTGAAAGTCTCAAATTACTAAGTGATGTTACTGGGTAGTGAGAATCATATTTTCTGTAAGTACTAAACTCTTTTGTTTCATTTATTCAAGTAATAAAATCAATTAGTGTGTCTTCTTATTGTTTCAGTTCCTATGTTTGTTCCATTTGTTTCATGGTATCAAAGAAAGGTCTCTAGATATCAAGTGTTTGATTTTATTACCTAGAGAAATCTTGTCAACTGTTATTACTTTTAAATCAATATGAATAGAAGTAATTTATCTTCTCCTATGTCTAAAGAGAAGCTTGTTGGAACCAATTACCAATATTGACGGTTGTGTATGGAGGCCTTCCTTCAAGGACAAGATTTACGGGATCTTCTTTCCGGTACCGAGATCCATCCTAGTGATACTCCAGAAAATGCTGAGTTAAGGAGGAAATGGAAAGTAAGGTGCGGAAATGCTTTATTCGGGTTGAGAACTTCGATCGGTAAGGAATTTATTGATCATGTTCGTGAATTGGATTCTCCAAAGGATATCTGGGATAATCTTGACAGGTTATTTACCCAGAAAAATACTCTGCGTCTTCACTACCTTGAGAATATGTCAATCTCTAATTACTTTCTTAAGGTTAAGAATGTATGTTTGGAAATTTCAGGTTTGGATAGTGATGAACTTATCAGTGATGCAAGGCTGAGACATTATTTGATTCGTGGATTACGATCTGACGTCATGCCGTTTATATCATCAATTCAAGGATGGGTCAACCAACCATCAATTGTTGAGTTACAGAACCTTCTCTCTAACGAGGAAGCATTGGTTAAACAAATGATTGGTAAGTATTTTGTTGATGTTGAAGATATAATGTTTACTAAAGATAGGTTAAGATGGAAAAACACACAAAGTCATTTTCAAAATGATGGTAAGCAAACAAGGAATGAGGGGGAGTCAGCAAAACACTCTAAACTGACATGTTTTATATGTGGAAGGCCTAGACACATAATGTCGGATTGTCTACAAATCTTGTTTGTAAGAGGTATGGCAAACCAGGCCACATTAATTCAAATTGTTATTTGAAAATCGTTTAATCAGATGCAAATGTTGCACATGATGTTGAAGAGAGCAATGAGAAACAGTGGGACAGTTTTTTCTCGATTGAGGTTATTAATGAACCGGACAACATGACTTCAGTTATTAATCAACCAGTTGCCCTTGGTGCCCCAGCTGTCTGCGGTGCACCAATTCATGTACTCGGCCCTCTACTTGCACACCTCACACCGAGCAAAATGGTTCGGCTGTGATATCTGGTGGTAATAATAAGGTAGAGAAGCCACATAATGGTAACATGACTGAAAATAGTGCACCTGAGAGTAGAATAAAATCGTCTAAAGTTACGTTGAAGGTTTTCCAGGGCTCGTCTAAAAGCGGTATTGGTACGGTAACATGTCATGATGGTCAAGTTGAAGCGGGTTTGTTTGAGTCGAATGAGGTATCGGTTCGTAAACAGCTAGTAGAGATGGTTGTTCCAATCAAATGTAGAAAATTGAAGCTTCTTTATGGGCATGATATCAGGCTTGGTCAGATACCTGTTAATTTTAACTTTGAGGTTTTGAGAAAGATTGTGAGTACAAGATTTCCAGCGTTAAATTCGGTTTTGATTAAGTATAAGGATAACGATGGAGATTTGGTGACAATAACATATACGGAAGAGCTCAGATTGGCAGAGTTTTCTGTGGATAGTAAACTTGAATCAAATGTAGTTGAGTCGGTTGTAATGTTGAGATTGCATATCGTTGAGGTTTATCCAGAACAAGAACCTCCCTTGGTGGAGGAAGAAGAGAATAAGCCTCCTTAGATTATAGATTTTAAAATGGATGAAATCGGATCCTCTTCTCTCTGTGGTTCTATTTCAGAATCTGAGATTATAAATATACTGGACAAAAATGTTCAAAAGAATCAGAAGAACCAAATGGTAAGGAAATTGAAACTTATGATTGGTTGTTCGATTTTGCACAACTTTTATGTACTCAAATGTTAGAGTTTCTCTAGTCGCAAAGAAAAATGAGGGTCATTTTGTTGCCTCAAATTACCTTCAACATACATTTTTTAAAGTTTTTATTATAAATTTACTTCGCCAATATAAAAAAATATACAAGACAACACGTTATGACAATCTTCCCTGCAAAATTTATACGCATCCAAACAAACCGCTACGAATCTCAATGAACTTTTTCGCCTTCACTATATGCTTATATAGCACCACCACCGCATATAGATTCATCCTCACCATTCTCTTCCGTATGTATATTCATCCTCAGTTGCCGCCTCCTTCACATTATGTCTATTCATCTCTATTACGTTTGACTATGTCTACAAATTTCACCACCTCCATGTGTTTACTTATCTCCGTCCCGTCCTCTCTATGTTTACGCATACTCATCTCCTCCTCACCATATGTTTATAAATCAACCCCTCCCACTAACAAGTCACAAGAACCTTCACCCTCGCCTTACTATCCCTATTAGTCTAACTCGTTCCACCACCCCACTACAAGAAAATTTGATATAAGCAACGAAAAATATTTGTTGCCAAAATTTATATTCATTGTTAAAAGCTTTTAGCAATGAAAAATTGGTTCCAAAAGATTTTTTGCTATAGGTTGGACTAAAGTTTTTAGAAACGAAAAATATTTTCGTCGTTGTAAAAAATGTTAAAATGCAATAATTTTATTTTTCGCTGCAAAAAACATATTATTGCAATAATTTTTTTATTTCGTTGTAAAAATCTCTAATTGCAATAATTTATTTTTCGTTGTAAAATTCGTGTAGTTGCAATAAATTTGTTTTTCTTTGTAAGATATACGTAATTGCAATAAATTTATGTGTGATTGTATAAAATAGTAATTGCAATATACTTAGACACAAAAATATCATTTGCTAAACATAGATTTATGCAACAAAACATATTATATGAATATTTGTTATTTATAATTAAATTTAATTCTTTTTATTTATATATTTAATATTTACCGTTAATCAGTTAAAATATTGAATTTTATTTTTAAAATAAAAATATTATGTTTACTAGAAAATAATATCTTATAAGAATGTTTGAATTTAGTGCGGATTATTTTCAACTGAGGGTAATTTTGTCTAGAGTTTTGTGATGTTTCAAGGGTATTTAATGTTTGGATAGTTTGTAGTGAGAGATTTGAGTTGTCTGGTTGTATTCAATGTTTATTACCCTCATTATTGAAAGTGCTTGGGTATTTATACCTTTAATTATGGGCCACAAGGGTTTTCGGGTCACACTTATGAATTCGGGTCGAGTTCAATGACTCATTAGTTTTTAAGCAAGTAGGTAATTAGCTTAGTCATGAAGTGATTTAGTTTTTAATACATTAGTCTTGTTCGGATGGTTCAGTGGGTGGTTTTTGTCCGAATTACCCCTGTCCGGTTCCCACAATGAGTGGTGAGAAAATCTGGACTCATCCAAATTGACATTTTACAAAATTAATAAAAGACTAACATCTTACTGCAATCAATCTGGCATTATCACCAACTACTTAACAATTCCCAGCACATGTTATTAGTGTTAAGGCCAAGTTACTGAAGAATTCCATGCACATGTCACTTGACTGCAATCAATCCAACATGTCATTGACGTTAACCTTAACTTACTAAAGAACAAAAACTAGTGCAGAATTCCCTGGACAATGAACATAGATACTAATTCAGCTAACATGTGTTACACTGTTTTTAGGCTAGTAACATTTCTATAATGAAAACAAATCCAGTCTTTTGTATTTGAAAATCTAATTTTTGTAGTTCCTCACCATAAATTATGAAAAGGTAGCAAGGTTTTTACTGTAATGACCATGAACAAAAAAAATGTAAATACATTTCGGAATGAAATGTAGTATGGTAACCAAACCAATAATACTAGAATCTTTTTTTCGAAACTGATCAGAGTTTTGCTTGACCAATAATACGAATTTTTTTTTTCGAAAATGATAAGAACTGCAAGGCACTTAGATGCTGCATCCCATATTTCGCTATACCTATTATGGAAGAAACATATTATTCCATTCAGTACAAGAGGTACATAGGTCTTGCGTACCCTTTGAGCATGAATGTCCATTTGTATTCTTGAAATCGACAAGACCACATTCCTACTGTTTATATGTGAAAGATGAGTCACTTAGATGGACAAGAGAAGGTGAAAAACCTGATATTTGAATGTATAATCAATTCAGTTAGAAGTACTAAGAACCAGTAGCAATCAGACCATATACTTACATAATTTAGGCCAGGAAATGCCAAAGTATTCCTCTAACCTGATACGCTTATAAATCTCCGCCTGAAGCTGACGTCTTTCACATATTTTATTACTTTTACTTGTTGTTATTCATCCTGAATCTGTGAAAAAAAAATATGGTTATTCGGGTAAAAGGTCCATCCGGCTTTCTACTTCCTCGACAGCAGAGGAAGTTACTGAAAAGGATTGATGGCTCTACTCTTACTCCCATCATCACAAGAGTATCTACTAGTATTGAAGAAGAAACTTGTGACGTTCTTGTATTGCGTGGTGTGCATGTAATTATGGCGGTGAGGAATACGGTTGCTGGTAAAGATGTCAAATAAACAATCAGTAAAGAAATCAAGAATGCTAAACACAATGTGATGGAGTTAGATTTGAGCTTAATGGCGCAGGTCATGAACTTTGCTTCAAAATATAAGTCCTTCAGTCTTCCTCAAAATCTCCTCATTAACAATGCAGGGGTAATGGCAACTCCATTCTTAAAGTCCAAAGAAAACATAGAATTGCAATTTGCGACCAACCTTTTGGGCCACTTCTTTTTTATACACCTCCTGTTGGAGACAATGAAAAGCACAGCATCTGAAAGAAACATAGAGAGAAGGGTCATTATAGTGTCATCTGAAGGTAATAGATTTGCGTATAAAGGAATTTGCACAAAATTCACGATGAAGTAAATTATAACTCCATTTATGCCTATGAACAGTCAAAACGTACTAATATACTGCATGCCGATGAGCTTGTTAGACAGGTCAAAGAAGAAGGATCGAATATTACGGCTAATTCACTTCATCCTGGATTTATCATGACAAATCTTCTGCGCTAGCACAATATTCTTATTAAAATCGACAACATGTTTGGTAAATACATGCTGAAGAGCATCCCCTAGGGAGCGGCAACAACGTTCTATGTAGCATTGCATCTACAAATAAAGGGGGTAAGAGGTGAATATTATGTGTACTGTAATACGTCCAACAGAAGCTCTCTAGTGAAAGATACAGAACTAGCAAAGAAGTTTCGGGATTATAGCTTGGACTTGATGAACAGCTAAAAGTTTGTTGGTTTCGTAAAATTATTTTTTACTAGGTAACATACGTTTTAATACTTTTTAAATATCACTCGAAGTTTGTCAATTAATGGAAATGAATTCTTGTTAAAAATAAATTATGTCGAGTAAACTTTATATTTAAAAAAAAAAACGCAAATTATTGTACCTGAAAGGTTCATCATAATGGCACAAAATTCTTAGAGTTGTCAGGAGATGTTTCATCATAATGGCATAAAATTCTTAGAGTTGTGAGGAGATGTATCTTGTTTGAGAGAAGGAACTTCTCTGAAAATAATTTAATGCCTCTGCAGCTTTCTCTACTTTGAGCTCCAGGTGAGATATATGCCTTTACACCGCTGGCAGCTACCGAGGCAGACCTATATTTGCAATGAATTTTATTACACATTACTATAAATTTCCAGAATTATCGACGACTAACAACCAGATCAACTTACCCATTCTCAAGATCTATATATTCAGCAGCTACCGTAGTTGTTTTGTCGTCCTCACTTTGTTTGGCATATAGGATGTATCAGGGTCTCAAAGCAGCACCCCACAAGCTTTGCCAGCTCTGTTTAGTAATCGAAGCAGTATATTCTGAAGAAATACACAAATTTAGTATCCTAATAACAATAAATCTTTTTGGGATATGTAACACCCTTCGGACAACAGGTTTGAAGCAATGTACAATGAATGCTCTAACAAAGAAAATACAGCAAGATTACAGAATACATACATAGATCTATGGCTTAACTCATAAACTTGAATGCAAAGAGTATCTTGCACACCACAATAGGTTGAATGGCATGATGAGTCTGACCAGATTCAACTGTCAAACTGTGGTCTCTAACAGTATCCATTAAATCTATTAGCAAAGATGAATTTGATTGGAAGATAGGAAAGCAGGTGACTATCCCCCAAAGTGCAACCAATTGAGGCTTATCAAAAGGCTTGGACAAAATTATCCCGAGGGTAATATCTTGTACAGTCCTGTTGACACCCTCTTCTAAAAACTTGTGGATTCTCTCTAAATTATCCCGAAGTTAGAGCAGTTTACTTGTAGTCTCCTACACAACGTTAACAATACATATGTGGGTTCTTTCAGTGAAAACTCTATCAAATCATTCAATGAACTAAAAAAATAAATCATAAATATTAAGAGAGATAAAGACTGTAAATTGAATAGTTGCACAAAGTAAATCAAATAGAGATTGGAATTTCAACAAAAAATTATACTAAAATCTATCAAGATGGAACCCAAAGAACGAGAAAAAAGAACTACTACGCAAATAAATAAATAAATAAACAGGTATACTCTTAATCCGTCAAAGAACTAAAATAACATAAAACTAAGGTGCCCGAAAACCAGATTAAAAAGAGTAGTATGACCAAATAAAACTATAAATCTCATCAGACAACTCGAAATCCACCTAGATAGAGGCTCTGGAGGTTAGTGCAGCAACCAAAATTAAAAGATCATGCCTAGGCCTACCGTGAAGTTCAGTCAAATTAAAAGATCCATCAAATCCAAAAAAAAATACCATAAAATAAGTAGAAATTATGAATACATGATACCTTCGTAATAACAAATGATGTGTGACATCTGTTGAGAAAGATTCGAGAAAACAAAAAAGAAGGATAACAAGAATAGAGAAAGGGTTATGGGGAGGAGAGACGAAGGGTTATAAATTAATAAATTAGATTTGATATTGCGCCTTTTATTTTTCAGATTTACCGCTTCAATCTTGGTTCAAATTCAAAAAATAAAAAATAAAAAAATTTAAAACCTAGAAATAGTTTTTAACTTTAATTTTTAATTTATTATTTAAAACTGGAATAGAAATTTGAATCAGCTTTTTACTATTGCGAGTAAATTTATTGTTTAGGTAACGAAAGGGTTTATTGCCAGTCTATTTTACAATAAAAAAAATAAGAATTGTTGGTCATAACTTGTCCTTTAACAATAAATGTTTGTTGCAATATTATTTTGCTATGAATTTTTTTTATCCTTGCAAATTTTTATCTTTTACCATAAATTTTATTTTGTTGTTAAAATCATCGCCCCTGTTGACTAAAAAAACTTAAATTTGACGGGTGGATAATTCCAGCTAGTTTCTAGTATTACGATATCTACTCCAATAATGTTTTGGGTGTACGTACCTCAGCGAAGCCTGCACGATTGGTTGGGATATGTCCGTTACCAGCCTGCACGACTATATATAATAAACCTGCACGACTATATGTATATATTATTATTCTATAGTTATGATTTGTGTTTTTTTTTTCCTGTTCTACTGTATAATCAGATTTTGTAATAACTATCCTGTACTAATTATATATTCAATAAAATACAGTAGTCTTATCCTACAATATTTTACATTTGTAACTAATTTGAATGTTCTCTTATTTTCATAAACTTTCATTTAGATTAATTGGTTCACATACACACAAGACTAGTTAAGGAAAATATATACTTAATTCAAGAACCTAAGGAAAAATATAAAGACAAGATTTAAAATGGTAACATTTTGACCAAATACCAGCGACGTACGTGTCACATTCTAGAAAAGTTTCATCATGTTTAAAACTTTTGAACTGTAACAAAATCTATCTTCTTGCATAAAAGCAACCTATTAGCTCTGACAAACTCAACTTGTAAATTTTTGAAGGTGAAATAATATTTGGTTATATCACCCGATTGGAAGAGATATTCATCTTCGTCCATCAATTGTGTATTTAACACATTCGTGGAAGGATGACGTTAATGTTTTTATTTTATTGTAGGCATCAGGATCATATTGCGATGGAAGGATGACGTTAATGTTTTTATTTTATTTTATGCATCATGATCATATTGCGATGATATATTATGATTTTGAAACTTTGATTGCGGTAAAGAACTCTTTTTAATCTGTGCTCCGACATGTACATTTGAATCAATATTTTTTTCCATTGATGTTCTAAAATATTAAAGAATTGTTAAATTGATTTTCTTAAAATGTGTAATATCAACCATTTCTTGTCTTGTAAAGTACATTAATATTAGTCCCAATATCAATCATAGTCTAACAATTATTCCGTCCATAGGGGTGTTATCAACAAAGCGCTCTCACGTGGAATCATCTCATAAATTAGTTTGTTTTTAAAATTTAAGTTACAAGAAGCAGACAGACAATACCCGTAAATTTTCTTCTCTGTACCCGCAAATTCCCCTCAGAGAAGGAGACAGTTCAAATCAATTCTCAACTATTCAATAAAGTTAGTGGAGTAGTGGGAGTTATATTAGGAAGTCTGAAAGTCTCAAATTACTAAGTGATGTTACTGGGTAGTGAGAATCATATTTTCTGTAAGTACTAAACTCTTTTGTTTTATTTCTTCAAGTAATAAAATCAATTATTGTGTCTTCTTATTGTTTCAGTTCCTATGTTTGTTCCATTTGTTTCATGGTATCAAAGAAAGGTCTCTAGATATCAAGTGTTTGATTTTATTACCTAGAGAAATCTTGTCAACTGTTATTACTTTTAAATCAATATGAATAGAAGTAATTTATCTTCTCCTATGTCTACAGAGAAGCTTGTTGGAACCAATTACCAATATTGACGGTTGTGTATGGAGGCCTTCCTTCAAGGACAAGATTTACGGGATCTTCTTTCCGGTACCGAGATACATCCTAGTGATACTCCAGAAAATGCTGAGTTAAGGAGGAAATGGAAAGTAAGGTGCAGAAAGGCTTTATTCGGGTTGAGAACTTCGATCGGTAAGGAATTTATTGATCATGTTCGTGCATTGGATTCTCCAAAGGATATCTGGGATAATCTTAACAGGTTATTTACCAAGAAAAATACTCTGCGTCTTCACTACCTTGAGAATATGTCAATCTCTAATTACTTTCTTAAGGTTAAGAATGTATGTTTGGAAATTTCAGGTTTGGATAGTGATGAACTTATCAGTGATGCAAGGCTGAGACATTATTTGATTCGTGGATTACGATCTGACGTCATGCTGTTTATATCATCAATTCAAGGATGGGTCAACCAACCATCAATTGTTGAGTTACAGAACCTGCTCTCTGACGAGGAAGCATTGGTTAAACAAATGATTGTTAAGTATTTTGTTGATGTTGAAGATACAATGTTTACTAAAGATAGGTTAAGATGGAAAAACACACAAAGTCATTTTCAAAATGATGGTAAGCAAACAAGGAATGAGGGGGAGTCAGCAAACCACTCTAAACTGACATGTTTTATATGTGGAAGGCCTAGACACATAATGTCGGATTGTCTACAAATCTTGTTTGTAAGAGGTGTGGCAAACCAGGCCACATTAAACCAAATTTTTATTTGAAAATCGTTTAATCAGATGCAAATGTTGCACATGATGTTGAAGAGAGCAATGAGAAATAGTGGGAAAGTTGTTTCGCGATTGAGGTTATTAATGAACCGGACAACATGACTTCAGTTATTAATCAACCAGTTGCCCTTGGTGCCCCAGCTGTCCGCGGTGCACCAATTCATGTACTCGGCCCTCTACTTGCACACCTCACACCGAGAAAAATGGTTCGGCTATGATATCTGGTGGTAATAATAAGGTAGAGAAGCCACATAATGGTAACGTGACTGAAAATAGTGCACCTCAGAGTAGAATAAAATCGTCTAAAGTTACGTTGAAGGTTTTCCAGGGCTCGTCTAAAAGCGGTATTGGTACGGTAACATGTCATGATGGTCAAGTTGAAGCAGGTTTGTTTGAGTCGAATGAGGTATCGGTTCGTAAACAGCTAGTAGAGATGGTTGTTCCAATCAAATGTAGAAAATTGAAGCTTCTTTATGGGCATGATATAGGGCTTGGTCAGATACCTGTTAATTTTAACTTTGAGGTTTTGAGAAAGATTGTGAGTACAAGATTTCCAGCGTTAAATTCGGTTTTGATTAAGTATAAGGATAACGATGGAGATTTGGTGACAATAACATATACGGACGAGCTCAGATTGGTAGAGTTTTCTGTGGATAGTAAACTTGAATCAAATGTAGTTGAGTCGGTTGCAATGTTGAGATTGCATATCGTTGAGGTTTATCCAGAACAAGAACCTCCCTTGGTGGAGGAAGAAGAGAATAAGCCTCCTTAGATTATAGATTTTAAAATGGATGAAATCGGATCCTCTTCTCTCTGTGGTTCTATTTCCGAATCTGAGATTATAAATATACTGGACAAAAATGTTCAAAAGAATCAGAAGAACCAAATGGTAAGGAAATTGAAACTTATGATTGGTTGTTCGATTTTGCACAACTTTTATGTACTCAAATGTTAGAGTTTCTCTAGTCGCAAAGAAAAATGAGGGTCATGGCTGTTATTGCGACTGTAGCTTTAGCTGTTCATGTTTGTTTCAGTTGGTTGTTTATTTTGAAACTCGGGTGGGGTCTAGTGTGTACAGCTGTGGTGTTGAAATGTTTATGGTGGTTCGTTAATGTGCCTCAGATTTTTCATATACCCAACATTGATACTCTTTGCTGGATATATACTCGGGTGGGGTCAGCTATCATGTTATACTTGGAAGTATGGTATTTTACCACATTGATAATGTTTGCTGGATATATACTCAGGTGGGGTCAGCTGTCATGTTATACTTGGAAGTATGATATTTCACAACATTCATATTGTTTGCTGGATATATATAGGATGCAGAATTTTATGTTGCAGCTCTCTCTATATGGATGAACATAATAAGTTTGACTTCCCATATTGCTATTGGAACAAATACAGCTGTCAATGTTCGAGTATCAAACAAGTTATGACACGACATCCAAGAATAGTGAAATTTTCTCTAATAGTGTTGGTCATATCATCGACATTTATTAGACTTCTGTTTTCGATGTTCTTATTGTATACAAAGATGAGTACCCGGCATTGTTCTCCGACAGTAAAAAAGTTCAGCATTTAGTTAGAGAGTTAACACAGTTGACATCTCTATGTATGGTCACTAGCAATCTTCAACCTGTTCTATCAGGATTTACTGTTGGAGTTGGATGAAAAGCTGTTGTAGCCTATATGAATATTGCGTGTTAGTACTGCTTAAGAATACTTGTCTGCTCAAAAAAAATTCATGCTCTTCCCAAATCGAAGTTTGAAGAGTTCAGATGAGCTCTCAGTCTAGCTGATCGAAAGAATGCACTAAGGAAAAGTGTCACAAATTAGTGCACTCTTTAAATATCAGTTACAAGAAGCAGACAGACAATACCAGCAAATTCCCCTCTTTGTACCCGCAAATTCCCCTTAAAGAAGCAGACAATTCAAATTAATTCTCAACTATTCAATGAAGTTACTGGAGTAGTGGGAGTTATATTAAGAAGTCTGAAAGTCTCAAATTACTAATTGATGTTAGTGGGTAGTGAGAATCATATTTTCTATAAGTACTGAGCTCTTTTGTTTCATTTCTTCAAGTAATAAAATCAACTCTTATGTGTTCTTATTGTTTCAATTCGTGTGTGTTCAATTTGTCATTTAGTAAATGACAAATATAAAGCACGAGTATCGACTAAATATAGGCACAGTTCAAAGTAAATTTAATATATCTTTTTATGATAAATTTTATCCTTACAAAACAGTACAAAAATTTTGTTGTTTAACATCCGACGGGACAAGACTTAAAATACTCATTATAAGAGAAACATCAACATATTTTTAAGATATTCCTTTTCCAACTCAGACCTAATCATCACTATTGGTAAACAATTTTTTTTTATTAATCAATGACGAGGGTTACAAATCTTGTTGGTAAACAATGAGTCTTTCTTTAACAAATTGATTCCCACAGACGGCGCCAAAAATGATAAGGGATTTTCTTTTTTTAAGATATTGCCAAAGAGATAAGACTAAAAATGATCATATATAATTTTATTAATCAATGATTCAAACCTTTTTATAATTATTAGACCTCTTATTCATTGATACTTTGTTCATAAAGTTTATGGATAAGTGACAAGTGTAAATTTTAACACATGGCGTTCATCTATTACAAAATATATAAGAGACTCTTGTTTTACCACTTCATACATTTAGAAATTCTAGTAATATATTACATCCTCCTTAAACATTCTATTATCCTTAAGTTATTTGCTTCTTCAGTTAAGTATCATTTGGCATTGGTCATTAACAAATATGTACTTTGGGGAAATCGATCTAACTTTATCTTTTACCGATGTTGTATTCAATAACTTGACTATAAGTTTTACCAATCGTATTACTTTGATGATGATAATTTTATCTACATTTAGTAAGAGCACATGATGCTCCATCAATATATTACCTTATAACATAATATAATATAAATTTTGATCTAAAACAAACAAGTACGATTGACATGCATGGGTCTTATTTTCCTATATTATGTTATATGGACTAACGATAAAAAATTTATATTATTTTTTATATATTTTAAAAAATATCTTAATTTAATTCTATATATATATATATATAAAGTATTAATTTTTTTGCATCACTAATTCTAATTTGATTCAGTTTAACCCTTTCATCCCAAGTTGACTTTTGGAATACAGTGGCATTTGTTCTCATATATTTCGCATCTGTATATAAATAAATATCAAAACATTTTACTTGGCAGTATGATACTATTTGTTTTGGTCCAAAATCCTCGTATGACTTTATTTTATATCAACTACCAAAGGACTTAACTCTCGTTTGTTGGATATTTTAGTGTAATTGGACTAACTAGTACGCTTGTTATAATATATTAAGATTAATGGATCCAAGGGACATGTTGTGGTTAAATTTATTTTGAATGATAAGGCTATAATGAAAATTCATGGAAAATTTTAATTTGGAAAATTAATTCAAATTTGAATTTGAATTTTTGGTAGGTTTTATAGTTGGTGTATTTTGGTTGAATAAATAAGTATGGTTCTGTGAAAAATGACAATCAGAATAAAAATATGGATTCAGATTGAACAAAACAAAATATTTAAAAATATTCCCAACAAAACGAAGAGATTTGGTGTCGTCTTTAAACGAATCCATAATCAAATTTTAAACCATCAATGAAACTATGGTCTCATCCTGTAAGTTTTTCTCCCTTTTTATTATATGACTTTTGATGATGGATGTGTATTTTTTGAGATTATAATAATGATTAATCTCTTAATTATTTTAAATTTTGTGAATTGATACACATGTAAACAATCATTGTTGATTTAGATGTTAAAAGTGTGTATTTGGGGGTGAAAGTGCTTGAATTGGTTTAGTTCCTAACGAAAGTAGGTTTAGATTTTACTTTCAGTTTAAAAAAAAAAACCTAACTACTGATTAAATGCACACAAAGATATGGACGATATTATTGCTATGCATGTCTAATAATACTATTGTAAGCAAGAAATTTATATCCATTTTCATGCCTGATTTGATGCATCTTACGCGTGACACAGAAAAACGTAAGATGACATTTATGTTGATACAATTTTGAATTGAATTTAAATTTATTATATTATTTTATTTACACACTATAATAATCGTATTGACAATTAATGCAATCACTTTAGTGTAGATTTGCAACCTGTGCATTTGGTACAAAATTCATTGTATCTTTATTTACATGCATGAATTGTTATCTCATAAGACTTAATCATACTACAAACAAAGATAATTGCATGTATTGCAACAGTTCTTGAAATTTGCAATGAGGTTTAATATGAAATTCGCTTAAATTGTATGTCAAAGTATAGTTATTTTGTATACATGCAGTTATAGTGTTTAATACAAAATTTTAAACTGCATGCAAAATTATAGTTATTTTTATAGCGTTTAATACAAATTCGCTTAAAGTGGATGCAAACTTACAGATGTCTGGTTGCTTAATTATCTAGGAATATTGCAGTAAACTTAAATACAAAAGACTAAATTGTAACTGTTATTACGGTTATTTATTTGAACATTTATTTATTTGAATTTGAAAATGAAATTATAATAGTAGTTAACTGAATTTTATAAATAGTAAAGCAGTTATAAGAATGCACTGCATGAAGAACAGGTGCAGGGCATAAGCCTGCAAAATTGTTAGATTTTACAGGAAAATGATGTGTTGAAATATAATTATTTATAATATATTATAATTAAGGGTATTGTTTAAAATAACTGAAAAGGATTTACAGTTATGTTTGGTGTCTGTGATATATTCTTTAATTGAAGAGCTGTTGTGCGTGTTGTTTAGAGGGTTTTATTCTTTAAGTGGTTTGTACGATTTAAGTGTTAATAAAATTATATAAATTTGGCATAATGTCATATTGCATCCAAACTCGTATGATAGGTATGTAAAATTTACTTCATACCATAATTCGACAAAGGTAAAAGTATTATGCATGAAATCAATTCATTTTATCGTCGAGTTTTGATATAAATGATTTGGAGGAAGTTGATAGGCTTCTTGGTATGTGTATGTCATCGTTAGCACTAAGCCGGATATTGCATTTACTGTTGGAAAGCTTAGTAGGTATACTAGAAAACATAGTTCACATCATTGGCAAGTTTTAAATCTACTAATCAACTATTTGAAAGGAACTATGGATTGTGGTTTCTTATACTGGATTTCATTTTGGACTTGAAGGATCTTCGGATGCGAGTTATACTTCGAATATGAAAGTCCACTCTTTCACAAGTGGATGTGTATTTCTACTTGGAGGACTTGAAAGAGTAAAAGATCTACCTATTTAAGCATGAAGTTTAGCCTCTTCAAGAAGCTAGGGACAGAACCTGGCTGTGTTTAAATTTATTTTTAATGATAAGGCTATTATGAAAATTCATGGAAATTTTGAATTTGGAAAATAATTCAAATTTGAGTTCGAATTTTTAGTCGGTTTTATCATTTGAAATTATAATCGTTTTTGGACATAAAATTGTTTTATAGTTGGAGTGTTTTGGTTGAATAAATAAGTATGGTTATGTGAAAAAAGGCAATCACAATAAAAATATGGATTCTGTAATAAATAAGTATGGTTATGTGAAAAAAGGCAATCACAATAAAAATATGGATTCTGTCTGGTCAAACCAAAAGCTCTGATTTTATCCGATTGAAAATTTTGGAGAACCACCAAAATAATTATAATCTGAAATTATTAAAACAAGACTTTAGAGTTTATGCAGAAACATCTAAACAATATTCCCAACATCATTGGCATGTGTCCATTCTTATTGATAAGAGTGTAATAATTCATAAGTCGAAAAACATATAATCTATGTAAATATTTATTTATATTAAGTCAATGATACACTTTACCGCATATCGTAACCCTTACGGAAATTTCATATATTTTCCCATATATATGAGAGATACTTAATATTACATGACATAGATATAAAGGTCCAACTTCAATCAATAAGCGTAAGATATATTTATTATTCGTTTTTGATTTCTTGTTCCGTAATTCATTTGTTCAAAAAAATATATTAATTCACTCTTTAATCGATCCTTCTTCGGCTAAACTTAGATATAAAAGAATATCCACATCAATTGGTACTGTATGTGGGAACTCGAGAAATTTTGTTCTCATTAAGAGCAAAGAAATTGAAAAATCCATAATGAAAGATGTTGAACGTGAAAAAATATTTTGATTTTTCATACAACAAGGAGATTGAGATAGAACTTTCACCGAATGATAAATTGAACTCCCATGTAACCAAAGTGATACCAAAAAATAAAGTCTTGAATATGACACCACCAACTGAAATCAAGAGTATGGCTCAACAGTTGAAAATTGAAAAAACAAGCGATTTTTTGCACTTCCCGTAGCAACTTTATCACAAGCTATGAAACTTAAGTTTGTTTTCCAAACAATCGATACGGGAGATAAAAATGAAAGAGATTATTATACCCCATGAATTATATGGGATAAGTATGAAAGGGAAACTCATAAAGTGAGACGGACAATAAACGAGCACGATAAGCTAGGAAAAAATAATTTAACCGATGATCCAATGATAAAGATCAGAGGCGACGAGATCGTTGAAGAAATATGATGAAGGAATGCCATCAACCATGAGAGTAGTGTCAGGATATATACAGTCGCCCCAAACCTTTATGCCATTATTAGGTTATCTTCCATACAAAATTTGGTACAATTTAGTTATTCAGGTCAAGTTTCTCAACCAAACATGGCCCAAAGCATAAAATGAATCCTATCAGGATATCCAACGCATCTTGCCCACGGGAAATATCAATACAATATAACTGGATGGACAGATATCGGTCCATCATATCAATCATAATACATAAAACCAAACTCATACAACAAGGGGGCAGACCAATAAAAAACTAAACTAAATGACACATAGTAGAAAGGACCAGTGTTATAACATAATTACCCGTTCATGGAATGTATAAATGACTTATATGAAAACAAAGAACCTCAGGCAGAGGACGAGTCTCGACTGATCTCAGGGATATCAAATCGAGTCATGTCACCATATTATGATAACCATATAATTGATAAGTATTTTGAAAAAGGATACCTAGAATATCGTTTCCAAAATTTAAAAGTATGATGTTGTAATGTAGAAAAAATGATGAGCTCAAGCGTCGATCCTTTTCCATTACCCTCAGATGAACATAAATAAACTGGCCTCATATCCTTCTACCAGGATGTATAAAGACCAACAAAAGACTTTGAGACCAATTTGTAGGTTTAAAGGAAATAAAAGAAGATATGGACTAGATATTTCATTTCAAATAAAGAGACAACGAGAGTCTAAGAGACTACACCAAAAGTTTCGCTAAAACAAAGTCAAAGTTAGAGGATCGCCATGACCTAGTGGCAGGATTGGCTCTCGGTCAATGAGTTAATGAAGGGACCATATTTGATGCCATCATGAAAAAAAACATTAAAATTAGGATATTTGTTAGCCCAAGTTGACCATCAAGTAATTACAAAAGGTAATTATAATGCTTGAAATGCCATACGGGCATATCGACCACCAAGAGGACCATTAACAAAATTAATATAATCACTAACAAAAATCTATGAGAAACAAAAATATCAATCAATTATTATGCACTTGTAAAGCTCTTTTGACCAATGGAGAATAAAGAGAGAAAAAAAATATTGTTATAGTTTCTATTATCAGATCCAAAATTTTATGGGCGAATAAAAATTGAACGAGTTTGTTAAAAATAAAACAAGGGAGGAGAGGAACACGGTTCAGGGAACAATATAGCACAAACATCAACAACAGCTGAACTTTCCCTCAATACAAATACAATAAATGAAGAAGACAAAGAAGATTATTTGGACCCTCACCCGAACATGCAAACAATCGAAGTAATTGTTGGGGAAGATCCACAACCAAGAATAAAAAAAATATTAAGAAGCGGTACGCCGATGAAATAGAGATAGTGTCTGAATGGAAAATATCCCCGCACTTGTATATAAATTTTTAATCAGTAATTTTCTTCACATATGATGATCAAAGGAGTAGCTTCTCCCCACGGTGATGCAGTACTACTCACTGTAGAATTAGCTCGTATAAAATATGCAGCTCGTTTAAATATCTTATACCTATGAATGAACATATGAAAGACTGATGGGAGAATTTATGCTAAGCTAAAGCCAAAGATTATTTACATGGTATAAATGTGAACATAGAGCAGTGCTAGAAGAATTAACTTTGAACGTAGAACTAGAAAAATAAGAATTTTATAAGAAAAAGTAGTATGTCTTTAAATGGAAGTAGATGCTTCGTCCCCGTATAACATAATCTTGGGCTGATCATAGCTAGAACAAATGTATGGTGTAGTATTTATATTACATCAATGTATAAGATATTCTAAAAATGGTAAAGTGACCAAAATAAATGAAAACAAAAAAAGACAGAAGAATTCTATATAACATCCATATCTCTAAAAGAATAACAGAGAAATGTCTTTTTGGATGAAGTAAATGACCTTAAAAATTTCCCTCATTTCTTTCAACCGGGGGAAGAAGAAAACTAATTTAGCTTAGAGAAAAAAAAACCGGAAGATTGGTAGAAACATATCAACTGATCTCAAGTATCAAATTTTGAATTTTTTGAAAAATAATTTAAATATGTTTCCTTGCAATACACATGATATAATAGGAGTCTCAGCCAAGGTCATACATCACCAGTTACGTATGAAAAATAATTTAAGACCAATAATGCATAAAAAGAGTTATTATTCTCAATAAAATAAACTAAGGAATTTATCATCGATCGTAAAAAAAGAAAAAACAAGAAGTAGAAAATGTACTTAGACGTCACATAATTAAATATAAAGTATATTTGACAGACCCAATTCTGTTACCTAGAATCAACCAACTTATATATGAAACATCAGACCAAAAAAATCTATATTTTATTTAGACTTTCAAAATATATAATCAAATCGAAATGAAAGAAAAGGATCAAGAACACATAACGTTTATTACAAAAAATGGGCTATATAACTACAAAGTAATTCCTTTTGAATTGAAAACTCTTGGAGCAACCTATCAAAGGTCTGTCATTAACATATTTATAACACATATATACATAAATATATTGGCATATATTTATGATATGTTGGTGACAAGACCACATTAGCAAGAACATCTAGAAGATCTTGTAGAAACAATTGGCAACATCAAATGTTTGATTCTCAAGGTAAATCCTGGAAAAAAAAATGCATGTTTGGAATTTGGTCATGAGAATTATCTAGAATACTTGATAAGTGAGAGACGAATTGAAGTAGATCTAAACCAATTGGCTGACCTAACACCAAGCAGCCTATAATAATTTTATTTTGCAATATTTAGACTAATGTCAACCTTCTTCCTAACTATTGAAATGAGTAGGAAAGTTCGATTGACTCTAGAGTGTGGGAGGAATTCAATAACATTAGAAAAATTATGGTATCGCCGAAGTGATTAATGAATGATAATTTTGTACATGTATTTGGAACTATCAGATTATGCAGTCAGTGCAGTCCTAATTAGGGAGAATAAAGAAGAAGTCCAAAATTGTATACTGTGTTAGTAAATTTTTAATACTAAGAGAAATTAGATATTTGAAACTAGAATAATTAACTCTAACATTGGTAGTAACGACTAGGAAAATGAAACCATGTTTTCAAACGCAAGTGTAGTTGTGAACCTCCCCCCCTTAAGAAATGTATTGTTAAATCCTGACGTCTCGGGAAAAATGTCTAAGTGGTCTATAGAACTAGGGGATTATGATTTCAAATTCAAACCTAAAGCATCAATAAAGGCTCAAGCCTTTGGTAAGTTCTAAACTGAATTTTAATCTGAAAGACAGATCGTCATGAATGATGATTTAGAAAATACATGGAGAGTCAGAATCGATGGACTAAGTAATAATTAAGATTAAAGGAATGAATACAACTTGTCTTCCCATATGATGATATTCTAAACAAATTAATTTGATTGAGACTGTAAGCGTCAAATAATGAAGTAGAAGATGAGGCTGCTAGTGCATGACGTTGGTTGTAAAACAAATTGTGGAGCAAAAAAGGCAATACTTCTAGTTGACTCTCAAGTAGTAGTTACCCAAATAATAGGTCAGGTAAAAAAAGATAAAATTATCCAAAACTTAAAAGAGTTACATCGGTTTACCTCTCAATTCAAGCATGTTAAATTCAAATAAGTGTCAATGGTATAAAATAAGATAGGCAATGCACTGACTTATTTGGTTTGTACATACTTAGCACCACGCATGATATTACAAGAAAATACATCAATTAGTCTGCCAAACTATTTCGTGTCAACATGCAAAACTAAAGGGATAATTCATGGAAATGAAAAGAAAAGTGGATGATTGGAGACCGTCAATATAACATTACCTCGTACAATGCATATTACTCGAAGATAAAAGGAAGACAAAAAAAGAGAAGAAGACTATCACCAAGATACGTATTGACAACAAACACATTATATACAAAGAATTATCGCATTCCTTGCTAAGCTATTTAAGCATGAACAAAGAAATATTTGTAATGGAAGTCTTACATGAGGGAAAATGAGGAAGTTAGCGCTAATATTAAGCCTTAACTAAAAGAGTATTATTACAAGGTTATTATTGAACAACATTAATAAAAAACATATTAAAGACGGTGAAGACATGTGATACATGCCAAAGGTTCAAAATTTCGAATCCAACTTCCAGTAATAGTACCAGAAACAATAATAGGAGCCATATCATTCGAAAGATGGGGTATGAACATCGTGGGCCCATTCGTGATTGCTTCAGGAGGAAAGAAATACTTATTTTCCATCGTAGACTACTTCTCTGATTGGCTAAAAGCAAAAGAAACACAACAAATAACGATATGAAAGTTAATTTCATTTTTAATAGCGAGTATCACTATCCACAGAGGAATATAATTCCAAAATGATATTGATTAAATAATAGTAAAAAAATATTGTAGTTTTTGAGGTAACTGGATTGTAAAAATTTGGATCAACTAAAAAAATTCAACAATATCTCTATCTAGTAGGACACAAAGCCCATGGTATAAAGTATGAAAGAATAAATAACCTCATCGTGGCGAACATCGACTAAAGTATCTCCTTGTTTGGGAAAATAAAGATGGACGTCACCAAAGATGCACCAATCATCAAACTTCTGAAAAATTTCAATCTCCAAAAGTAGTGTGTAGGAACGAATTATATAAATTCGATATTTTTCTTCTCATTCAAGCAATTCACTAGTAAATTGAAAGGGACAGAGACACTACCATTGGTATATTAAATGACAGAAGAAACCAAACTCGACAATATATAAGTATCGATTAAAAACAGTCCCTACATTTTTATGAGGGAATCTTCAAGAAAGAGCTCATTTTGTTACTTAGTTCTAATAAACTAAAAAACATAAAAATAGTAAAGAAAATGGTAATAAGAATAAAAAAAATACAAGGTACACGAAAAAAGAGTATCTAGCAAAAAAGAGAAGAATTAAAATTCTAACAGCAGATCCTCCATTAAGTTAACGGCTCAAATTCTCTCAGGATAAATACGACAGGTATATAAAATAAGAATAAGAAATTATTAAGGTAGATCAAATGCATGCATGCACAAAATGATAAACGTACGATCAACACATGTCTAATTGTACAGACTATTCCCACAATATATATGTTATTTATAATTTCCCCTAGCCGAAGAGAGTAAAATTACCATAGAAAATAGAATATAAAATAAGTTGTCTTTTGACCTAAGGACTTTAAAAAGCCCAAATGATTTAATTAAATATACAAGCGTAAAATTACATGTAATCAAAATAAGGTGTCTACTATGCACATCGTGTTAAATATATAAATATTCTAATCTAATTAGCAATCGACAAAAAAATAAAATTTGCTTCATCTAAATAGGTTTATGCGAGTAATGTAGACTTTACTTTTAGTCTTCAAGAAAGACGAACTAGGGGTATGAACAAACTTAAAAATAAAAATATAGGAATAAATTATTTTAAATGCATATTCCTTTCTTCATCCTCTACTAAAGGCTAGTGTGGCTACTTGAATACCTACACAAATGTGCTACGACTGAATAAATAAAGAAAGTTGAAGAAAAAACAAAGTAAATAGAAGCAAATATAGAGAAGATCGAAACAAAAATTATGCAACAAACTTTAAAAGTATCGCCAACAATAAACCAAAGGTTCTAAAGTAATGATGAAATTCAAAAGCTCAAGCATTAGTCAAGCAAAGCAGTCAAAAGATAAAACACGCATCCACGATAATTGAAGATACAACACATGAGAAATATGCACTTCGACAAAGATAAAAAAAACTTTCCAAATAACAAGACTTCTTGGGCAACATAGGGCTAGTCTTCCCTCATTACTCTCCTCAAGACTACTGTTAAGGGTGTAATTAGTTTAGGCCGATCGAATAGACTCATAATCTTATCAAATCATATAAATATATTTTTAGACTATGTTAAATATACATTTAATCGCATATGTTAGCGATTAGATATATATCATACATTATCACTCTATATATAGGAGATAATTATTATAACACAACCTATATATAAAGGTCTAACCTCAGTTAATAATATAATGTATACATATTATTCTTCTTGTTTTCTTGTTCGTTAATTCATATGTTCATAAATATTTATTCAATTCACTCTCAAATAGATCTTCTTTTGGGTAAGCTAACCGATCACAAAATATCCACATCACTTATATACCAATGATATTTACTAAATAAAACTCATGTAGGATCAAGTTTAATTTCCAACACTATTTCGTATAGTTATAATACGATGTGAGGTTCACTAGTGTGAAACATTTTATTTGTACATAAGTAATAATATATCTCAATTAGTGTGAGGTTTTTGGGATCAAACCAAAAGAAAAATTGTGCATACTGTTTCGTATGAAACGTACAATATTTTCGTAGTGGTGAGATCGAGTTATCTACACTTAGATGGATAAGTGGTATATGCATCTATATATTTCCAATAATTATTATTACAGATCTAGATTCAGTTTAACTATGTCGTGGATAATATTTTTAGGTGTCAAGACCATCCATAGAAAAGGTAAAAAGATATGTTGTTAAGCTATATGGATGATGCAATATGGTATGATTAAACTAAGTGGATGCTCCGTGACTCACACACTGCGACCAAATTATAGTTAGCGGATAGAAGTCACCTTGAAAGAGGCTAATATCGTAATTGGTTTGAAAAAAGTTTATTATAATCAAAACCTTAAATCGGTTAAACATAAAAGAGATAATTAAACATAAAATAGTGTCAGATCATTTGAGAGTAAACTAATATCAAATCCATACGGATCTTTGGTAAAAAACTAGTAATGTAATATTAATAGTAAGATCGGATTTGTCAATATTTATACTACGGAAAAGGAAGAAAAAACAGTCACCAAGTACATTACCAAATAAACATTTAGAGTTTATTTTGCTTTTAAAAAAATATACATTTGTGGGGTAGTAAGCCAGATTCGGTTAAGTGAAATGTCGGATTATGTAAATGAATTGACAGCCTAGTTTGGCAGGAATGTAACACATGGTAAATTAGTAAATAAATTATCAACGGGCTAATTAAAATAAAATAATTTTAGTTAATGCATTGTCATGTTGCAATTTGTTCCAAACTCTTTACTAATGGTAATCCACTTTGTACTATTTCTCTTCTGATAATATATATAAACTGTTCGATCATCCGTAAAAAAATAATATTCAAAACATAAAAAGTTGTTTTAAAAAAAGGACACTACTGTATATCATCGACTAAAAAATGCAAAATCTTGTCTAGTTTTTTTTATAGAGATTGTTTTTGTTAAAAAAACCGAAAAATGTTCACATTTCCCACCAGCTAGAAAAAGCAATATTACATTTTTTTATTGCAACTCCTACAAAAATATTATATCAAAACACTTGCACATTTTGTTTATTATTGATGAACCAAAATCGTAGGGTTTATTTATAATTTGAGATAATAAAAAGCAAGCCGTATATGAACACCTAATAAATAATCTGTTTTTGGAACGGACAAATTGAGCCTCGGCTTTTGGTTTTGATTCTTAGATATATGGATATGGGTGATATTGTCTCTAAACAAGGAGCAGTTTCTACCGAAGAACAAAAGCTCGCTGATTTACAAGCATTGAATGGGTGTGATTTCCCGGGCTGCCAATACCGTTCGTCTGATCGGAAAAACTGGATGGATGAACTTAACCCGAAGAAGATTCTTGTAAACCAGATCGTGTGGCCAGGAACTCACGATTCTGCCACCAACGACATTGGGATATGGCTGATTTCTCGTCCTTTCGCGGAATGTCAATCCTTGTCCATTTACGATCAGTTAGTAGCTGGCACGCGGGTTCTTGATATAAGGTTTATACCATCCATTTTCATTATTACTCTGTTTTTCGATTTTATATTTATGTCCGGTCTTTTTAATTTGAGATCTGACTGAAGACAGTAATAGCCTATTATTACTGTTACTGTTACATCTATATATTCTATTAGCTCTTGAGATCCATGAATATCGGACAAGGAAACATTCCAACTAAATGCATGACTAATTGACTTAAATGATACCATTTTTAACAACTAGGGTTCAAGAGGATCGCCGTGTCTGCCACGGAATCTTGACCAGTTACAGTGTCGATGTGGTGATTCAAGATGTCAAGAAGTTCCTATCAGAAACAAAGTCTGAAATCATAATCCTTGAAGTCCGAACAGAATATGGATACCAAGATCCACCCGGTTTCGACAAGTACCTCGTTGACCAACTTGGGGAGTTTCTAATCCACCAAAACGACAATGTCTTCCAAAAAACAATCTCACAACTCTTACCAAAACGAATAATTTGCGTTTGGAAGCCCAGAAATTCTCCTGAACCCAAGAACGGAGATCCATTATGGAGTTCGGGATACTTGAAAGACGACTGGATCAATACCGATTTGCCATTCACCAAATTTGACGGCAATGTAAAGCATTTGAGCGAGCAGCCTCCTGTTTCTTCTAGGAATTTCTTTTATAGAGTGGAGAACACTTGCACACCACAAGGCGACAACCTCTCTTTGTTGGTCGAGCCTATTACTGGGAGGATTCGGGGGTATGCGAGGCTGTTCATAAAAGAATGTTTTGCCAAAGGCTTGTCTGATAAGTTGCAGGTGCTTTCTACTGATTTTATTGAGGAGGATTTTGTTGATGCTTGTGTTGGGGTTACTTATGCAAGAGTCAACGGAAAAGCTTGAATCAAGTTTTCTTTCTTGTACTTTGGTTTGTTTGTCTCTAAATTTTGTATGATTTATGTCTATAAAGTTTGTTACTTTGATTTTTGTTCTAAGCGAATTTGTTTGTTTGATTCATGTATTTTATTAGTTGTGTACGCATACAAAATGATTAATTCCCTATAAGACTTGTGTTTTTAACTACATACATATACACCTAAAAGTGGTTCACCGTCCAATAGTTCTGAGTTCATCTCCAGCACATACTTTTCAAACATGAACTCAGAGTTCTATGTAGGTTTGAATTTATTTGCGAGCTGATTGCATTTATTTCTGTATCATTTTTGAACTATTCCTCACTGGCTCCTAAATGTATCTTTAACTCTAACTTACGTTTAAATTGGTTTGACTCTTGCTGAAATGATATATATTAGTGAGTTTGTGTGTGATTATAGAGAGTAGATTTTCAGAGAAGAAGGATGTTTTATTATTAGTATTTCTCACATCTTTACATTCTGTTTTTGCAGATATATAGTACAAGTTTATGGTCACAGGAATCCAATGCAGGTTGTTACATTGAGAAGCACTCTTGGGAATATTTTTTTGTTACTAATAGCGGTATCATTTCTTGTTTGTGTAACAGAGAGATAGTGGGAGAGGAGAGTTAGATTAGGGCTTTAAATGTTTCTTGGGCTTTACTAGCCTTTTATTCAATTGGGTTTTATTGTTTCTTTGGAATCGCTTGGGTTTGTTCGGTTCGTTGTCGGGCTCGAGTCCTCATTTAACTGGTCCAAGGTATAAGTTACTTAGGGATTACCCTTGTTTTGAGACACACAGACTTTTTCCTTCTCGACCCTTCACGATGGTGCTACACTACTCCACAGATTTTTCTCTTCCTGCATTCTTTAGTAAAACCTTCTCTTCATCTTGTACCTTACTTATGTTTCTCATAACCCCCTCAAAGGAAGAATTGATTCATTCAGTCCAAGTTTGTCACGAAGAAACATAAACCGGTTTTGGGGAAGAGGTTTCGTGAGCAGATCGGCAATCTAGTCATGAGATGGTACATATCGAATGTTAAGAGCCCTTCGAAGAACTTGATCCCTGACGAAGTGAACGTTGAGTTTGATATAATTCGTCCAACCATGGAAGATAAGATTGCATGCAAGGGAGTTGGCCCCCAACTTGTCGCACCAAATCACCGGTGACCGAGAAATTGGAAAGTTGAGGTCTTTCAAGACTGAACACAACCAAATTAGTTCAGCAGAGAGATTCACAAGCTCTCATTATTCAGATTCTGTACTGGATCGTGCCACGACATGCTGCTTCTTGGATGACCAGGAGACGACAGTGTCCCCAAAAAATACACAGTAATCACCAACGGAGCGCCGATCATCAACAGAGGAGCCCCAGTTAGCATCGGTTAAGCCTCACAGTTGCAATTCAGGACTGGGTTTGATGTGAAGACCCTAGTGAGACAGTCCTAGATAAGTACCAACACACTCACTTATCAGCATGTAGATCAGTAGGTGTAGGATTCTGTTGAAACTGGCTTAGTTTATTGACTGCATAGGCAATGTCTGCTCTTGTGTGAAGGAGATATTGCAGAGAGCCTAAAATGCTTATGTATTATATAGGGTACTATAGTGGATCTCCATCACCAAGGGAAAGAGAAGGATTGGCAGGCATTGGAGTGGAACACACATTTGGACCGGTAAGTCCCGCTGTATTTAATAAATTTAAAATGTATTGCTGTTGAGATAGGTGAAAGCCCGTAGAGTCCCTGACTACTTCTATCCCCAGAAAATAGTGTAAGTCACCTAAGTATTTGAGGGAAACCGTAGAATGTAGTTTGTTGATGAAACTTTGAAGATGACACGCTTGGTTCCCTATAATTATGATGTCGTCCACATAGACAAGTAAGATAATTATGAGTTGACTAGACTTATAAAAGAACATAGACACATCTGCCTTAGAGTTCCTGAAACCCCACTGTATATAAGAGTGTCATTTAGTTTTGAATACCAAGCCTTTGGAGCTTGTTTCAGTCTATACAATGCCTTATGAAGTTGACAAACATGAGCGACCCTATTGGTATCTTCAAAACCTTCTAGCTGCTTCAAAAAAACAGTCTTTGTCAGCTCACCATTTAGAAATGCGTTGTTAACATCAAGTTGTTTGACCACCCAGTCCTTGCACACTGCTATAGTTAGAATAATCCTGATGGTGGGGGCTTTAATTATTGGGCTGAATGTCTCAGTGAAGTCCGCGCCAGTGGTTTGATGAAACCCCTTTGCCAAAAGTCTTGTTTTGTAGCGCTGAACTGTTCCATCAGCATTATGTTTCACCTTGTAAATCCACTTGTTCCCAACTATGTTCATAGTAGGAGACCAGGGCACCAAAGACCAAGTCCGCATTATGTTTCACCTTGTAAATCCATTTGTTCCCAACTATGTTCATAGTAGGAGACCAGGGCACCAAAGACCAAGTCCTGTTGTGAATTAAGGCATTGTATTTAGCCTGCATAGCCTTATATCAAATAGGATTAGTAATAGCATCAAAAACTTTAGTTGGCTCTGTAGAAATCCTTGAAGTAGTAGTGAGAAGACCTAGGAACATACGCTTAGGTTTAATGATTCCATTTTTGGATCTTGTTGTCATTGGATGTACGTTTGAATGCTGTGATAGTGTAGGCTTTGGGATGTGTGGCTCATGGATTGATTCTAGAGTAGGTGATCTGTTAGGTGATGCTGTGAGTGTTCGATCAGTGGGAATGTGACTTGTGTGGGATGGTGAGTGGTAGGTTTGGGTAATGGTAAGGTAGACACAATGTCTCCATGAGTGTTAGAGGGGCTGGGTAGTGTGTTTGTATTTGCGTGAGTTGGTGACTGTGATATGGTGGGTGTAGGAAGTGTGTTTGGTAGTGAACTGGTAGAGATAAGGTAGCTTACAGGTAACAATCTAGGCACATAAGCTGAAATAGACTGACCAGATATAATAAGACTAGGACTAAAATTAGCTACACACTGTGACTGAGGTTGTTTAAGGTGTAAGAAACAAGTGATGAAAAGAAATTGGAGTTCATTGAACAATACATGTCTGGAGATGTAGATTCTACCAGTTGAGCTAAGAAACTTGTATCCTTTATGAGAGTCACTGTATCCTAGAAAACATATTTAGATGAGTGAAAAGAAAATTTATGAGTTTGATAGGGTCTTAAACATGGAAAACAAGCGCAACCAATAACTTCTAGGAAGGAATAGACTGGTTTTATGTGAAATAGTGTTTCAAAATGTGATACATCTCCTAGGATAGGTGTAAGTAATCTGTTGATTAGGTACACAACAGTGAGGAAAGCCTCTGGCCAGTATGAAAAAAGGACTTTAGATTGAGCCAACAGAGTTAGGCCTGTCTCAACCAGATGCATGTGTTTCCTCTCAGCTTTGCTATTTTGGGCAGAGGTGTGAGGACAGGAAGTCCTAAGGAGAATGCCACATTCTTTTGCAAGAGGTACAAAATAACTAAATTCTCCACCTCATTCATATTGGAGAGCTTTGATTTTCCTACTGAATTGATTTTCAACAAAGGTTTTAAAATTTTTGAAAGTCGTGAGAGCTTCTCTTTTCCATCTGAGTGGATATACCCAAGTGAATTTTGAGTAATCATCTACAAACACAATGTAGTACTTGAACCCAGTTTTAGAAATAGTAGGAGATGGTCCCCATATGTCTGAATGGATTAGGTCTAGGACTTGTTTAGAGTGAGATTCAGATCTATTAAAATGTAAGGAATGAGATTTCCCAAGTTGACAGGAATCACAAAACAAGTTTTCATTTTTTTAATGGTAGACAAATTACATTGTTTTAAAACAATACCTAGAGTTATATCTGAAGATAGGCTAACCTCATGTCCCATCCTCTTTTTAAGGAACCATAGAAACTAGACTCAGACTTACCCTGCTATAGACTAGAGACAGTAAAATCTTTTGAAGAATGAGAGAGATCTTTGTTACTAGACTTGCTATTTCTGGTGAGTGTATTCAGCTAGAGACCTTGATTAGTCGTCCGTGTAAGCAACACCATCCACGTTCTCTTGACCTTGATAAAAAACAGTTTTTGTGAAATTCAACATAAACAGGGTTATATAAAGTAAGATGATGAACATATAAAAGGTTTTTCTTAATTTTTGGCACATGTAGTATGTTTTGTAGTGAAATTGAGCTGTTTTTAGATGTTTTTCGGTCAGTTCTGCCTATGTGATGTATACTAACTCTTTCTCCACTGCCAACAACAATAGAATTCTTACCAAAGTACTCACTTTTCTGGGTCATAAGGTGTGGATACCCTGTCACATTATGGCTAGCTCCGGTTCCACTTCTCAGAAGATCTACTCGTACAAGTAAGTCTACCAAACTACCAGATTTTGCATATTCTTCTTACTCAGCTTATTTGCCTTTTTCATAGCAACTATACATCAATTATATGAACCCCAGCCATTTAAAGAAGTTGTTTGTGATCCTCATTGGTAAAATGAAATAGCCGAAGACCTTATCGCTCTTTATCAGACTCATACATGAGATATAGTTAAACCTCCATCCGATAAGCATGTAATCGGCTCTCGATGGGTTTTTGAAATTAAAACAAAGTCTGATGTGTCTGTTGAAAGATATAAAGCTCATCTTGTAGGAAAAGGATATTCACAAAAGTATGGTATGGATTATGATGAGACAATTGCCCCAGTGGCAAGAATGAGGACAATTTATACTCTTATTGTGGCTGCATCCGTTCACCAGTGGAAGATCTTCCAATTAGATGTCAAAAATGCACTTTTAAATGGTGATCTTCACGAGGAGGCTTACATGACTCGTCCTCTACGTGTTGCTCACCAAGAAGGTGATGTTTTTCGACTTAGGAAAGCTTTATATGGTCTCAAACAAGCTCCTCATGCTTGGTTTGAAAAATTCTTTACGGCTATAACTTCACTTGGTTTTCTTGCTAGTAATCATGATTCAGCCTTCTTTATAAAATATATGAGTCCATGAAGAATTATTTTATCCTTATATGTAGATAATAAGATCATTACATGTGATGATATTGATGGTATTGAGGCACTAAAACATGATTTGACTCAGCATTTTGCGATGAAGGACTTCATACTATTGCGTTATTTTTTAGGTATTGAGGTGGCTCACTCTCCAAAAGGTTATATTATATCTCACACTAAATATATATCTGATTTATTCGAGCGAGCGCGACTTTCTAATAACAGGATGGTAGATACTCCTCTTGAAACCAATGCACGGTATTCTCCGACTGATGGCGTTCATTTGTCAGATCCAACTTTATATCAAACTCTCGTAGGGAGCTTGGTCTATCTTATAGTTACTCGAGCAGGTATAGGTTATGTTGTGCATGTGGTTAGTCAGTTTCTTACTGCTCCTACATCCGTCCATTGGGGAGCTGCTATTCGTATATTGAGATAACTTCTTGGCACTCAGTTTCACATCATCTTGTGTCTTCGACCTCTTAACTTGAACTTCGTGCTTATAACGATGCTGATTAGGATAATGATCCTCATAACCAAAAATCTACTACTAGTTTTTGTCTACATTAATCTCATAGAAAAGTAAGAAACAAGATGTTGTCTCTAGATCATCTACTGAAGCCTAGTACCGTTCTATGATCATGACCACTTGTGAGATTGTTCGGTTACGATGGCTTCTTGCAGATTTGGGGATTATTGTTGATAAACTTACTTCCTTACATTGTGATGACAAAAGTGCCATGTATATCGCAAATAATTCTGTTTTTCATGAGAGAACGATGCACATTGAAATAGATTGTCATTTCACTCACTATCATCTTCAGATTGGCACTATCTCACTTCCATATGTTCAGGTTGCTGATATTTTCACAAAGGCTCAATTAATATTGCGGTTTCCATTTTCTTTGTGAAAAACTCTAAATGCTCATTACTTTTGCATTGTGAGTTTGTTAGAAGATGTTAGAGATATAAGGGCCCAAGCCCATTAACCTTTTATTTTATTTATAAATATAAACCTATATTCTATTTAATACATACAGTTTCTAAATAATACAAAACCATAGCCGCTCTCTTTTCTCTCTTTAGTTCTTTATTTAACAAGTTTTTGAACTGAACTTTAGAGTTATATATACTTATCATCAAATTTTTGTAATTCTCCAAACCTAAATAAACTCTCTTTTTATTTAATTACATCAAGTTATGTGTTCCTTTTTTTTTAGAGCTGCTTCCTTACTTATACTTTTAATATTATTTATGTAGTATGCAAAAATATTGTAAAGTGCAAATCGTTTTATTGCTGAATTGTTTGTATTCACATAAAGAAGATCCTAAGATGTTACATTAATTATGTGCAAACTACTTTCCATTTATCTCTCTAAAACCGTAACGACGGAGTACATTAAATCACAAGTATTTAAAATTGTTAAAACAGAAAGATAAAGATAGAGCTATGGAGGAAGAAGAAGGAAAGGGGATAAAACTTTGTAACAAATTTTTTTTGTTATTTGATTCCTTGAATGTACCTTCACAGCACTACCTTTATTTATAGGTAGTTGGTACAGGCTGGGAGGGAATCTTTGTTTGTTACAATGGTACTTATGTAAATAAGAGTGTAATACTAAATTGTTACATTTTGTACAATGTGTCACACAAGACCAGCTAACAATATTAACGTGTGTTATTTAGGGAGACCCATCAGCAAAGGGTCTTGGACCCTTGTCCATCGAACAGCCCAATGGGCCTTCGAAGCTGATCCAACAGACCACTCTTCAGGAGAAGAGAAGTCAGTTCACTTAGGAGTGAACCCTAGCTGACTTCTCTTCTCCTTCTTCCTTCTATCTCTTCTCTCTCACTGTCTTCATCAGCCAGGGAGGCTGTTCTTCGAACGCCGGGAGCAGCACCTCCAATTGACCATTGAGGAGGTGCAAGCTTATGCTTAACATCCCCCCGCAAACGAAGGGGCGAATCGGAGAGGCCGAGTTTGTCTCTTAGGAAGCGAAATCGGGCGTGAGTGAGTGGCTTGGTTAGGAGATCGGCAAGCTGGTCGTGAGAGGGAACGTGTCTGACTTGAAGGTGACCCTGGAGGACCTGGTCACGAACGAAGTGCACATCCAGTTCTATGTGCTTCGTTCGTGCGTGAAAGACCGGATTGGAGGCGAGTGAGCTAGCCCCAAGGTTATCACACCATAGAATCGATGGTGGAGATGGTGGAAGACGAATTTCAGAAAGAACTGATCTCAACCACATCAGTTCAGCAGCTAGGTTCGCAAGGGCCCAGTATTCGGACTCTGTAGAAGATCGAGCGACCACATTTTGTTTCTTCGAGGACCAAGATACCAGAGAGTCACCGAGATAGACGCAGTAAGCACCAACACTGCGTCTGTCATCCAGAGAAGAAGCCCAGTCGGCGTCAGAAAACCCTTGGAGTTGGAGATGACTGCAAGGTTGAATATGAAGACCAAGCCATCTGGAACCAGATAAGTATCTCAGCACTCTCTTTAAAGATTGCCAGTGAGTTGTGTGTGGAGTTTGTTGAAATTGACTTAACTTATTCACTGCAAAGGCAATGTCAGGCCTTGTGTGAGTAAGATATTGAAGCGCTCCTAACAGGCTTCTGTATTTTGTAGGGTCAGGAAGAGGTGTGCCAGAGGAACTGCACAGAGAGGCACCAACAGCCATGGGAGTAGGGCAAGGTTTGGAGGAGGACAGCCCTTGTGCAGCAAGTAAGTTCTCGATGTACTGATGTTGTGTTAGGTAAATGCCAGTGGGGTCACGGTATGCCTCAATTCCTAAGAAGAGGTGAAGTGGCCCCATATCTTTTAGAGAAAATAGAGTATTCAGTTTGTGAATAAACTGTGTTAGACAATCTGCTTGAGACCCAGTGACCAATATGTCGTCAACGTAGACTAGGATAAGGATAATGGTTGTCTTAGTCACATAGTAGAACAGTGAGCAGTCTGCCCTAGAGTTGACAAAACCCCAACTCAGAAGAGTGTCTTTGAGTCTAGAATACCATGCCCTAGGTGCCTGTTTTAAGCCATACAAGGCTTTGTGCAGTTTACACACATGTGTAGGGTGCACAGAGTCTTGAAACCCCTCAGGTTGAGTCATGTACACATCTTCAGCCAGAAAACCATTCAAAAAGGCATTGTTAATGTCAAGTTGACGAACTTCCCAATCTTTAGAAACAGCAAGAGCTAGAATAAGCCTGACAGTAGAAGGTTTAATTACTGGGCTGAAAGTTTCAGAAAAATCAATACCTGGGGTTTGATGAAACCCTTTGGCTACCAACCTGGCTTTATGCCTTTGAACAGACCCATCTAGGTTATGCTTTAGTTTAAAAACCCACTTGCACCCAACAACATTCATATTAGAAGACCATGGGACCAAGGACCAAGTCTTGTTAGCCATTAGTGCCTTGTATTCATTGTTCATGGCTGAGACCCACTCAGGATTAGAAACAGCCTCAGAATACCTGGTAGGTTCAGAAGTTGACATAGTAGTAGTGGTTAAGTGTCCAACATAGGGAGTTTTAGGTTTTAGTGTGCCATCCTGTGACCTTGTTTTCATGATGTGAGTATTGTGATGGAGAGATTGTGTGGATGTAGGAGAGGGAATAGGTAGGCAGACAGAAAGATTAGGATTTAGACAGTGATATGTGTGTGAGGTTGTGTTATGTTCAGGATGACCACTAGCATAGGACATTTGTTGATTGTTTAATGAAGGACAGGGGTTAGACTGACTAGGTGACACAGACTGTGAGTGCATAGATAGAGTTTGAGAGGAAGATTTACCTTGAGTAGGAGTAGGTGACAGAGGAGTTGTCTGGCCAGAGGGAACATCTGGTATAGTTGTAGGTAGAGAGTCACCATTGGCTGCAAGCAAACCTGACAAATTTGGTAACCAAGAGTCATAGGAATAGGTAGAAACAGACTCAGAGTTTTGGGCATAGAGAAACCCTTTAGAGAATGGAAACTCTGTTTCATTAAAAACAACACTTCTAGAGATATATGTTCTACCATTAGACCCTAGGCAGATATACCCCTTGTGAGACTGACTGTACCCTAGAAACACACATTTGGCTGAGTGAAATTGAAATTTGTGTGACTGATATGGCCTTAGACAAGGGTAGCAAGCACAACCAAAAGTTTTAAGAGTGAGATAATTAGGTTTTTTGTGAAAGACAACTTCATAGGGGGATTTGTTTGATAGAACAGGAGTAGGCATTCTGTTGATAAGGTAGATGGCTGTGTCAAATGAATGAGGCCAGTATTTGTAAGGTAGAGAAGACTGAGCTAGCAGTGTCAACCCAGTTTCAACTAGGTGTCTGTGCTTGCGCTCAGCCCTTCCATTTTGGGCTGATGTGTAAGGACATGACCTTCTGAGAATAAACCCTTGTTCCTGTGCTAAAGAAAGAAGTGGCCTAAACTCCCCTCCCCAATCACTTTGAACCATTTTGATAGACCTTTCGAATTGTTTTTCAACCAGTGTTTTAAAGTTCAAAAAGACAGAGAAAACCTGACTTTTAGTTTTGATAGGATAGAACCAGGTATATCTAGAATGATCATCAATGAAAATTACATAGAATCTGAAACCTTCTATAGATGGAGTAGGAGAGGGACCCCATACATCAGTATGTATGAGGTCTAAGATGTTATTAGCATGTGAACTAGATAGAGAGAAAGGTAAGTTGTGAGACTTCCCCAATTGACAAGCCTCACAAAAACTCAGTGTATTCTTCTCAATGTTTTTCAAATTACAACTTTTCAGAACATGATTCAAAGTGTTTAGTGATGGATGGCCAAGCTTCCTATGCCATCCATCCTTTAGGGAATTAGAAACAACAGACTGAGACTCAGTGACATAGACTAGTGGTGAACCATGTAGAGGACTGTTTGCTTGTAACTTAGGGTAGCTCTCCAACCTGTAGAGTCCATTCTCAGATGTCCCTCTGAGAAGAGTAATCCCTGTTCCCTTGTCCTTCACAAAGCAAACACCATCATGAAACTCAACAAAAACAGCATTATTATTAGTAAGTTGAGAGACAGACACTAAATTCTTGTTTATTGAAGGAACATGTAGGACATTAGATAAGGGAAAAGGTGTTTTGGTTAATGACTGTAAATTAGCACACCCTATGTGTTTGATAGACAACTTCTGACCACTACCAACTAGTACCCCTTTATTACCTGAGTATTCTGATTTTTGAGTCAGCAAACCTGAGTTTCCTGTAACATGATGGCTTGCTCCACTGTCAGCAAACCAGGCAGTGTCTCCAGTGTTGTCTTGAGTAGTGATATAGGCAGCTTGTTCAGTGTCACTTTTAGACTGGTCAGTAGGTGTAGAACCCATGACAGAGGGGTCATCCCTATAGTAGCAGACAGGAGCAGAATGACCAAATCTACCACATATCTGGCAAGTTGGTTTGTTCTGGGAAAATCTGCCTCCTCTGCCTCTATAGTATTGTCCCCTACTTCTGTTGTTGCTTGAGTAATTAGATCTGCCTCTGAAACTTTTGTTCTGTCCTCTGTTTCCACCACTGTAATCACGTGAGCTATAGTTGCCATTGTTTTGTTGTTTGTAATCTGTTTTCTGAGTAAAGTTTGCTGATGCTATAGTGAGGTTAGACATGTTGTTCTGTAGATTTGAGAGGTGTTCTAGTCTGCTCTCAAATGTGAGGAGACTAGTTTGAAGGTCTAGCCAGGTTAAGTCCTCCTTGTCTGTCAGACTAACCACAATGGGTGTGTAGTCTGAATCCAACCCAGCAAGAACTTGGGTGACCAGATCGTCCATTGACACACTACAACCAGCAAGCATTAGGTTGTCAGCAATAGACTTCATTTTATTGAGGTATTCAAACATTGACAGGTTACCTTTACGAGTTCTTTGAAACTCTGATTTGAAATATGTGACTCTGGCTCTAGTTTGAGAGCCAGAGAGTTTGCTTGCTGCTTCCCAGAGATCTTTAGAAGTTTGCTCTTCCATTAGTTGAGCTGCTACCTCTGGGCTCATAGTTGAGTAAAGCCAGCCCAAGAGTAGCTGATCTTTAGCAACCCAGTCCTCATAATCAGGACTTTCAACAGCATTTCCTTCTGAGTCAGTGATGAACCTGACTGGACAGGGTTTGTCCCCTGTAACGTATCCTCCGAGTTTGTTTCCCTTGACTATAGGTAGTACCATAGTCCTCCAGAGTAGGTAGTTGTTTCTGTCTAGCCTAATGTTGTGATTGTTGTTGTTGTTCATTGTGTGCAGGTTGGGATTCTTTTGGCTGCTGGAGAAGTTGCTTGGGAGAACAGACCCAAGTGAGTCACTGCTCAAAGGTGATGAATCGGAGTTGGCCATTGAAGGCTAAGGACTGCTCTGATACCAAGATAAAGATAGAGCTATGGAGGAAGAAGAAGGAAAGGGGATAAAACTTTGTAACAAATTTTTTTTGTTATTTGATTCCTTGAATGTACCTTCACAGCACTACCTTTATTTATAGGTAGTTGGTACAGGCTGTGAGGGAATCTTTGTTTGTTACAATGGTACTTATGTAAATAAGAGTGTAATACTAAATTGTTACATTTTGTACAATGTGTCACACAAGACCAGCTAACAATATTAACGTGTGTTATTTTGGGAGACCCATCAGCAAAGGGTCTTGGACCCTTGTCCATCGAACAGCCCAATGGGCCTTCGAAGCTGATCCAACAGACCACTCTTCAGGAGAAGAGAAGTCAGTTCACTTAGGAGTGAACCCTAGCTGACTTCTCTTCTCCTTCTTCCTTCTATCTCTTCTCTCTCACTGTCTTCATCAGCCAGGGAGGCTGTTCTTCGAACGCCGGGAGCAGCACCTCCAATTGACCATTGAGGAGGTGCAAGCTTATGCTTAACACAGAACATCCACAAACATAAATGTCATTATATATTGTTTTCCTTAATGCTACTGCTTTTGTCGAAAGGTGTTCCACTCGAAAGGGATTCGACCAGATGACACTGCTGCGAGGGTATTCAGCCATGCAGGCTTTGATCAAGTAGATCTCAACGATGTAAGATTTTGGTGGAGTGGATGAAATCCACCATTATAAATAGTCCCCAATCTTTATTGGAGAATTGACCGGCCTTGATGTAGAAGGCGATAGATAAAACTCAGTCTTGCGGTAATATCTGGTGTTAATTTTGAAATCATAAGTGCTGTAAGAGTTTTTGATAATCCCTGATTATTGTGGGATTATTTAGTTTGCAGGTGATCTTGATTGCTTTTTCTTTAGTCAACGGGAGTCCGGTTGAATCGATTATTAAGAAGCCCTATCTGAAATATATAACGTAAAATTAGCGGATCAGTATGAAGGATTGATAATATTGATGATAAAGAGAGAGATATTTTTTATAAAAAATAAGTCTACATGTTTTAATGAAGGATAAACATGCATTGCTACTCTATAGAATGTAAAAGTTGATCTTGAAACCGAATGTGATGGAAAGAAGCAACCAGCGCTGGAGCTGAAGGAGGAGTGTGCCAACCATGCTTTGCTAAAAGATAACGTTGTTAGCCACTATGAATCTTCCAAAATTCTGAAGGCATAACTGAAAGAATGTAAGGAAGCACTGAAGACAACCTAAAATGTTGGTTGTAGATGGATAGGCCGAACCACATATCAGCTAGATTTTAAAAATAAGTTGGTCGACCTTCATCCTGAAAAGACGGCCATGAAGTAGAATAGCACCAATGTCATTCAAAGTATGATTTTTTTACTTGATGCTAAAAGGGCTTATCAGGCCAAGATTGTTTCCCAATTTTAATATACTTTGCTGAAGTAGGCCCAAGATGTCATGCATAAGTTTGAACGTGCTTTTCTTTCTAATATGAATAGAAGGTATTGCGACATTTACTTAAATTCAAATTGGATATAAATTTCCACACCATGCTACAATTATTTGATGTTGCCTTTATTTATCCTTTTTATTATTATTTTGTTATCCTACTGATTAATTCCTCTTTTATGCTTTTTTTTTTTTACTTATTTCATGTTATATATAAGGAATTTTTAATTTCCTCCCGTTAATGAGGGCTATATTGGTCGAATAAAGTGATCCCTTTCATAGTTAAATAATCTCTGAAGACACGTGGTTCCGTTTTAGGTTAGATCTGGACTATCAAAATATGTGGTTTCCTTTAATAAGAGAATACATGAGTTTTACTTTATGACTTGTTGCCGCCACATTACCTTAGGTGTAAGACATGATGGGTGGTCCGGTCTTATCTTTTGTTTCTTACGAGAGGTATCACGTAATATAGTAACATTTGGTTCTTCGGCTGTAGGTCAGTATTGAACCCTACATTTTCGTCTCAATCTTACCCTCAACACCTAATATCTCTGTCTGAGCTTTTGGGCAATTATTCATCGCCACAAAATATGGATGTTAAGAGATTTTGTTCTTATTTCTTATTTCTATGGAAACTATGTTGGATATTTTAGTGTAATTGGATTAACTAGTCGACCAATATAGTCATAATATATTATCGAGCAAGTCGGAGAGTGTGGAGTACACGCTTGTTAGAAAATATTATGATTAGTGGGTCCAATGGACGGATCGTTGTTCGGGTTAGATTTATTTTGAATGATAAGGCTATTGTGAAAATTCATGAAGATTTGAATTTGAAAAAATAATTCGAATTTGAATTTGAATTTTTAGTCAGTTTATCATTTGAAATTTCAACCGTTTTTGGACATAAAACTGTTTTACAGTTAGAGTATTTTGGTTGAATAAATAAGTATGGTTACGTAACAGAAAAACATAAAAAAAAAATTCATTCTCGTTGTTCAAAAGAAAATCTATGATTTTATCCGGTTGAAAATTTTGGAGAACCGCCAAAATAATTTCAATCTGAAATTGTTAAAACAAGACTTCAGAGTTTATCCAGAAATCTCTAAACAAAATTCCCAACATCTCTAAACAAAATTCCCAACAAAGATTGAAATTATATGTTCTTGTTTTATAAAGAGATTTGTATGAAGATCTTCTTGTTCTATGCAAAGATTTGTATGAAGATTGAAATGAAGAGATTTTTTTATCATCTTTAAGTGAATCCATAATCAAGTATCAAAGCATTAGAACTATGGTATCATCATCTTGTAAGTTTTTCTCCCTTAACTTTTACCCATAGATGAAAATGGTGATAATCTTTGAGTAATTATTATTTTGGTTGTTAAAAGTGTGTATCTAGGGCTCTAAAAAGAATACTTGAAGTGATTGGCTACATGAAAAAGCATATTTTGATATTTTGTTTTTGTGAAGAAGAAAAAATATGATTTTTCTAACCAGAAATACCGAAGTTTGATTTCTGAATCAAATTTTTGTGTTTAAACTCATTCGAAATCAAACTATATAAATAACGCTATTTTTATGTTTTGCCAAGAAAGAAGTTTTTTTTGTTTGCGTCACTTGATCCAAGATAACCAGTAACATGCAAACTTTATTGAATATTTTGTCTTAAATATATAAATTTTAGTGTAGACCAATAACTGCAACATGCAGTTCGTAAAATTATATATATGAATTTTGGTGTAAACCAATAACTGCAACATACGTAGAATTATATATATGAATTTAGTGCTCGCCTGTTTAATATAAATTAGGTGTACATGTATTTAATGTTAATTTGCATGATCAAGTTTAAACGAAATATACATAATTTTGCTTGTGTGGTTTAATGAATATCGGCATGATTTCGAACACGAACATTGCTTGCAAATAAGTGTACGGACGAAATTTTTGCATGTGCGGTTTAATATATTACGCAGAAAAAAACAACAACAACAAATGTTGTTGGTGTTTGATGCAGTTTAAGTGTACTAACAAAAGTTTGAAACCCATGGAATTTATTGGGTTAATTTTTCCATAATGGCAAGTTAATTTTTCAAACTGTATTTTGCAAGTTACATAGAAACCGACATAAAGGCAATTGTTATAATTTGAATTGAATTTGAATAGTTTATTTGAAGTTATTTCGGCATACAGATTGGATAAGCATTATTTCAAAATTAAATTATTTTTTGGAATAAAATAATTTCTCAGACGTTTAAAGTTATTCACGCATTTGAAGTGAATTTTGCAGCAGTTAAACAGAATTTGCATGCTTCGTTTACATTTTAATTAGTGAAGTGGTTTAATAATTCTTGCATGGCCTCTGGTATTACATTGCATATAACTTGCAATTCTTTTACAAATATGTTACTATAGTTAAAGTTTTAGAATGCTGCAAGCTTAGAGACTGTTTCGCAAAATGCTGCAAATGAGAGAGAGATTATTTTTACAAATGAATGCATGCATGTTAGCCTGAAAGAAGTTAAAAAAGCATCAACACGGAGTAGAGAATGTTAATGCCGACAAGAAAATAATATGAAGAGGTGATAAGCCTGATAGATTTACATATGCCAGATTGTTTTGTATATGTATATCATGACTTGCACTAGGTCGGATATTGGATTTGTTGTTGGAATGCTCAGTAGTATATTCGGATGCGACTTATATTTTGAATATGGAAGTCCACTCCTTTACAAGTGGATGTGTATTTCTACTTGGAATCCAAGTTTGTGGCACTAGCAACAACTAGTAAAGAAGTTGTGTGGCTAAGAAATTTTATGTATGAATTCCGTTGTGGCCCAAACTGATATCACCTATATATATCAAATGTGATAGTGAAGCTGTGTTGGTAAATGCCGATAGACAAGTTTATAAAGGCAGGTCTTGACACTTAGGTGTTAGGCAGAATATGGTTCGTGAGCGCATCACGTATTATGTGTCGGTAGAGTTTGTGAGAACTCAATATAATTTAGCCGATCATTTAATCAAAGGGTTAAATAGAGATCTTGTGCACAAATCGGCTATTGGGATGGGATTAAAGTCCATTTTAAATCTCTCATTTTAAGATACCCAATTTCCATCTAATATGACATTAGATGTTGAATTCAATATGGAAAGCTTAACATCTAGAGATTGGAACACATTAGTAGTATTATCCCAACGTATGTGTTCAGACATGCAAGTTGTGGAGGTTGAAGTTTCTCTTCTTAATATCTCTTTTGAAAAATTGCATATGCATGTGCAAGACTAAAAGATCTACCAATTTAAGCATAAAGTTTAGCCGCTTCAAGAAGCTAGGACTTGGCTTTGATATGCTTAAGAAGGATAAGGACACAAGGCTAGTAAAAGATAGTGTCAAGTAAGAACATTTGAGAATGTAAATTTATGTGTATATTATCTTCGAGTATTCATTATGGACAATAAAGGTTCAATCCTTAGTGATACCTTGATATTCGAATATTTGGAATGTGTAATATACGAATATGAAATTCAATCGTCACGATATTTCATTTATGCATAAATTTGTTATTTGTTGTGATTTTGTTTTAGTTAATCATGAATTGCACTAAAATGGGGGAAGATTGTTGGATATTTTATTGTAATTGGATTAACTAGTCGACCAATGTAGTCATAATATAGTATCGAGCAAGTCGGAGAGTGTGGAGTACACGCTTGTTAGAAAATATTATGATTAGTGGGTCCAATGGACGGATCATTGTTCGGGTTAGATTTATTTTGAATGATAAGGCTATTGTGAAAATTCATGAAAATTTGAATTTGAAAAATAATTCGAATTTGAATTTGAAAAAATAATTTAAATTTGAATTTGAATTTTAGTTAGTTTGTCATTTGAAATTTCAACCGTTTTTTGACATAAAACTGTTTTACAGTTGGAGTATTTTGGTTGTTCAACAGAAAAACATAAAAAAAAAATTCATTCTCGTTGTTCAAAAGAAAAGCTCTGATTTTATCCGGTTGAAATTTTTGGAGAACCACCAAAATAATTTCAATCTGAAATTGTTAAAACAAGACTTCAGAGTTTATCCAGAAATATCTAAACAAAATTCCCAACAAACTATTTATCCCCGCCAAAGTGGGTGCTAAGACATCTCGGTTTTATCCTAAAAGAAAGGATCAATTCTTGAAAAATGAATAATGTCTCGTTCGATCATAATTGATGTAGTGGAGAAATGGTGTTTACCGTCTCTATTTTGTTTAACTAAACTCATGCACTCATTCTTGTATTATGAAAAAAAAGATAATACAACAAACACTACGGTAGGAATAGTTCATTAGATATTAGTGTCTCAATAAAACGTTATATTTGTCCAAAAAAAATTAGGAAAGAGTGCATCAATGATGTTATAATGATAAAACACCTTATTAAATGATCATGACTTACAATATATAATATAATATTAAATTCTTCGTATTCACGTATATCTTAGTTGGTTTCTTCATTTTCTAACTGGCGATAGGGTCCTAGCTTAACTTTGGACTCTATGGTAAATGATCCTTCGTAATTTGTAATTTGGGGGCGAGTTTTTCCAATCATTTCTCCTTTGGGTGGAGGAACATTCTAATTAACGATTTATCTTCATACTCAAAGACTTATAACTATGCATTATAATTGTACCTATTATACATCACAGTACTGTAATACTTAGACCGAAGAGAAATTTTGAGTATAGTTTTTTCTACGGTGTCAATGTTGGCTCGTTTCTCTTTGTCAGTAGTTTCAAATTTGTTGTGGTAGACTTCGTAAGAGATAAGAAGCTCTAGCATCTTTGATCCTCAATGTTACCTCGCTTCGCTTCGTCATTGGTTCATTCTTATACTTTTTTAATTAAAGCTTTAGTATTTTTTATCCTCGGTTTTTATCATCAATTCTTTTAATCACGTACTTTCTATACTAATTCTATTATTATCCGTTGTTTCTAAATTTCTTGTTTGCTAAATCAAATGTAATCAAACTAATATATGTTAATTGATTCATTAAAAAAAACCTAATTTAGAACTAGCATACTAATTTTACTTCTATCTCTTAAACAACTATTACCAAACACAAAAATGATTGAACTTAAAATTGACACTAATAACGTTTTTTCTTTTACCCATAAATGATTCCAAAGAAATAAAATATCTTCAACAAAAAGAAAACAATCTTCACTACGAGTAGCTATGTACCAACTCCATCATATATATCAAGCATAAAATCGAATTTTTAGATGCATATTTTAAATAATTTTCTTATAACACATGTCCAGTGATGAACATCAAATCGTTAAACGTGAGCTGATGAAGTTATTACTCACCTTCATAAACCTGGTGAATTATCCCTTCAAGGTGAAAGAGAATAAAATGTTTCTTTAATGGGTGGCCTACCATGCTCAGCTCAAAAGTTTTGAAAAAATATGTTTACATTTCAGATTGCTTACTAATATTGATATTTTAAAATATAGTAACACCCCCTTATATTTTATAAGTATCAAATATGAGAATAAAATTTTCAACCTACTACTTCTATTCAAGAATGGAAAAATTACTTTATTTTATTAAATATAAATTTGAAATACCAAAATATTAATTAGGAATATGGTCAAGTTAAAAGACAATGGATACATACACTTATGTTATGATCTATTTATTCTTCTTTTTGTCAACCAACTAACACTTCTTGTAGGTCTGAGTCAACGACCTCACACTATAAGTGTTCCGTGTTTAACATTATTGATGACTCATCAATTCAAGTATTGTCCTATTTTTTCACATTACAACAATATGAGTATGCCCAACATGTTGCAAAAAGAACTTGATTTAGAAATAAAGGTGTGTTTTTATTATTACAATTTCTTCAATATGTTGTTAATAAATATTTTATTATCACGTAGTTTTTTACCTATCTTTTATATATATCATAACTCAGTGATGCTTACGTATCGTTCAATGACTTCATTAGATATTGAGATTATGAAAAAATTCAAACCAAGGGATGTGCTGTTTGGATCTATTAGAGATATTATCGATGAATTACACAAATTTGAAATAGTGTATTTAGGTTAATAAAACAAACTCATATGTTGTCCAAAAATAAGCTCGAAAAAGAAAACTTGATTGCAAAACTAAGCACTAAGAAATGTTATCTTAAAAAACAAAATGCAGAATTGATTTATCAAAAATCAGAACTGGTTACTCAAATTACTAAGAAACTTTCTTTGAATAATAAACTGATTTCTCATAATGTTGTGTTGGCTACAACAAAGATTGGTTTACGGGTTAAGTTGATACTATGTCTACCAAAATTAAAACTATGATCAGCCACAATTCAAATCTGAAGTCTGAGAATGATAATTTTGACCAACAAAACCTAAAGAAGCTAGAAAAGTTGTGGAAGATGCAGTGAAAAATGCTGAGAGAAAAATTAGGGAAGAAAACTTAAAGAATATTTAAGAGAAATAAAATTGAATTTGGCCGTCGGTGATAGTATGTTGAAATTTTTTCAAAAAACTACTATCATAATGATTTGGAAAAAGAACCCTAATGTTATTTTGGATGACCTTAAGTTTAAAGTACATGAAGACGAACGCCTGCAATCGTTTGAGGAAGAAGATATCGATGACGACCCAACTAATGAAGAAATCATTATTATTGTGAAACCTTATACTAGTGTTCAAAATAAAGAGTGTTCTGCTAGTGTGAACCTACCTCATCCCAATCAAGTTGACTAACTAAATAAATTATCCGGCTCATGCTGCCCAATTTAAAAATGTTGTTGTTGAAAAAAAACCCTATTTATTTTGTTTTTATTATAGTAATTTTATGAGATGTATGTATTTTGTACTTTAACTTTATCTTTAACTACCTTTGGTTTAAATTTTACTTACTTTATGTTGATAATATATATACTCGTATTTGTTCCATTGGGATCCGTATGCAAATTTGACTCTTGAGTCATGGCACAATATAGCCACTTGGGTTTCTTAAAGATTTTTTAATCTTAGGTTTGGTTTATTAACCAAATTTGATAGTTTAACATTTGATGTAAGGGACAATATGACCACTTGTGTCCCTAGTAGTATTTCAACCGTACTTTAACATTTTAAATAGGGACATGGTATGGTCACTTACGTTTGTAATGTTCTTTCGACCTCAAGTTTGGTTTATTAACCATTTTCTCTTATTTATCAACTCATACTTTGTAAAGTTTTTTTATTGATTTATTAAATTTATAACTGAAATAATTATCTTAGATTGCTAAAAAAATTCATAAAATCTATCAAACTCAATTTTTTTATACAATCTTGCTTTGTTTAACTTTATAACTTATAACTTTATAATTATCTTCAATATCTAACTTCTTCTTTTTTAATATCCAACAAACTAAATAAAGAACGAACTTCTACTTTAGCTTCTTCTTTTGTAATATAAATACCACTTTCTTCTTGTGAAGGCAACCTTATTTATTAAATGAATTGACTTACGATGTACCTTATTAAAAAAACCCTTCCGCACCATCAAGAAAGAAAATAAATTCATAACCATATTATAAATTTACCTATTAAAATTTCAAATTACTAATGTTCCATAGAAAATAAATTCATAACCATATTATAAATTTACCTATTAAAATTTCAAATTACTAATGTTCCATGGGTTCCTTAATGAGTTTCCATCAAAATATTTGAACCGATATGCCCCATGATGATCTCTAATAGTAACTTTATATAGTTCATCCCAGTACGGGGCTAACTCTACCGGATTTTTATCTTCCGACCGTTGGAATATGTTTTTCATAAACAAGGAACCTTCTTTCACAGATCTGGATTTTTCTTTTGATTTGAATCATTTCTTTGTTAAGCTCTTGCAGTGTTCCGTCATAACCCGAGTTCAATCAAAACGATAAAAATTATCTTCCTCCACTACTTTCTTCCTCCAAATAATTATATATCTTAACTAAGAAATTTTTATGGTAGTAACCTAGAGTTGTTTAGTATACCAACAACACATTTGCTAATTTATCCATATTGTATTAGCTCCCTCGATCGTTTTCTTTATTTCATCCGTAATCGTTTTATTTGTCACTTGTACCTGCCCATTTTCTGGAGGATAATATAGAGTCAAGAAATATTGTTATGTTTCATAGATTCCAAAAAACATCGTCATCTTAACATTATGAAATTGAGGCCTAATATTTGTCATTTGAATTATCGATTTCCCTTACCTCGATAGAATATGACCTTAAAAAAAATCACAATTCTCATAAGCCCTCGTTTTGTATAATGCTTTCTATTTGATCCATTTTATGAAACACCAACAATTATAAGATAAAATTTCCTTTTTCATGTAGCCATTGGTAAGGGTTCGACTAAATCTACTCCCCAATTATCAAATTGATAGGGTACAAGAACTATGCTCATCGGCTCGCTGGGTTGGTGGCTGATAGTAGCTTAATTCTGAAAGGCATTATAAGTTTGCACTATAGATTTGATATCTACTGCTAATTTTGGCCAGTAGAAACCCATAGAAAAAACGCCTAATCAAGCTTTTGTATGCATAATGTGCCCTAGCGACACCCTAATACAAATCTTTAAGGATTAATATAGCCTCATCTTTATTCAAACATCTCATCATCAGTTTGTGGTACTTTTATTGTAAAGGACATCGTCAAGGATTGTACACTTAACAAATTATATTTTCAAAGCATGGGCCTCAACCTTCTCTTTAAGGAAAATTTTATCTATCAAATATAGAAATATTCTTTCCTCTAATCGTATTTCTCTTTCTTTTCTTTAGATGGAATTTCTTGTATGATAATTACTCGACTATCTCATAATATTTATTTTTTTTCTAAGGAGTGTGTAATTGTCTTATTTACACAAGACACATATTTGTATTTTACTCTTTCAAATTTATTTTCCCATTCTTTTAATATCTTTAGGTATCCTCATATACTTTATATCCTAAATTTTTATACTCTTTTCACTTGACTTGTCGTCAACTGAGAATCCAATCTCACCCATATGATCTCCGTTTCCCAAATACTATCTAATATCAAACCAACCTACACGACCTCCCACTCTGATATATTGTTTGTTACTTTAAAATGGAACTGTACCGATTGTTTGACTCTTTTACCAAATGGTTCTTTTAAGAAAACCCCACCCCTCCTCGACTAAGATATATCATTATATCAAATTTCACTATCAGTTCCAAATAATTTCCTACTTCTGACTATACCTTCGTCACAATCAACTATTTCTTCATTTAACTCAATTAATAAAATCAGCAACTACTTGAGTTTTAATTGCCATACGTGGTTTATAGAAAAGTTCTTAAAAGGAAAATAAGTTCTCAAGACAATAGTGTGACACTAAAAGTATGGCATTATCTTTATGGAAGTTACTACCAATGCTAAAGCTAATTTCTCCAGATTGGAATACATTTTTTCTACGTCAACCAATCTTTTACTTACACAGTAAATTGGTCTGTACACTTATCCATCATCTCTGACCAATACAACACTTACAATAAAGTTGGACACAAATAAATATAACTATAACAATTTACCTTATATTAAAGCTAACAAAATTTCGGCTAAAGTCAAATATTTTTTCAATGCACGAAACACTTTGTCTCAATCGTCATTCTAACTAGTTAGTTTTGTTTCTTTAAGAAGTTGAAATATAAAATAATTCTTACCATAAAGTTTAGAAATAAACATTGACAATGCTGACAAACGACCTATTAATATTTGAACTTCTTTCATCATATTTGGTGATTCCATGTTTAATAGTAATTTCAACTGGTCTGGATTGACTTGACCATTTTTCTTGTTAACATGATACTCAAGAAAATTTCTACTTAAAACTCCAAACAAAGAATTCAAATGGTTGAGCTTAAGATTGAATTCCCCTGGTCTCTTTCAAATATCTCGGGTAAAACTTTAACTAGCTGATCCTTACTGTTTCTTTTCACAATCATATCATCTATATAAGCCTCAATATATCTTCTTAGTTGTTATTTCAATTCGGTTGACTAACGTTTGGTAAGGTGACCCTGCATTTTTCAAACCAAAAGACATAACCTTATACGAATACAAACCCCTTTCAGTATGAAAACAATGTCCTCTTCATCGTGAGCATGCGTTTGAATTTGGTATTGTTTTGAGTATATATCTATTTTTTTATAATAGATCATGACTTGAGGCATCATCTAATAACTAGTCAATACGATATATAGAAAAAAAATCATTTGGGCATGATTTATTGAGATTATTGAAGTCTATACACATCCTCTATTGTCCGTTCTTCTTCTTAACTAATCTTGGATTAGTGACCTAGGTCATATATCTTGACTCCGTGATGTGTCCCAATTTTAAAAGTTTTCCACTTTTTTAACAATGTCCTCTACCTTTTTAGGAGAATAAACTTTTTTTTACGAACATGCCTCATAATTTTATCAATTTATAGCTCATAGCAGATAAAGGATGAGCTCCCCACACACATAATTAGCGGTCCAAACAAAAACATTTGAATTTGTTTTCAATAAATCTATCACTTTAATCGTGAAATCTTGATTTTAAAATTATCAATCTTCATTATTTGCCAAACTCCTATTGTTCGCATTGAGCCATTGTACTGGTTCATATACCAGCCCTATACGGCCATGCAATAGGTCCTATTTTGCCTTGACTCACAAGAAAATACATGTCTCACCCCTCCTGACAAATATTATACACATATATCACCCACTTAGATAACAACAAAGTCATACAATAATACAATAAGTGATAGACAACAAATTTAGAGATAAAAAATTAAAAAAATTGACGACCTAAAACATAATTATTTGGACACCATTCAAGTTAACAAAAGGGCTGCAAGGTAACCGAGCCTGTAAATTTCAAGTTAATTTGATTCAAATACAATTATATTACATACACGCGTTATATATGGGCCACAAATCAACCTATTTTCAACGCAAAACCAAATACAAAACCAAAACTGACGCGCCAAAAATAATCCCTCCTTACACTAACATATTTCTCCCAACAATAATTTCACTACTTCAATCAGCATGAGGTGGTACACAATCGATGCCGGACCTTTAGCCTTGGCCCACCGGGGTTCATTTCTCTCGTCTTTAACATCATGCTCCACATCAGTTATCCTTCCCTTTTTTCATCTTCACTATACTCATCTTCTTCTTCATCCTCACTTTTTCTTCATCTTCAACCCATGGTGAGGCGAACCGCTCGTGTTCAGACACTAAAAACTTAAGATCACCCAAGTCTATATTAGGATTTGTTTTATCTAAATATACAAAATGGTGTTCTTCTGCACCTTCTCTAGAATATTTTGAATAGTCGTCATAGCCTTATCTTATTTCTCCTTAATCATTTTAGCAGTCTGGTCCAACATCTTCCTCCTTATATCCTCCAACTCCATTACTACCTCCCGTGCGTCGGTTTTTAACTCAGTATTCTCTGATACCACCATGCACATATTAGAGTATACCATCTCAAATTTCTCCACCTTGTGAGCCAGCAACAATACGTTTTGGGAAATTAACTTATCATTTTGCATTATCTACACCGTGATCTATGCAACCAACGTATGTTTTAGCGCCACAAACTCCCCATTTTAAATTTGTAAAACGTCATTCTCGACACATACTGTCGATAATGTACCATTACTTCTAGCTTCTCATTCTTTAGATTTTCACATATTTTCCATGAAGACGCATATGTGTGCTTATACTTTAGAAACTCTGTATTCAAGTCTCTTATCGACCCAAACACTAATGACTCGGGCTTGCACTCCTCCAACACTTTGATTTCCATATGCCAGCACCATCTGAGTTATGGTAACTTTGCATAATTGCACAAACCCAAGGGTCAATTAATGCTCAATCGTATAACTGCAAAATCAATAACATAACAAAAAAAGGTACCTATATTCGTAGCTTGAGCTGTCTTTGAAGAATATCCGTCATAAATATCATATTGTTATAGAATAGCTTGGGACAATGTCTCAGTTGTCGGTACATCTGCAATGAAGGGGTGGGTATCTCTATCACTATCCATCACTCTCATTCACTAAAGATGGTTGTTGGATTGTAGAAAGATACACATCACGTGATTATAATAACATAATAGGTTTATTCGACGAACCCATTTTAGCTATCCATTTTGATGAATAAGTTGCACCTTTATTTATGCTCTTATCTGAGCCATTATGTACTGTGGTTGTAGTGGTGCTCGAATCATTATCAAGATCTTTCCCTGACGTTGATGTATTAATTTCAATACATGCAGCAGTCCCGCGACGCACCTTGACGTCATTCTTACCCATAATAAAAACTTCATCAGAGAGTGAGAACTCATCCTTCATGTTAGAAGGAATTTGGGTGCGAACTGGTTTTTGATTCACAAGGAAAGCATTTTTTTAGCAGCTTTGTTTTATTTTTACTGCAGGGGCCCATATTTTTCATCCGTATTCGACATTTAATTGTCTTGAATACCTCAGGTAGTATATATTCACCTTGAGGAGCATCGATGTTATCTCTCAGATAGAATGACTAGATGTCAAGTATCCATCTCCGGTGAACTTCACCATCGACGATGACTGCCCTGAAGAAGAAGAGGCAGCATCGCACGATACCAAACACAAGCTCTGTCCTAGGGTTATGACCTTCAGCTTGTGTATCGGGTCAAAGAATCAGACCCAGGACCATGATCTGTTGGACTCTAAAGGTGGTCCTAAAGCCCATTAGGACTCCACCTAGAAGACCCATGTGCTATCCCTATTACCAAACACTCACTCTCATCCTACCCTTATATCCAAACAACAAGTCTCAATTAATGAACAGAATTGTAACAAACAAAAGAATATTCTCAAAGTTTGTTACATCTCAAAATCTGTACTTCAATACCAAATGTTTACCATGAATGAAGTAGTGAAAATCTTTACAATTTCTACTTTTATACTCACTCTCTAAATTCGACTTGGTATCATAGCCATTCTGATCTGTTGAATGGCCAACTCCGATGAGTCTCCATCACTGTCCTCAGACTCTATAGGCTCCATTCTTCCCAATAACTCTGTTGTTGCTCCAAGAAGTCTTCAGCTGCATTCAATCAATAATGCAAATAACATCAGACTTGATAGAAGTAATTATCTCCTTTGGAGGACAGTGGTGTTACCTATGATCAAAGGTAACAAGTTAGGTGGCTATATCTCAGCTGAGAAGATCTGTCCTCCTAGACACTCTGCTGATAATGAAGGCAACATCTCTGAGAATCCAGACTATGAAGAATGGATCTCAAAGGACCAACTGCTGCTTGGTTGGTTGTATTCCACTATGAGCCCTGAAATAGCAGCTCAGTTGATGGAAGAAGAGACCTCTAAAGGTCTTTGGGAAGCAGCAGGAAAGATGTCTGGCTCTCAAACAAGAGCCAGAATCACCGACTACAAGGCAGAGTTTCAGAAAACTCGTAAAGGGTCCACTACTATGTCTGACTATTTGAACAAAAATTAAAATGATTTTTGACAATTTAATTCTAGCAGGGTGTCTTACCTCCATGGATGATCTGATTACTCAGGTCCTTGCAGGCCTTGATGGTGACTACACACCAATAGTAGTCAGTCTGGCTGACAAAGACAGTCTCTCTTGGCTTGATCTGCAGACAAGTCTTCTGACCTTTGAAAGCAGGTTAGAACAGCTCAATGACCTGCAAAATACAATGTCCACAGTTAGTTTGACAAGTGTTAATTATGCTCAAAGAAATGACACAAAGCAACAAGTTAACAATGCCAATCCAAGAGGCTACTCTGGACAGAACAGGAACTTCAATAGAAACTATAGAGGCAGGTTCAACTCCAACTACAGAGGTCGAGGCAACTCTTACAGAGGCAGGGGTGGAAGATTTGCTCAAAACAAACCAACATGCCAAATCTGTAGCAGATATGGTCATTCTGCTGTTGTGTGTTACTATAGAGATGACCCTTCAGTTATGGGGTCAACCTCTTCAGAACACCCTAAATCAGAGGGTGATCACAGTGCTTTGCTTGCAGCACAAGATACAGCATCATATGGAGTATGGTATGCTGACAGTGGAGCCAGCCACCATGTCACAGGTAGTACCAACCAGCTAACTCAGAAACATGACTACACATGTACTAAACCTGTCCTAGTTGGTAGTGGTGAGAGACTTCCCATCTCTCACATAGGTGAAACCTCTCTTTTATCACTACATAAGCAGCCTCTCATTCTCAAATCTATACTTCATGTTCCCAAAATCAACAAAAATCTTATGTCTATCTCTCAACTCACCAGTAATAATGATGTTTTTGTTGAATTTCACAAAACTTTTTGTCTTGTGAAGGACAAGTTAACAGGGACAGTATTGCTCAAAGGGAGATGTGAAGATGGCTTATACAAGATGGATATTCTTTCTCAACATCTACCTACCAATCCAGTCAGTTTCAATACTCAAGTCTGTGTGTCTAAGAGTCCTTTATGTTCTCCTAGGGTGTGTTCTTCTAAGGTCTCTAAGGATGGATGGCATAGGAAGCTTGGCCATCCATCTCAGTCTGTTTTACTTAGTGTCCTTAAGTCTTGTAATCTTCAAACTCTTTCAAGTAATGAGAACAATTTCTGTGAGGCTTTTCAGCTAGGCAAGTCTCACACTCTTTCTTACCCTATATCTACTTCTCATGCTAGCAATGTGTTAGACCTTATTCATAATGATGTTTGGGGTCCTTCCCCTGTCCTATCTACTGAAGGTTTTAGGTTCTATGTTCTTTTTCTTGATGATTTCTCTAGATACTCTTGGGTCTATCCTATCAAAACTAAAGGGAAGTCATTGAAGTGTGTAAAACCTTTAAAGCTTTTGTTGAAAATCAGTTTGAGAGAAATATCAAAACAATTCAAAGTGATTAGGGGGGGGGGGGGGAGTTTAGACCTCTAGCTACCTTGGCTACAGAACATGGCATCCTACTATGCAGGTCCTGCCCTTACACATCAGCTCAAAATGGAAGAGCTGAGCGTAAGCACATGCATCTTGTGGAGACTGGTGTGACTCTACTTGCTCAGTCTAAACTACCCTATAAATATTGGGTTGAAGCCTTTGAAACAAGTATCTATCTTATTAACAGGTTACCCACTCCTACTCTTAACAATATCTCCCCATTTGAAGCCCTATTTCACAAAAAACCCAATTATCTAGTCATCAAAACTTTTGGGTGTGCTTGTTTCCCTTGTCTCAGACCCTATCAAACTCACAAATTTCAATTTCACTCTCTTAAGTGTGTCTTTCTAGGATACAGTCACAACCACAAAGGGTACAAGTGTTTAAGTCCTACAGGGAGAGTCTATTTGTCGAGGAATGTGGTGTTCAATGAGGCTGACTTTCCTTTTACTTCAGGGTTCCTTCAACAACCCCAAAGTAGTCAGTCTCCTTATCAGTCTGTCAGTCTCTGGCTACCTTCTATGTCTAGTCCTATGGTTTCTGAAAGAGTGTCCACTTGTACTAGTCCTACATCTGATCTCTCCACTGAGCCTCATACTTCTCAGCCTGCCTCACACACAGAACATCAGACCACTCACTCACACTCTCTATCTAACCCACCACTTAAGCCTTATCCAAACACTTCTCCACATCCACTCTCTGACTCTGGCACTGCTACTGATTGTTATCAACACACTGAGCCTCACACTAGCCCCACACCAACACTCATCATTAACTTACCCTTACCCACTCCAAATCCTTCTAGCACTCCTTCACAGCCTACAAACACTCACATCATGCAAACAAGACACAAAAGTGGTATTGATAAAACCAAACTACCCTACATTGGAACTCTTAATACTACTAACCAGGACATGTTTACACCATCTAGTTTTTCTAAAGCTGCAGGAGATCCTAATTGGGTGGCTGCTATAAATGCTGAATACAATGCTCTAATGGCTAATAACACTTGGTCTCTAGTTCCTTTACCACCTTACTCTACTGTGGTTGGCTGCAAATGGGTTTACAAGGTTAAGCATGCTATGGATGGGTCTGTTCAATGTTACAAAGCCAGGCTAGTAGCCAAAGGCTTCCACCAAACTCCTGGTATTGATTTCTATGATACTTTCAGCCCTGTTGTGAAGGCCTCTACAGTCATGCTCATACTCACTATTGCTGTCTCAAAGAATTGGTCAGTCAGGAAACTTGATATCAACAATGCCTTTCTCAATGGGGAGCTACAAGAGACTGTTTATATGTAACAGCCTCAGGGTTTTGAAGATATCAATCAACCTACCTATGTGTGCAAGTTAAACAAGGTTCTCTATGGTCTGAAGCAAGCACCTAGGGCCTGGTTTTCTAAGCTACGAGATACTCTAACTGATTGGGGATTCAAGAATTCGAGAGCTGACTGCTCTCTCTTCTACTTGGTCACTATAACTACCATTCTACTCATCCTAGTTTATGGGGATGACATCCTGGTCACAAGCAATGATGCAGTGTGCCTCACTCAGTTCACTCACAACCTAAATGCCAAATTTTCTCTCAAAGATATGGGATCACTCTCTCTATTCCTAGGAATAGAGGTTCATCGCGATACTTCAGGTATATACCTTACTCAGCATAATTATATCAAAAACTTACTTGTAAATCGGGGTGTTGCTCTCTCCAAGCCTTGTCCTACTCCCCTTGCTCCTGGCACTGCTTTATTAGCAACTTCTGGCTCTCCACTTCCTTCACCTACACAATATCGAAGTGTGTTAGGAGCCTTACAGTATCTAACACACACCAGACCCGACATTGCCTATGCTGTTAATCGACCTAGTCAATACCAGCAGGCCCCTACAACTACTCACTGGCACTGTCTCAAAAGAATACTACGGTACTTATTTGGGCAACGTTAGCTGGGGCTCCATATCAAGCCCTGCTTCCATCTTTAATTACATGGTTACTCCGATGCTGATTGGGCTTCCTCCGTTGATGATCCACGCAACACTGGGGCATTCTGTGTTTTTCTTGGAGAAACGTTGATCTCCTGGTCCTTCAAGAAGTAGAACGTTGTCTCTCGATCGTCCACCGAGTCTGAGTACAGAGCACTCGCCAATCTATCTGCCGAGTTGATTTGGATTCGATCGTTACTCACTGAACTCTGAATCCCTCTCATACCTCCCTCTGTCTTGTGGTGCGATAATCTGGGGGCCAGTGCTTTGGCTTCGAACCCCGTCTTCCATGCCCGCACCAAGCACATCGAGCTTGACGTGCATTTCATTCGATATCAGGTTCTTGGAGGGACCATTCAGATTCGCTATGTCCCTACTCAAGACCAGGTAGTCGATTCTCTCACCAAAGCTCTGCCTCCGTCTCGATTTGCTTATCTACGGGAAAAACTCGGGCTCCTTGAGTCACCGCTCCGTTTGAGGCGGGATGTCAAGTATCCATCTTCGGTGAACTTCACCATCGACGATGACTGCCCTGAAGAAGAAGAGGCAGCATCGCACGATACCAAACACAAGCTCTGTCCTAGGGTTATGACCTTGGGCTTGTGTATCGGGTCAAAGAATCAGACCCAGGACCATGATCTGTTGGACTCTAAAGGTGGTCCTAAAGCCCAACAGGACTCCACCTAGAAGACTCATGTGCTATCCCTATTACCAAACACTCACTCTCATCTTACCCTTGTATCCAAACAAGAAGTCTCCATTATTGAACAGAACTGTAACAAACAAAAGAATATTCTCAAAGTTTGTTACATCTCAAAATCTGTACTTAAATACCAAATATTTACAGTGAATGAAGTAGTGAAAATCTTTACAATTTCTACTCTTATACTCACTCTCTAAATTCGACTCTAGACAACGTCAGTACTTTTTCTTTGTTTTGATGTTCAAGTTACCCATAAGATTATCAGGCCCGTCATTTTGGCTTTTAAGCTATATGCACCCAGTTTGTTTTTTTGTTTGTTTAGAGACTTTATTTCACTGACGATACTTGGTATCAACTTCACAATTGGCACGTTTCTTCTCACGTCTGTTGCTTAAGAAAGCCTCTTTAACATATTGTCATTCCATCTTTTTAGGCACATCTAACGATCCCAGACTTATCTTCGGTACACTGCCCTTATTTTCACCATGAACAATGTATATTCTTTATACCTATAGAACTAAGGGGATTTATGGTAAGGTTATACCCTAAGAATAGTATATATCCGATATATTGACGAGGTAAGTTCATAATACACACCAATAAAACGGTAAATGATAGGGAATACGAGGAAACTAAACAATAACACGAAGGTTAAGAAGACGATGCTAATAAACTACTAAACTAGGGTTATAAAGGATATACGAGGTAGTTAAAGGAGGAGACAAGCATTGACAAGATGGGAGAACAATGACTAGACCAGATAACAAAAGGAAAAAATGAAAATTGACGGAAAGAGCATAATAAAAAAGAATTTGAGATAACCAAATATATGTAAGATGAAGGTGATAAACGGTACAAGAGAAAAATTCTACCAGATGTTGGTGCGAACCGAGCGTATAAACTGGATACCTAAGCGGTTTTCAAAAGACAACACATGTCATAATAGCATATATTAGTTAAAACTATGTTTGTATATTTGTTAGGAATCATGACCAACATTAAACCATCTTAACACTTTAAAATAGTAACACTTAAGAATTTAATATAAGACATTAATATGTGATTATTATTAATAAAAGTAAAACCATAATTGTAAAGAGAGCTGATCCAGGTATTGGACAAACTTCATTAGACCATTTATCAATTTTTTTCCGGATTACATTTCGTTATCTTGGGAGCATATTTGAGAAATATTTCCGATATTGGTTTGGTTTACTATAGTTGGGTAAGAACATGGGTATAGTTGACTATAGTTTCTTGAATTATTAAAACATAATTCGAAGGATTATCGAATCATGTTTATTTTGGATTGACGCTTAAGTAAAGTTAATGAAGTTTCTAGTTTTTTTACTACTAGCTATCGTATGTACTATATTTATTACCAAGTCACGTTTATTTTTGGATCAATATTTAAAAAATTCCTGTTTTTTTATTGTTTTTTTATTGTGGGATATATATATTTTCTATAATTGTTAAATTATTGGTTTTACTTTCAAATTCTATTTCCAATTAGGTAATCAACCTTTAAATTTATGTAAATAATAAATTTTATCAACGTTATAAAATACAAAATGCGAAACTTGCAGTATACACAATGTAAAATACGAACCTTACTTACTTATTCATTACCGTGCAATGCAAAACAATGATGAATGGAAATAGTCAAATTTAAAAATTCAAAATCAATATTCTTCATAATTCTGAAATAAATTTTAAATATGAAACAAGAGATAATTACCGATATAAATTGTGAAATAAGTATAGTTTACAAATATTTTTGTTGTCTTATTGTTTTATTGTTTTATGCTTTATGAATTTTGATTTTCGAACCAGTAGTTTATAGTTCAATCATATACCAACATTGAGGTCCATCACCATTATTTTCCAGTAATTCATTATATCTCATGGGCTCGGTACAAATTGGAATGACAATAAAAGTTTTTCTACTTATCCCTTTCAAGTAGACAAAACGGTTTTTGTAATATTTATTCCTCTAGTGATCGATGTCTATATTAATGGAAAATTTTGAAACAATTTGACATTGTTCTGATTTATGGATATTTTTTTAACAATAAAAATGCATACTATTGCATGTCCATAAAATATAATTCTTTTAAGACACATTCAGAGATCGACTATATCGAAAAAAAATATACGAATTAATTTATTAGAAAACATATAATAGACATAAATATTATTTATATGTGAAATGCGAAACACTATCTAAACAAAATAAAATATCAAATGCAAAAAGATAATGACATAAAAAAAATATAAAACGGTAAGAAATGGTTTATGAGAGTCCCGCTGTTTCTTAGTGGTAGTTTTATCATCCCACGAATAGAATATAACATTGAATAAACTAATGGAATCATGTCTTTATATTTGATTCAAAGTGAACTTTTGTTTATTTTTTTTATCTTTTATTTATTTTATTAAGGTATATAAACTTGATATAAATGATACAAATATGACAATGCGAAACTCAAAACAAATGTCAATACTAATTATAAAAAACCAAGTATATGTAGTACAACTAGAAACGCGAACTAATACTAATATGTGCCCCATATAATTTGTGGAATGCCAAATGTTAATATTATATATACAAGAAATACGAAACGCATGCATAATATAACAAGTAAATTCAAAATACAAATACACGTTTAAAAACCAAGTACAAATATGAAATTTGAAACAAGCTTTAAACAAAATACGCAACAACATTTAAAAAGAAAATATGAAATGCGAAATATAATTATTTCACAAATTTAGACCATTAAAAAAAACTGTATAACCAAAGTCTAAATTGAAAAATAATATACAATACGTTTATTTCGCTATTTTTAAATCTTGGTATTGAAAACTGTTTCCTAAAATACACAAAGGTCTATATTTCTCTATTTTCGAACCATTAAACCTCCAAATTTTCAAAATCTTAAAACTAACAAAAACAAACTCAAAACCCTATAAACAATATAGTATTATCATTTAAAAGTAAAAAATGAAGTAAGCTAACCTAGATAGAATGCGAGATAAGAAAAATAAAGAATACGCAAAAAAAACACAGTCCTGATATGGTTTTGGCTCAGCAGGATATCTGTTAGGGATGAATATTCACTTTCAAGATTAAAATAAAATTAAGTATCTTTAGAATCTCAATAAGTAAGAAAAGATAAAGCTTGTGCAATAAAAAAATACTTCAAAGCTCTAATTATTCATCGATGATCTCGTAAGGACTAAGAGGGAGGAGGAGTACTAATAAAGAATAAAATTTTCTAGGCCGAAGGGGCAAAACCGTTTGTTGGAATCTAAAGTCAAGCTTGAACGAAGATCACATTGGTTGTTTGTGTTGAAATAAAATGTATAGTTTGGTGCTAACGAGTCGTATGTGTGGAAACTTAGCTGAAGCATGTTGCCGAATACCTAGGAAAAATTAGTCTGCTAAAGTACATGGGAAGAAGCTTTAATATTGTAGTATTTTATTGTTGGTAAGATCTTGTTTTTTTTTCTTATGGTTTCTTAGTCTGATTCTAATCTCAGCTATTGATTAAAGGTATTTAATATATTATTTTAAGGCTTTATCTAGTGATTTAATTTTGAGATTCTGAAGAATTATGGTTTTATTTGAACCATCCGATATAGGTTTAATCGATTTACGTATAGTGGAGTATTGACCAATTTTAAGGTGTGTGTATTCTATAGAATACGAAGCATGGTTCTCAAAAAGAGAAATTGTCAGATAAACAAGGTGAGAGAAAAATTTAGGTTCACAATGTTTTGTAACCCGTGAGCGATTTGTAACAAAGAGAATGATTAAGTTTTGTTTGATAAAGTCTTTATTATAACCTCATTGATAATGAAAATAGAGTATACGCCTTTTCCGATAAACTCAAAATTCCATGGTATTGATTCCTATGAATTTGAAATCCTAACACAAAGGATACATCACCAAGATCTTTCACATTGAATTTTTTGGAAAGAAATTTCTTGGTCGTATGTAACAATTCCCTATCGTTTGTGGCCAATAATATGTCCTTAGTATACATCACTTGAAGTATGAATTTTCTCTCACTGAACCTTTCATACACACAATCCTCCACTAAATTTATCTCGAAACCAAATGAGACAATAACTTCAAAGAATTAGTGATACCACTGTAGAGACACTTGCTTGAGACCATAATTAGATTTATTTAGTTTGTATACTATCGACTTTGGATCATAGGAAACAAAGTTTTCAGGTTGCAACATATAGATCGTTAACATTAAGAAATACAGTCTTTCCATCCATTTGATGAAGCTCAAGGTCGAAGTGTGAAACTAATGCGATGATTGTCAAAAAAGAATCATTCGATGAAACCAGAGAGAAGGTTTCTTTAAAGTCAATCCCTTCACATGAATAAAATCCCTAGCTACAAGTTGTGTTTTATACCTCTTCACATTCCCCTTAAAATCTTGTTTCGTTTAAAAAATCCATTTACAACCAATCGACTTCTTTCCTTCAGGTAATGGAAAAAACTCCCATACCGTGTTATCTTTCTTTGATTTAAACTCTTCGTTCATTTCTTTAATCTACAATTGAGAATCTAAACTTTTCATGCCTTCGTGAACACTTAAAGGATATTTTTCTATTATACCATAAAAATCCTCATGTTCTTCAAGATACACTATATAGTCTGAAGATATAACGCTCTTCATTTCTCTAGTAGATCTACGCAAGGGCATAATTTCTTCATTTTGCACTTGAACGTCTCGAGGAGGTAGTATTTTTTCTTTTTGAACAAGTTCATTTTGCTCCATTGGAACAATTTCATATTGCTCCATTGGAACAATTTCATATTGCTCCATTGGAACAATTTCATTTTGCTCCGTTGGAACAATTTCATTTTGCTTCATTGGAACAGTTTTGATATTGCTCAATTGGAACATTTTCATATTGCTCCACTGGAACAATTTCATTTTGTTCAATTTGGACAATATCCACAAGAGGAATATTGACATCATCTTGAGTATCTATATGTTTTAACGAATCTGAAGTGATGATTTTCCTCCTAATTACCCTATCATCATCTGATACTGAAGTATAATTGTTAGAAACTTCATGAATCTTTATTTATTAGTCCTCAAAATGAGTGTTCGTTACTAAATTATTCCCCTCAAACTCTATATCCTCAAAGAATTTAGTTCTACGTGTCTCAAATATATTCTTTTTCGAAGGATCATAAAACTTAAAACCCATACTCTGCTCGGGATATCTGATAAAATAACTACTAACCTTTTTGGAGTCCACTTTCTTTTCATTCGGCCTATAAGGCTTTGCTTTAGATGGACATCCCCAAACATGTAAATATTTTAAACTATTTTTACGCGCAGTACATAGTTCATATAGTATCTTAGTAGTTGCCTTTGTCGGAACTCTATTAAATAGGTAGGTTGCACATTTTATTGCTTCTCCCCATAGTGATATAGATAATGTTGAATGACTAATCATATTTCTTACCATATCCTAATGCACGATTTTATCTCTCAACTAATCCATTCATGTTGGGTAAACCTAGCATCATATACTGAGAGACTATCCCACGCTCCTCTATAAATTTTGCAACGGTCTATGACATTGTTCACCTGAAACGCCATATCTCCCGTAGTATTCACCACCACGCTCCGATCTGACGCACTTAAAGTTTTTACCAAGTTGTTTTTCAACCTCGGTCTTAAATACTTTGAACTCGTCAATAGCTTATGATTTTTCATGAATAAGATATAATTAGCGATATCATGAAAAGTACGTCAATAAAAGATACAAAATATCATTGCCATTCCATGATATTGTAGGAAACGGAACGCAGATATCTATATGTATGAAGTCCAAGACCCCTTTCGCTCTGTATCCATCTAATCGTTTCACTTTGGTCTATTTTCCTTTTATAAAGTCAATACAAACTAATGCACTTAATAAACCTTCCGACACAAGCTTTTCAATTTTATTTCTAGAAATGTAACCTAATCGCTTGTGCCAAAGTTTTGCTTATTTTCCAGTTTACAATTTAGTTTTCCAGGTACGGCTACATCCATTATCTCTTTTTGATCTTTTATAGTATTCAATAAATACAAGTTATCATTTTCTATTAACTTTCCAGAACCAACAAAATTACCATGTAAATAAATACATAAGCTTTCATTTCCAAATAGACTAGAATAACTTAATTTGTGCAACAACGGAAAGGAAATCAGGTTCCTTCTCAAAGAAGGTACATACAATACGTCTTTTAAATACAAACAATGTCCACTGGTAAGCAACAAAAGAAAATTACAAATGAAATAAACTAAACACGAACTGCCATCAATTGTATAGATGGATGTTTCATCATCACTAAGGCTTCGGTTTCTTATCATACCCCGCAAAGAAATACAAACATGGGTTGTTGCTGCTGTATCAACCCACCAAGTATTTCTCGTCACTTAAACTAAATTGATCTGAGAATAGACCATAGATTTGAAAATATGTTTCGCTTTTATCATAGTCTTTAATCTTTCACATTGTCTCTTAAAGTGTCATGATATCGTACAATGGATGCAATAACCTTTACCAAACATATCATTATATTTCTTTTCTCCAGAACCAGATGCATGTGCATCTGAACCTTCATACTTTCTATTAATTCCCTTATCCATCTAAAATTTCACCATTTGCACTTTCTGGATGTTCTTGCTTCATCTTTTCCTCCTCTTGCGTTGCATGAGAGATGAGGTCGTTAAGAGTCCATTTCTCGTGGTGACAGTTATAAGAAGTTTCAAAGTTCTTATACTGAGTAGGGAAAGAGTGAAAAGAAAAGCTTACCGTAACATCTTTCGGAAGTTCAATCTTAATTGCTTTCGGAAGTTGAATCTTTCGGAAGTTCAATCTTAATTTCGAAGCGATGTTGGACATTTCCAAGATGTACTCAAGAACAATCCCTTTGCCATAATACTTCATAGAGGCTAACTTAATAAGCAGCATCTTAATCTCTACTTTACCGTTCTTGGAAAAACATTTCTCCACCTCTTCGAGAAATATTTTCGCATTGGTGATCTCAGGTGGAACTACTCCGCAAAATGCTAATGGACGTTCTTGCTTCATAATCCATAAACTTATCATGTTCTACTTTTCCCAAGCCTCTGACTCTTTCTTCTCCGTAGGAGAACTATATGGGTACCTTTTTTCCTTCTGAGTTGTAGAGATACGAATTTTCTAACATAACAAACAACAAACAAAAAATCACCAAAAATATCACTTAACATATAATCTTCATAGTATTTAACAAATAAACATAGCATAATTAAACACTCTTACAACATCAGCAGGTCTTTTACCTCTTCTCGTAGTAATTCAAAAACTTTAATATATATTTACTAATCATAGTATACTGTAAACAATATGGTATTCATTTAATTAAACAACTAAATATACAAAAAAACAGAGTCTCTACAAATGCATGCTATGTTTTTGGTAAAAATTGAGGAAACTTCATAATCGTATTTGGATTAGTTTTGGAAGAAACGAGGGATGTTGATTGAATGTAACTTACAAAAATCTTTTTCATTTTTGTGATTAATGTTTTCATATGGGACACAATATTATTAACTGTAAGAAGATTCAAAACAAAAATAGTGAGAAGAAGGTAGAGAAAGAAAAAAAAAGGCACTCAAGAACAACCTACCTTCAATATTGAAAATGACAATCAAAGCAAGAATCAGGAAATCAACAAAACCTCCTAAAAACTTGTTTACAGGCCGAGATTCAAGTCCAGAGTGATCCAACAAAACCAAATAAAGGATGGAGAAGTGTATATTAGTAAAGGAATTCAAGAAGATGCTTTATCTCTTAGAGATGATTCTAATGTTCTCATAAATTCTGATCCAAACATTCAAGAATCCAAAACTCCTAAATATTTGGAAATCATTGGTGATTTACGAATGTTAGAACAAGGTCATTTACAATAATAAATTAGATGACTATGAAAATCTTTGTTTTGCAAAAAAATCTCATGTGACTCCTGACCAAGATAACATAGAAAGTATTACTACTACTCCAGTTTTGAATATTGCTCCACCTGACTCTGATTTTAATCTGATTTTTAATATGAAACTCAATTCTACAAGGAAATGTAAAAAACCCAGTAATGATACAAGTCTCTGAGATATTTAGGGAACAACAAACAATACAAATCCGTGTCATATAATGATAAAGATACTTAATTAGAACGTGCGTGAGATTCAAAACAATTCAACAGTCAGAAGGTTGAAATCCAAAATCAACAAAGAGAAGATCTAGATTCTATCAATTCAGGAGCCTCTGGTCAATAAAGAGAAGATGAATTTGATTGCAACTAAGCTAGGTTTAACTAACTCTGCTTCCAACATATCTAATAAGATATGAATCCTTTGGACTGATGATACCAATGTTGATATTCTTATCAATCATGACCAATGTTTTTATCTTGATGTTAATTACCCTGGTATTATTAATTTTTTTAATTTAACTTTGGTTTATGTTAAATGTCAAAGGATTCAAAGGCAGGTCTTATGGGATAAATTCAAGCTAATGGCCACTACTGAGAAGGGTTGACTTTCTGTTAGAGACTATAATGTTATTTCTTCCTCAGATGAGCAAATTGGTTGCACTTCTCTCTATCAAAATAGTATTGAAGACTTTAATGAAATGATTTGTGAGTATCATCTTGAAGACGCTGGGTATTCGGGTTCTAAATTTACCTGGAACAAGAATAGTAAATGGAAGCATTTACATCGGGCTATGTTAAAAAATAAGTGGTCACACATCTTTAACAGTACACAGGTTCACCACATGGTCAGAAATTTTTCTAACCATGCCCTCTTCTCATTACTGCTTATTCAAACAATTCAAATAATTCTTACAATAAAAAGAAAAGTTTAAAATTTATGAATATGTGGACTAATGATGATAACTTCCTAAGTGTTGTAGAGCATAACTGGAAGGTTAAAATTTCAGGCAGACTTCTCAAATTTTCTGGTTCAAGTTGAAGAGACTTAAGAAATGCCTGAAGGAATGGAACACTAGTCATTTTGGTAACGCATTCAGTAAAGTGAAAGACACTGAAGATGAGGTGCTGATGATGAAGAATATTTACTTTAACTCTTGTAATTCTGAAACCAAAGCTAATTTGGAGAAAGCCAACATGTTATATATTAAATTGTTTGAGAAATGAAGAAGACTTTTATAAATAAAAGTGTTGTAATAATTGGCTTAAAGATGACGACAATAACACGAAGGCTTATCATGCTTATGTCACCAAGAAAAGAAGGAAATAGATCATCAAGAGTATCAAGGATAATGACAAGTGGATCCTTGATCATGAGGATATATGGAAGTCTGTTGAATTCTAATTTAACGATTTGTTGACAAACGATCCTTACAACAGCAAAGATGAGAAGATTGACTTGATGCAGAATAATAAAGACCACTGATGAAGATGAAATCTGGCAGACTATTAACAACATGAACTCTTCAAGTGCAACATGTCTTGATGGGTAAAATATCTATTTATACAAATTATGCTGGAAAATTATTAAGTATGATCTTTGTCTTGCTATTAAGTCTTATCTTAATGGTCATAGCATCCCTAATGACATTTTTGTTCTGGGATGTGCTTAATCCCTAAGACTATCAATACTATTAAGTGGAATAATTATAGACTCATTGGTCTATGCTCTATGTTGAATATGATTATGTCCAAACTTATCAATACTAGGTTATAAACTATCGTGCCTAACATTATTTCCAATACTCAAGGTTCTTTTGTCAAAGGAAGATCCAGTCACGAAAACATATTAATAGATAAGAAGTTGATCTATGATATAAGTAGAAAGCCAAAGACTGTAAACATTGTGATCGAGTTAGACATGTCTAAAGCATTTGACAGAATGTCTCACCCCTTCATGTTCTGACTTTAATTGGTTTTCTAAGTGCTTTGTTACCTTAATTAACAAGTTAATTAAAGATATGAATATATCTATGGTTATAAATGGTGATGTAATTGGATAATTTAACCCTAAAAGAAGGCTTGAGACATGGTGATCCCTTATCTCCAAGCCTCTTTATTATTGGTGAAGAAGTCCTCACTAGAGGACTTTTCAATCTATTCAATGCTAACAACAAGATGAAGTTTACATGGAGAACTAATTACCAAGTTTCTTGCCTGGCATTTGCTGACGATATCCTTATCTTTACTAACAGTTTACATTCCTCAGTTGATATGTTAAGTATTTTTCTATACAGGTATCAACCTATTTCTAGTGAAGCAATAAACAAAGAAAAGACTAAGATCATTACATCTACAAAACTTCAGCAGAGTAGAATCAATTACCTGGAATGTCAAACTCGTTTCACTGCTGATAATTTTCCTACCAACTACGTAGTAATTACTTTCTACAATAATAAAAAATCTAAGAACTTCAATTCTATTTTTGATAAAGTTAATGCTAAAATTTATTAATGGAATAACAAACTTCTTTCGTACGGGGGTGGACTAACACTTATTTCCTATGTTTTAATGTCATTTTCTTGCTAGTGTATGCAAAATAACATTATTCCGAGTTGCATTATCAAGAGATCATAGAAAATATTTAACAAATTTCTTTAGAGATCTAATCACACTGATAAGAGTATCATATGGGCTGCTTGGTCATCTTTGTGCAGGCCTTTTGAGAAAGGACGGCTGAATATGAGAAAATATTTTGATATTCAGCACACCTTCTCTCACAAGCTTTGGTTTACTTTTAGAAAAAATGAAAGTCTTTGGGCTAATATAATGCATAGCATCTATACTAATCAGGCTCATCCCTTAAAGTATAATTATACTAAGCATTCCTCTTTGATATGGAAAAGGTTTGGAGGTATAAAAGAGGTTGTCGAAAAAACATGAGGTGGATTATTGGAAGAGGTGATATGGATTTTTGGATCAATGACTTGCATAATCATCCTCCTATTTTGAAGCCAAACAGTATTGAAGTCAATAACTGGTACTTAAATGCAAAAGTAAACACGTGTTGGAAGAATAGCTGCTGGGATTTTGATCTAATAAAGAGTTTTCTCCCTGAAGATAGAATTAATCAAATCAGGAAGTACAAAATCGATGATAATAAAAAGGACTTGCTGATCTGAAAGTTATCTCAGGATAATAACTTCAACACCAAGCAAACTTGGAACAACATACGGCAGCACTACAACCCATTTAGTCTTTACAAGAAAATCTGGAATGCTATTACTCCGAGGAAGTTTCTTTTTCTTCTTTGGAAACTTATTAAAAACTATATTGCCACTAACTCAGTACTGTAGAAAAGACATATTAGTCTTGCTTCTAAATGCTAGTTTTGTTCGAACTATAAAGACATAAACCATATTTTTGTGAACTGCTCTTATTCATGGAATATCTGGAAATAGTTTAATGATTTATTCAATATAAAGATAGGAAAGTACATAGTCCTTACTCATATCATGAGGAATTGGTTCTGGTTCTCTGAGTCCAAAGTACATATAACTAATGTTATCCCATAGATAATCTGTTAGGTGATTTGAAAGAATCATAACAACTGCAAATTCAACGGAACTTTCGATTCTTTTAACAAATCCATCATAGACATCACTTAATTTATTATTGGTCTTGATTCATCGAACATATTAAAAAGGAATCACTGGATTGACGCTATAAATGCAAGTGCTAATTTCGGTTGCAACTCTATAATCAACAACACCATTAAATTGAATTACCTCAAATGGGTGGCACCTGATAACGAGAGATTGAAGATGAACATTGATGCATCTTGTCTTCGAAGCGGAGAGTCAAATGGTGGGATTGTAACATAGTTATCATTCATTGCTCTGGCAATACGTATGGTAAACGTTCACAGATGATGGCTGAAGCAAGAGCCTTACTGGAAGGATTGTTAATTTGTAAGAAAGAAAATTGGACAAACGTCGATATCAAATCGGATTGCTTACTCCTTATCAAACCACTAGTATATGAGAAATCTCCATGGTACCTTTGTTCGTTAATTAAGACTTGCACACAGTTTCTTATATTTTCGATGAACATCAAACATATCTCTAGAACTCAGAACCAGGCAACAGACTACCTTGCCAAATGGACACTGAGATAGAAAGAAAAGCTAATGTTTGCTCATTCAAAAGCCTCAAATCAGCTTCTGGGTATTGCTCTTCTTGAAAACTTGGGGATTGGCTATATAATCCCTGTTCTAGAGTGATTTATATGTGTTTCCGTCGTTAGATTGCTACAAATTTATTTAATTTTTTTAGATCCTTCAAAATGAAGATGGGTGTTAGAAAGATACTCAATAAGCTATTGAAATCTTGTTTGGATCTAGATGAAGAATTTGTGAAGATTTTAGAACTGAAATTTCAGATGGAAGCTTGAAGAATTGTCCCGAGAATGGAAATTCTATTTAGATTGTAAGTCAAATTCAAATTAAATTTTTGAAGGAATTTAGTCAATTATTTTACTTTCTTTAATTGCTAACTTACCCTCGATCTTCATAATTCCCGTGTTTCCTTATAGTTGTTCATAAAAATGTTCCTTTTGCTAAAAGAAAATTACTTTGTTTTGTCCTCTTTCTTTCGTAATTGTAAGCCAACCAAAGGTATATTTCCTGCAGACATACGTGGTGTCCAACATATAAATACAGGAAACATATATATAATTATTAGGTTAATCAAATGTACTGATCAGAAACTATCTCTTTGTACATCTATATATTTGCTTATTTAATCAAATAACATAATTTGTACTTTGACCTAAAACAAAACTATTCATAAACGATAAATTCAGTATTTGAAAATTTAAGAATTCAACTTCATAATATCTTTGATACTTTTGTTAGAAATTTTTAGGATTTTTAATATAACTTATTAAACAATGACCTCGCGTAACAATGCGGAAACAATACTCTGAGAATGTAGACATTTTTTATCTTCAAATTCTAAACTTAAAGCACATGATCTGCGAATCCTTTTACTATGTTATAATCTCCGAAGAAATGACAACTAAAACACAATTTTGTAATTGATTCGAAGAAAGAATCAATTTGATTTTTTAAAAAATTTCTTTCTGTATTTGATACGTCGTTTTCTAAAAGTGAAAATCACATTTGTATAGAAAACGATTATTTCCGTTTAACTATAATGTAACTTCCAAACAGTTATTTAATGAAGACGAGTCCTTATTCAATTTCCACGTTTAGGGACCATAATCCAGTGTTATTTTGTTTAAAACTTTACATTTTGTTTAAGTTGTTTAGTTCCGAACCTAATCCTTCGTAGTATTCCGAACTAAATCCGGTATCTATCCAATTACCTCCATAATACATATTTTATCTACTATTTTCTTTATGGTTATTTTTATTGAACTAATATTGGCGATAGTCTGATACATGTGAAGTTCCACTCAATGGAAAAATTCCAACAATATATCCAAATACGCTTTAATTCAGCAAAACCCAAGGGTTTCCACCTCTTCTGCTTTGCTCGACTAATACAGCAGAATCTGGAAGCTTCCTAGGATTCTAAAACGCTTGTAAACTTTTTGTAGTCTTATAATAGATCTGAGAGTCTAGTATCTTTAGGAGACCCAACTGTCTGAACTTGGAATTGTTTGCTACCAAAGCTAAAGTATACCTCCACCATCATCTTCTCAGATCCTAATGCTCCTGTGATTGTTAAACTCTTGAAACCTGCTTCTGTTTTTGTCCATGTAAAAAACCCAAATGCAGAGATCCATTTGTTGTTGAGTTTCTTCAAAAACCTGCCGGTTCTCTAAGAAATCTGTTTCAACAGTGCTAGCTGTTATAGATGTCAATAGTGAAACTGCAGCAGGGGACAAGGTAGTTGAAGGATAAACCCACTAATGTAAAGCATGAGAATTTAATAGTTGTGAAGGCAATGTTGACCCCGAGCTACCGTCAATATTTCGATCCAATCTATTGCATGCCTAGGGTGTTCTATTATAAGTGTTGGACAATATGGACATCTGAAACCAATTTAGAGATGAATAAGACACCACACTCATACAAGTCTTTGAACTAAAAGGCAACAGGACCTTTTGACCAGGTATTTTGAACTCGAAGTAGACAGTATAACTTGATGAACGATTCCCCGATTTTTCGAATGCATCTGCTAGAAACTTAGTACGCGGTGCACATGAACCCGTTTCTTCTAGTGCTTGTCCATATCCAAAAAACCCAAGCACCCATTTCTTTTAGTGCTTTGCCCATATACAAAAAACCCAAGCGTGGTACACGCGCGGAAGCTATTTTTTTTCTAAGACAAAAACATGTTAGTGAGTCAAATATGTCGGAGAGTTAGAATCCTTTGTCAAAGGATTTACTATAGATCTTTCTTTCGTCCCCTCTTGTCAAGAGTAATGAAATGGGTCTCTCTAGGAGTCTTACTAGCGAAGAGATTGGATCTCAATGGCAAAACGAGTAAATTGGAAAAGTCTGCTAGGGTTTCAAAGTACAAGAAGCAGACTTACTCCACTTCGACTAGAAACGACACCTTTGGTTGTCGTCCGGACTAATGGGTTTCTTCATGGTACAGTCCGGGTCAAGACTTGGGTAGAGACAAATCCACGAGGCTTATATAAGCCTTATCACACGTGAAGAAAGTTGTGTGACGCTTTTGGTCTAATAACACACATGGACAAAATTTAAAATTGTAACTACATGTACTATAATTGCTAGCAGGTCCTGTGACAAACAAGATTCATTTACAGTTGTATTAACTACCTCTATATATATATATGACAGTACTGTGTAACGCTGTATTTAATAAAAAACCAAAGGAATAAAAACATTCCAAAATACATCTCTCTCGACCTCATATTTTAATTAGTATCAGAGCCATTCAAGCCTTCAGTGGCTAATCCTGAATCCCCTTCCCTGAGCAGTGTCTCACTTCGATCGGTTCTTCCAAGCAACTTCTCCAATAGTGCCAAAAATCTGCACCTGCATACAATGAACAACAACAACAACCATAATATTAGATTTGATATGAATAATTATCTTTTGTGGAAGACTATGGTTCTACCTATAGTCAAGGGAAATAAATTAAGAGGATTCACCATAGGGGATAAACCTTATCCTGTTAGGTTTGTCACTGACTCTGAAGGAAATGTTACAGGAAATCTTGAACATGTGGATTGGATTGCTAAGGACCAGCTTCTTCTGGGCTTGCCTTACTCCATCATGAGACCTTAAGCAGTTGCCTAGTTGATGGAGGAAGAGACCTCAAAGGATATCTGGGAGGCTGCTAGCAAACTCTCTGGCATACAAACAAGAGCCAGAGTCAGATATTATAAGTCTCAGTTTCAAAGTAATCGTAAAGGTAACACTACCATGTTCGATTACTTGAACAAAATGAATTCCAATTCCGATAATATATTGCTTGTTGGGTGTTGTGTTTCTATGGATGACTTAATCACTCAAGTCCATGCTGGTGTGGACTCATTGGAAACCCTTATTGGGGTAAGTTTGATAGACAAAGAATATCTGAGCTGGTTAGATCTGCAAACAAGTCTGCTCACATTTGAGAGCAGACTTGAGTAACTACTAAACATTTAAAATAACATTTAGAACAAACCAACCTAACATATTTGTAGCAGATATGGTCACATTGCTCAAGTATCCTACTATATAGGTGATCCGTCTATCATGGGGAACACACCCACAGAGCAAGGGAAAGGTGAAGCAGAACAAACAGCTTATGTTTCTACTCAAGACAGTGCATGTGACAGTTCCTGGTTTGCTGACAATGGTGCTAGCCACCATGTCACATGCAATTCAAGTTTACTAACTCATAAAACATATTGGCTGTTCTAATCTATACTTTAACACTACAAACCTATCTCCCTTACAAAGGTCCTACATGTTCCCTCAATTAACAAAACTTTGTTGTCTATTTTTTAACTCACTAACCATAACATTGTGTTTGTTGAGTTTCATAATGGTTTTTGCTTTGTGAAGGACAAGGAAACAGGAACTGTTCTTCTCTGAAGGACGTCTGAGAATGGGTTGTATAGGGTTGGATAGCTACCCTAAGTCACAAGGAAGACATGCATCTTCTGGTTCACTTCAAGCTAATCTTTCTAGTGTTCACTCTATTGTTTCTAATTCCTTAAAGGATGGATGGCATAGGAAGCTTGTCCATCCATCACTAAACACTCTCAATTTTATTTTGAAACTTTGTAATTTGAATTTCATTGAGAAAAATGAAATGAACTTCTGTGAGGCTTGCCAATTAGGAAAGTCTCACAGTTGACCATATTTTGTGTCTAGTTCCTATGCAAATAATTTCTGGACCTCATACACACTGATGTATGGGGTCCATGTCCTGTTTTTTCTACAGAAGGGTATAGGTTCCATGTAATTTTTCTTGATTATCACTCAAGATTCACCTGGTTCTACCTTCTAAATGACAAAGGTCAAGTGTTCAGCACATTCAAAAACTTTAAAAATACTTGTTGAAAAATAATTTGAAAGGTCTATTAAGGTGGTACAAAGTAACTAGAGTGCTGTGTGTAGACCATTACTTTCTTTTGCTAAAGAACAATGGTTCATACTAAGAAGGTCTTGCCCACACACCTTAGCCCAAGATGGTAGGGCTGAGATAAAGCATAGACATTTGGTAGAAACTGGGATGACACTACTGGCTCACGCTGGCTTGCCTTACAAGTATTGGGTGCACTCATTTGAAACTGCTATATTTCTTAAAACACACTTCCTACCACTGTCTTGTCTACCAAATCTCCTTACGAAGTTCTGTTTCATAAAACACCCAGCTATCTCATCCTAAAGTCTTTTGGGTGTGCTTGATACCCTTGTCTAAGGACATACGAATCTTACAAGTTTCAATTTCATTCCATTAAGTGTGTGTTTCTTTGGTATAATCAGTATCACAAGGGGTATATTTGTTTGAGCCATAATGATAGAATCCATGTGTCTAGTGTTGTGTTCAATGAGAATGAATTCCCATTCTTACAAGGGTTTTCTAATGTTTAACAGTCAACTTTATCTCTGGTGTACCCTCTTAACTCATGGCTTGGTAGTTTGCCTAACACCCTTGTGACTACTAGGGATCTATCAACTTCCTCAGCTTAGTTTAATGTATCCTTTAAACATATAGTTTCTCTATCTACTGGCTCTTCTCAAGGTAAAACTCTTTCTCACACTACAAACATACCTGAGAACTACCCTACACATTTCACTCACAATCCTCACCCTTCTAGCAACACTCCGAACAATCCACTCTCAAACTTTCCCAACACTGTGTCCCTTAGCTCTTCTCATAGAAACACTAAACCCTTTCATGTTCTTCATCCTACCACTTCTCAGTCTACAAATACCTTTCACTCCTTAAATCCTACCTTCTCCATTCAGCTACCACTACCTCCTCCTCAGCACACACAACACTTTCCTACCTCACTTAAAACGTACACATTGCAGACTATGTCACAAGATGGCACCCTTAAGCCTCAGACTCCCTACGTTGGCTCTCTGACCACTACCAACTTACCTACAAAATACTCAGATGTCGTAGCTAGTCCTAACTCAGTTGTTGCAATGGATAGTAAATACAAACCTCTCATGATCAATAACACATGGACGCTGGTTTCATGGTCTCTTAAGCTAAATATTGTGGGTTGTAAGTGGTTCTTCAAACTAAAGCATAACATAGATAAGTTAGTTCAAATGTATAAAGCAAGTCTGGTAGCCAAGGGTTTTCATCAAACCCTTGACATAGATTTCTCAGAGACCTTCAGTCCTGTTATCAAACCATCCAGAGTAAGGTTGGTGTTGGCTTTTGTTGTTTCTAAGGAATGGAAGTTGCATCAACTAGATATAAATAATGCTTTCCTTAATGGCTATCTCAGTGAAGATATTTACATGACATAACCTAAGGGATTCAGGGACTCTGTGTATCCCACACATGTATGCAAGCTCTATAAAGCCCTGTATGGCCTAAAGCAGGCTACAAGAGCCTGGTACTCTACACTACAGGAAACTCTTCACAGCTGGTGGTTTCGCAACTCTAGAGTTGATTGCTCTCTATTCTATTATGTCTCTTTGTCTACTATTGTACTAATACTGGTATATGTAGATGATATTTTGGTTGCAGGAACACAAATACAGTGCTTGACTCAATTCATTCACAAACTGAATGCTTTATTCTCTTTAATGGACATGGGGCTACTCCATTTATTCCTTGATATAGAGGCGCGTCGTGACGCCACTAGCATATACTTGACGCAACACTAATATATTATTAACTTACTTGCTGCTCAGGGTTTGTCCATCTCCAAGCTGTGTCCTATGACTATGGTTGTTGGTGTTCATCTCTCCAGTGTCTCTAGAATGCCTCTTGCAAACTAGACACTATACAGAAGCCTGTTAGGCGCACTTCAATACCTCACTCACCCGAGGCCCGATATTATCCTTGATGGTAATAACCTAAGCCAATATCAGTAAAGCCCCACTATTACTCAGTGGAAATGTTTAAAATGGCTCCAGGTGGCTTGGGCTTCACATGAGACCTTGTGGTCATCTTGAACTTCACTAGTTATCTTATGCACATTGGCCATCATCCCCTGATGATAAGTGTAGTGTTGGCGCATATTGTGTCTATCTTGGAGACTCGTTAATTTCATGGTCCTTTAAGAGGAAAAATGTCATTGCTCGCTCCTCCACCAGGTCTGAATACCGTGCTCTTGTGAATCTGTCATCTAAACTAATCCGGATGCGTTCCATTCTTTGTGAAATCAAGCTCCCCGTTACGCCACGCTCTTTCGGGTCCAATCCCGTCTTCCACGCTCGACCAAAAACATTGAACTCGAAGTACACTTCATTTGCGACCAGGTTCTAAAAGGATCTCTTCAAATTCGCCATGTTCCTTCTCAATATCAGCTCGCCGATTGTCTTACAAAACCCGTAACACATGCCCGCTTTGTGTTTTTCTGTGACAAACTTGGCCTTACAGATTCGCCCCTTGATTTACCGGGGGGGTGCCAAGAGTAATAAAATGTCTCTCTCTAGGAGTCTCACCGGAGACGATATTGGATATCAACGACATTCAACTGAAACTAGTGAAGTGGGGAAGTCTTCTAGGGTTTCAAAGTACAACAAGCAAACTTACTCTACTTCGAGTAGAAACGAGACTTTTTTTTCTTCTCGTCCGGGTTAATGGGTCTCTCCATGGTACAGTCCGGGTCAAGACATAGGTAAAGCCCAATAGACAAATCCATGAGGCTTATATCAGCCTTATCACACGTGAAGAAAGTTGTGTCACGATTTTGGTCTAGTAACACATATGCACAAAATTCAGAATTGTAACAAAGAAGATTCATTTACAATTGTACTAACTACGTGTGTGTATATATATATATATGGCAGTACTATGTAACAATGAATTTAATAAAAAATAAAAGGAATAAAAACATTCCAAAATACACTTCTCTCGACCTCCATATTTCACTTCTATGCAACTTCTTCTTCGTCGCTTGTATAAACTGCGCAATAAGTTTAGGAGGTCTAAAAAATGGTGGACGATTATCTATTCGAAAATCTATTATTTTTCTTTTAGAACATTAACCTTTTCGTTTACTGTACCACACAACTCATTCTTATTTTCTTAACCGTATTTATAAAAATCATTGATCAAAATTTTACCATTTTTATTTGATAAATTGAAACAAATGTGAGTCCATCATTGCCTACCTCATTGAATAAGGAGATATTTCTCTTGGTTTTGCTGAATTATTTGTTTTATTTCAAACGTTCATCATCATACTCATCGTAGATTGGTTTGTAAAATATGAGATCACTTTAATAGTCATCAACATATTTATTGTAGGTTGGCTTGTCAAATACTGGTTCAAATACAGTTTTAACGTCAAAACTGATAGGGTCAGAAATCATTGGAGGTTAAGAATAGAAGTGGGTCGGATTTATCTCAGAACGATATTTTAGGCTTATAATAAAAATCATACTTAGTAAGATAGATGACTAGTAACTAAGATGTGTGCCGACTTTATATTTTATCAACGGTTATTGGGCCTAGGGGCTCATGAGTTTGACCCGTATACATGACCCGACCCGACCAGATTAGCCCATGGATATGAAATTACCCTAAGAATAGCTCAAAGAACAACATTTAATGGGGTTGGTACATTCTTTTTCTACGTATTAAATACTGGCATCTAAATTATCTTCTTACCCTTTACCCAAAATTTAATACTTTATCTAAATAATTACCAAAATACCCTCTATTCAAATTTTTTGCTTCATCAAGTGGCCGACTATAGTGGAAGCGGAAGGTACCCAAATATTAGTACTCAAAACCCAACTCACAAATTGACCTTCAGAATTCTTTGAGAGATGGAACTCGTTATGTAGATAGATCCTCCTCTTGAAAATGAGGGGATCAGAGAAAATGAGAAGAATGTGAATACATCCCATGTGAATCACAATATTGAGTAAAGACTTTTCATGTATGAGGAACGTGATCAACTCAGGGCAGAGATTGAGGCATTAAAAGCCCAAATGAAGGTTGAAAAAGATTTGGTATAAAAAATCCATTAGAACGCCCCAAACCTAGTGAGCCATATAGTAATATTAATAAAAAAATCAAATTATCAGTCCTGAGAAGCCTACCAAGATCTAAAAAATAACTTCGAGCTAAACATTGTAGAAGCATGTCAGATTCGGTTGAGGGCTCTACAACATAATTAGATTCGGAAGTTTTCTCTTCCTATTCGAGTAGTGATCATGGACGCAAAAAGTAAAAAGAAAAGCTAGCTAAGAAGCATTATAAATAAACATCAAATGTCAAGTAAACACGATTTATCAGGTCACTCAGAAGATGAAGAGGAAGAATAAATATTATCAAGGAAAATGAAAGGGTTAGTATACCATATCCCCAAATATTGGGGCTAGCTTATCTCGGGCACAACTTGACCATGCTAAATTATCTCAGTATTTTGGGGTGTATCGGAAACCGAAGGCCCTAGTTGTGCATATCGGTGTAAACCACCGACTCCCTGATCCAACAGTCCTTCAGAGGCTCTCGGGGATAAGGCAACCTAACTCTAACATAATTGGTGTGGATAAAAGTTGCCTGAGGGTAGGCTGGTAATTTTAAGTGGAGTTTTAAGGTAGCGTGAGGGTGTTTAACAGTGTTTAAAGGTGTTTCACAGTGTTTAAGGGTGTTTCACATTGTTTAAGGGTGTTTCACAGTGTTTAAGGGTGTTTTACAGTGTTTAAGGGTGTTTCACAGTGTTTTAAAGGTGGAGAGAGAATTGTGCAGCTTGGCAGCAGTCAATTTTTCTTACCCATAGTTAATGCTGGTGGTTGGGCATTTATAGTGTGAAATTTGGGCCCTTTTGGGCTTTCGGGTCAAGTTTAATGGACCCGGGTCATGTTTAAAGACCCATAAGTTTTAAGCAGATGTGCAGGTAGCTTAGTCAGATAGTGTTTAGGTTTTTTAGTACTTTAGTCATAGTTCGAACTGCCTTAAGTTTACAGTGTTCGAAATCATCTGTCCGGTTAAAAAGTCCTGTTCGAATTAAATACTTGGAGCCTGTCCGAATTCACGGGGAGATTTAATTTAGACTGCCCTTCCGGGGAGCACTTCGAATTCGGACTCATCAGGAGCCCCTTTTTTAGGTATTTGAACAAGTGTCCTTGTTAAAGAACTGAAAAACAGTCCGACTTAGGAAGTGGTCTTCCAATTCGAAGAGAGTTGAGGACAGGCCCGGACAGCCCAATCGTTACGAATTCTAAACGGTTCTTGTCAGAGTTAGTGGGACACGTGTCACTTTCTGGTTGGTTACTTGAGTCGGTTTTTCACCTTGAAAGTTGCACCACTTTCTCGAACAAGTTACCTCTTTAAATGCTATTAATGACATCAGCGCCGTCTTTTAATCATTGCCCAACTTTTTGGATTCTCCTAGGAATCAACCCCCCTTTTTTACATTTACTATAAATTCTATTCATTTTTCACAGCCTCATTATCACTTTCACTATGCCATTTTACCCAAAGCTTCATCTCTCTAAAACTTTAAGATTTCCTTAGTCGTTTATGTTCACAGCAAGAACAGCTTTGATCAAGGGTGGCTGGCTTAACCTCTCAGAATTGGAGAAAGCTCAAAGGGTTGAAAAAGAGAAAAGACTTGCAGCAGGGCTTCCAGCATCGCCTGTCGAGAAACCAGCCCCTTCAATCGAAGAATCTGATAGAGGTTCATCTTCTTCTAAAGGTACAAAACCTAGAAAACTCTTTCAATCAACACTCTCCCCCATAGTATCTTGCTCATCAGTCTAAGAGTCAATCCCTATTGTTGAACCGGGGGTCACTGTCACAAGTGTCAAGAAGAAATCCACTTTCATTGCTATGGGGTCCGACTCCGAAAATTGTCAAGGACTCGAAGAATTTAATGAGCCCGGAGACCGATCTAGAACGTTCCTCTATAGCACCCACTCTGTTTCTTATTGGATCAGGATCCAAGTATTCAGATTCCACATCAAACCTTTCAATGATTACCATAGCCCCCTCCGGGGCAGCATTTACCGGACCAGCCCGGTGAGTGTTGTCAGGCCTGTTGCCTCCTCTCCTTTTGACGTATGCACCCAATTTTCCCCTTTCGATCAGGTTTTGAACCTCTTGTTTCAATGCTATGCAATCATCAGTAGTATGGCCAATATCATTGTGATATTGACAAAAAGAACTGTTTCGATGTTCTCTGGGAGACTGCAAGGTTGCTGGTCTCCGGTAGTGTACTTCATCTTTTGTTTTATCGAAAATGGTTGCCACACTTTCTTTGAGTTCTGCAAACCACTCCGGTTGGACCCACGACCCCCTTTTGTTTCTAGACTGCTGACTTTGTGCAGGAGCAGCTGGTTGAGACTGAGCTTTTCCCCTTCCATGCCCGAGTCCGGTTTCTCTTGCTTTGTTCCCGGACTGGTTTTGATTCGGAGTTGGTGTCACCGGGGTGGATCTCACCTGTCTGTGCACCCTGGTCTTCTTTGTTTCATCAACATTTATTTGCTTGCCAACTTGATTTAGAAATCCTCCCCAGGTCATGGCCTTCTTCCTGGTTACTGAATCGGCCAGGTTGCCCGGGTTCAAACCTTGTCTCAGGGATGCTATTGCCACTTGTTCAAAGCAATCAGCCAGCCCGTTTTTTGTGTTTACAAAGCGACTTATGTATTCCTTTAACGATTCGTTTGGTTCTTGGGCACAATGGATTATGGTATCTCCATTACCCTTTAACTCCTTACTCCCCACAAATTGCCTTCGGAAGGCCACCCAAAAAGTATCAAAATCTCTGATACAACCCTGAGGCAGGCTGTTGTACCACTTCAGAGCACTCCCTGTGAAGGATTAGGAGAATGCCCTGCAGAGTAGTTTATCATCATCATCAAAGTTCATCATGAAGTTCTTGAATTGCTCCAGATGATTGTCTGGATCAGTACTGCCATCATACTTCTCCATCTTGGTACTATCAAACCTCTTAGGGAGGTTCCCGGAGAGTATTTTAGAAGACAATGGCGATTGCCTCCAATTCCTCCCACGACTGAACGCAGTATCCTCATTAGGTGTTGCAAAGATACCTGGCTCATCATGGAAGGCAAAAGGATCCACCAGCATCCGGTCTACATGCCTCCGGTTGTGAGATGATCCTTTCCCAATGTGCCTTTTCATTCTTCCATGGTGATCTCTTTTTCTGGAATACTTCTTAACTTGTTTCTGTTTTTTCCTAGTTCGCCCCTCATCACTGCTGGAGGACAAGGATTTTTCATTTCCCTCACTGTCCGAAGAGCTGTCCGAAGATTCTGAACTTGAGTCAGAACTCTCCACAGGCTTGGACCGGTGAGACTTTTTAGAACTGGCATGTGTCTTTTTAGTGCTCACATGAGTTTTTGAAGCCTCATGCTCTCGAGGGTTATCAGAGCGATGAGCAACTGACGCTTTGGATTTCTCCTTCATGCCCATCTTGGCCTTTTCAGCCCTCAGAGCTTCTATTTCAACCCTCAACCTGTCACGCTCTTGGACAATATATTCATCGTTCTCTTCCACCACTTCGAGCAAAGCTGGTGGAAGCTCTGGATTATCCGGATTCATTCGGAGAGAATTTCTTTACTTGGTTTTGAATACTTGATTCAGGCACCGTCGCCTCCCTATGTGGTCGCCAATTTGGTGTGGATAAAAGTTGCCTAAGGGTAGGCTGGTAATTTTAAGTGGAGTTTTAAGGTAGCGTGAGGGTGTTTAACAGTGTTTAAAGGTGTTTCACAGTGTTTAAGGGTGTTTCACAGTGTTTAAGGGTGTTTCACAGTGTTTAAGGGTGTTTCACAGTGTTTAAGGGTGTTTCACAGTGTTTTAAAGGTGGAGAGAGAATTGTGCAGCTTGGCAGCAGTCAATTTTTCTTACCCATAGTTAATGCTGGTGGTTGGGCATTTATAATGTGAAATTTGGGCCCTTATGGGCTTTCTGGTCAAGTTTAATGGACCCGGGTCATGTTTAAAGACCCATAAGTTTTAAGCAGATGTGCAGGTAGCTTAGTCAGATAGTGTTTAGGTTTTTTAGTACTTTAGTCATAGTTCGAACTGCCTTAAGTTTACAGTGTTCGAAATCATCTGTCCGGTTAAAAACTCCTGTTCGAATTAAATACTTGGAGCCTGTCCGAATTCACGGGGAGATTTACTTTGGACTGCCCTTCCGGGGAGCACTTCGAATTCGACTCATCAATAATCGGAAAAGAATCCCCTCTAGTTCGGATTTATGAAAATATACGTAAGGTATTTTTTCTAAGGGAAAACTATACTTCACATTGACCTTGGTGAAGTTAGGCCAAACTTGTATGTTGAGAGACTGAGAAAACAGTTCAGATTCTGTTAAAATGAATTTATCTTTGCTTTTATTTTCACCAACTTCTAGGGCTTTTGGATTCGATGTCTCAAGAGAGGAATCTTCACCAACATTTTCCATCTTTTCTTCCATAACTTTTGGTTTTTCTTCCTAAGGTCCACTAGGCTGAGCATTAAGGTTATATGCCTCGAATAGAGATGACTCATCTGTTATAATTGTAGGATTTTTCTGTATATTTGAACCCGATAGGAGTTCGATTAAAGTGGCTTTTACTTCTGTGATCGGAATTTTTGGTGAGGTGTTGTCAGTAACTACCGGTTCTTCGATTGGATTATTTGGTGTAGAAGGACTATTATTTGCCTTTGAGAATCTAATAACTTTGTGCGGAGTACTCTCATCAATTTCTGACCCCATAACTACGAAAGTGGAGGAAGGGCTTCGGCTGGTGGCCCCTCGGGTTTGAGATGACTTGATTGAGTAAGGAAAATCACTAGGTGATGTGAACGGCTGGGCATTCAATGTAGGCTCGGAAGGAATGCAGTTCTTGTTGTAAGGATAAACCCCATTGTATTTTGTAGATTATGTAACAATAAATCTGCCTAGCAAGGCAAGTAGCCCAATAACGATTATTCCTTTCTTTTTCTCTTCCTCTACCTAAGACAAATTTAGCCAACCACCTTAAGTTAGAGCGTTCTTAGTTGTAAACATACAGTTATAAAACGATTGTAGAAAAGATGAATAGTGATGGCTACTATGGTGGCAAAATATGAATATTGGTTGAAAGAAATCATAAAATAAAGGAGAAGACTCTCTTTATCTAGAAACATAATATAAGCTCTCTCTCTCCATCTGATCAGATTTTTACTTCATACAAAAAAGGTCGTTAACTGGTCTTGTATGCGCACAAGGCTCCTTAATTGGTACTCGTGGTTTTCGAGACACTACTGTACATGGCAACAATGTAAACTTGCGACAATCTATCACAAAATTGTATCGTCTTATTTTACCATCATAAGTAAAATTCCTATTACATTTCAATGGACGTCCTAACACTAGATGGCAAGCTTCCATAGTTACTATGTCATGCCATGCATATCTTTATAAATACCAAGATAAAATACAATTAGGAAACTTTTAGAAACTCTTACCTAACTTTACTATATCAGTCCTAACCGTATGTACGAGATCCCTAACAATATGTACAAGTTTGGAAGAATTTGAGTCTTCAACGCCGGTTTCTGAAGAAGCTCTTCTAAAATTAGATTCTCATCACTATAAGAATTAACCATGAACTTACAAATCCCCCCCCCCTCCAATTTTGCATACAGACTCAAATATATTTTTCTATATTCTAATCCTCAAGTCAGAGAAATTAGGTTCCGAAAACACGACTCATATATCTACGTAAAACAAATTATAATTATGATACCAAACTGATGCGGCGGAATATCGAAAAGAAAAAAAGGATAGTTGAAATCTCGAACTAGGGTTTCAAGAACACACAGTTCTAGGATTTTCAAAGCACACAATTCAGAATTCAAGAACACACATTTATGTATATAAAAGTGTGATTTTCTTATATCAATAAAATAATTGTTTAACATTACAGTATGCGATACTTTATATAGAGACAATCACTAATCTTAATCAAATATTCTAAAAAAATATGAAAACAAAAATCCAATAAAATATGAATACAATGATATTTAATTTGCTAAATAAAAATAACCTTCAACTATTTTAAAACCTCTATATAAAAAATACTAAACAAAGGAATTTAAATATTGGGTCTTTTCCGCTACATCATTTCTACTTGGTAAATTAAAGATAAAATTTATATGTATAAACCAAAAGGGTTTAAAGAAGTGAACAAGGATATGTGTGTTTGTTGAAGAGACCTATTTATGGGCTGTAATAGTTGTCGAGTCTGTAGAATAGAATATTAGATTCTCTTATAACATCCGTCAAGTATATTCATGGTTGTTATATCTAATTGTGCCTATTAGAATGCGGAAACACGAATGGAGAGACAAGTCATAATGTTATTGTATGTGTATGATATCCCAATACCCACAAGAGATAGAAAAATGATGGAAATGATAAAGACTTAGCTAAAGAAGAGTTCACGATGAAGGATATGAGACCGTCTATGATGATACTTGGTATTGATATCAGGAGGAACAAGACAAATGGGTATTTATGCCTATCTCAAGAAGAATGTATATACAGAAGATCCTACGAAAGTTCGAAATATCTGGATCCAAAGAGGTTAGATCAACCATTGAGTATCAATTTTGACTTAGTTCCACTCAAACACCAAGTGAAGCCGCAAATAAGAAGTACACGATGGGAATAATTTATGCCAATTGATGAGTCCGAATTCAACATGCTCCCCGGACACGGACAGATCAGTCCAAGGCCTCCGGACCGGACAGATCACATGGACCAGACAGATCACTTTGAACACTATGACCATAGGATTGTTCGAACTATGACAAAAGTACTAAAAAACCTAAACACTTCTTGACTAAGCTACTTGCTCTCCTACTTAGAGCTCATGGGTCTTTGAACACGACTCGGGTCCATTAAACATGACCCGAAAGCCCATAAGGGCCCAAGCACCAGGGTATAAATACCCAACCACCTGCATTAACTATAGGTAATGAAAATTAACTGCTACCAAGCTGCTTAATTATCTCTCTACTCTCTACTCTAAACACTTAAACACCCACACACCACCATAAAACACCAACTGAAATTACCAGCCTACCCTCAGGCAATTATTATCCATACCAAATTGGCGACCACAGTGGGAGCACGAAGGTGCCTGAATCAAGCATTCAAAACCAGCTAAGAAAATCGGTCCGTATGAATCCGGACAATCCAGAAATACCACCAGCTCTGCTCGAGGTGGTGGGAGAAAACGATGAGTACACTATCGAAGAGCGTGATAGGCTCAAGGGTGAAATAGAAGCTCTGAGGGCTGAAAAGGCCAAGATGGGCGTGAAAGAAAAATCCAAAGCATCAGTTGCTCATCACACCGATAACCCCAGGGAGCATGAGTCTTCAAAGACTCATGTGAGCACTAAAAAGATTCATGCCAGTTCTAAAAAGTCTCACCGGTCTAAGCCAGTGGAGAGTTCTGACTCAAGCTCAGAATCTTCTGATAGCTCTTCGGATAGTGATGGAGTTGAAAAATCCTTATCCTCTAGCAGCGATGAGGGTCGAACTAGAAAGAAGCAAAGGAAGATTAAAAAATACTCAAGAAAAAAGGATAGACAAAGAAAAATGAAAAGGCATATTAGTAAGGGATCATCTCATAGTCGGAAGCATGTGGACAAGATGCTGATGGATCCCTTCGCTTTTCACGATGAGCCAGGTATCTTTGCAACTCCCAATGAGGGTACCGTGTTCAGTCGTGGAAGGAATTGGAGGCAATCTCCATTGTCTTCTAATATTCTGTCCGGAAACCTCCCTAAGAGGTTTGATAGCACCAAAAAAGAGAAGTACGATGGCAGTACTGATCCGGACAACCATCTGGAACAATTTAAAATTTTCATGATGAATTTTGATGATGATGACAAATTGCTCTGTAGGGCATTCTCCCAGTCATTCACGAGGAGTGCTCTAAAGTGGTACAACAGCCTGCCTCAGGGTTGTATTAAAGACTTCGACACTTTTTGGGTGGCCTTTCGAAGGCAGTTTGTAGGGAGTAAAGAGCTAAAGGGCAATGGAGACACAATAATCCATTGTGCCCAGGAGCCAAATGAGTCCTTGAAAGAATACATAAGCCGTTTTGTGAACACAAAGAATGGGTTGGCTGATTGCTTCGAACAGGTAACAATAGCATCCCTGAGACAGGGTTTGAACCCAGGCAATCTAGCTGATTCAGTGACCAGAAAGAAGGCCATGACATGGGGAGGGTTGCTGAATCAGGTTGCCAAAAAAATAAACGTCGATGAAACAAAGAAAACCAGGGTGCACAGGCAGGTGAGGTCTACCCCGGTGGCACCAAATCCCAATCAAAATCAGTCCGGGAACAAAGCAAGAGAGACCGGACAGGGGCATGGTAGGGCAAAAGCTCCGTCTCAGCCAGCTGCTCCTGCTCAAAGTCAGCAATCCAGAAACAAAAGAGGGCCATAGGTCCAACCGGAGTGGTTCGCGGAGCTAAAAGAAAGTGTGGCCACCATTTTTGATAAAACAAAGGATGAGGTGCATTACCGGAGACCGGCAACACTGCAGTCTCCCAGAGAGCATCGCAACAACTCTTTTTGCCAATATCACAATGATATTGTTCATACCACTGATGACTTCATAGCATTGAAACAAAAAGTTCAGAACTTGATTGAAAGGGGAAAGCTAGGGGCCTATGTGAAAAGAAAAGGGGGTAACAGGCCTAATAACACTCACCGGGTTGGTCCAAGTAATGCTGCTCCGGAAGGAGCCATGGTTATAGTTGAAAGGTTTGACGTGGAATCTGAGTACTTGGATCCTGACCCAACTCGAAACAGAGTGGGTGCTATAGAGGAATGTTCTAGATCGGTCTCCGGGCTCATTAAGTTTTTCGAGTCGCTTACAATTTTCGGAGGGGACATTATGACAGCTCCTACTACTTCTTCGAGGAAGAGGCATGTTCATCCTTTAGCCTCCCAGCTAAAAGGAGGCATGACATCCTATCAGTGACCAAACTCATTTCCCTTCATTGTGTTTGATGAAGATGATTTAAGAAACATTGTTGGCCCTCATGAGGATGTTGTTGTCATAGGAGCATCTATATGGGGCAATGACATAAGACGAATCTTGGTGGATAATGGAAGCTCAGCCAATATCCTTTTCCTAACCACTAACAAGAAAATGAAAAATCCAGCTGCAATTCAGAATTCGGACAGGTCAATCATGGGCTTCACAGGAAGCTCAGCAGATGTGATCGGAGAGTTCGAAGAAGAGGTGTTATTGGGCAAGGGCCCTTTCAAGAAAATGGTCAGAATACTCTTTATTGTGGTGGATTTTCCCACTTGCTATAATGCTATTCTAGGGAGGTCTTGGCTCTCTAGGATGCCTGCAGTGGCTTCAACAGTCCACCAGTGCTTGAAATATGCTGTTCAGGGACAGGTTGGAGTCGTCCGGAGCAGCCAAAAGATTGCAAGAGAATGTTATGCCACTGCCCTGGCTCGTCGAACGCTGGGGGCAATCCGTATTGATGAACAATAGCAGTTTGAGGGCCTTTCTGGGGGTGAGGGTGAAATTGATGACCCCAGAGAGACCCCCAGAGTGTTGATACCAGTTGAAGAGGTAGAAATACACTGGTTGGAAGATAGGAAAAGTGTCAAGATAGGGTCTAAAATGCCACCTGTTTTGAAAGATCAAATGTTGAAGTTTTTGAAGAACCATCAGCACGTTTTTGCTTGGTGCAATGCTGATGTTACTGGAGTTCCATCAGAAGTGATATCACACCACCTATCCGTCCGGAGAGATGTAGCTCCAGTGGTTCAAAAAAGAAGAGCTTTTTCCAAAGAAAAGGCTGATGTCATTGTGCAAGAGGTTGACAGGCTCACAAAGATGGGGCACATCAAGGAGTCTCAATACCCTTTGTGGACTGCCAATCCTGTCTTGGTGAAAAAGAAGAATGGCAAGTGGCGCATGTGCATTGACTTCACAGACCTCAATAGAGCTTGCCCAAAAGACTTGTATCCGGTCCCCCGGATTGATCAGTTAGTAGACTCTACCTCTGGGAACAAGCTGCTTTCCTTTATGGATGCTTTCTCCGGATACAATCAGATTCAAGTAGATCCAAAGGATCAAGTGCATACCACATTTGTCACTGACAGAGGTCTTCATTGCTACAAAGTAATGCCATTTGGTTTGAAAAATGTTGGGGCTACTTATCAGAGATTAGTCAACAAGGCATTTGCTGATCAAATTGGAAGAAATATGGAAGTATCTATTGATGATATGATGGTGAAGAGTGTGGATGAGCAGTTGCACTTGTCCGATCTCCAAGAAACTTTTGCCAACTTGGTGAAAGTGAATTTGAAGTTAAACCCTGAAAAGTGTGTGTTCGGAGTATAGTCCGGGAAGTTTCTAGGCTATATCATCAGTGAGCATAGAATACAACCTGATCCGGACCAGCTCAATGCTCTATTCCAAATGGAGCCTCCTCGAAACATCAAAGAAGTACAGCGGTTAACGGGGAGATTAGCTTCTTTAAACAGATTTATCTCAAGGTCTTCGGACAGGTGTGCTCCTTTCTTTCGAACTTTGAAGGGTGCAAAGGGCTTTGATTGGACCCCGCAGTGTGATGAGGCTTTCAATGAGATCAAGAAATACCTGTCCTCCCCCAAAACTTTGTTCAAGCCTGATGAGTCCGAATTCAGCATGCTCCCCGGACACGGACAGATCTGTCCAAAGCCTCCGAACCGGAAAGATCGGACATATCATATGGACCGGACATATCATTTTGAACACTATGACCATAGGACTGTTCGAACTATGACAAAAGTACTAAAAAACCTAAACACTTCTTGACTAAGCTACTTGCTCTCCTGCTTAGGGCTCATGGGTCTTTGAACATGACCCGGGTCCATTAAACATGACCCGAAAGCCCATAAGGGCCCAAACATCAGGGTATAAATACCTAACCACCTGCATTAACTATGAAAAATGAAAATTAACTTCTACCAAGCTGCTTAATTATCTCTCTACTCTCTAAACATTTAAAACACCCACACACCACCATAAAACACCAACTTAAATTACCAGCCTACCCTCAGGCTATTATTATCCTCACCAAATTGGCGACCACAGCGGGAGCACGAAGGTGCCTGAATCAAGCATTCAAAACCAGCTAAGAAAATATGTCCGTATGAATCCGGACAATCCAGAAGTACCACAAGCTCTGGTCGAAGTGGTGGGAGAGAACTATGAATACACTATCGAAGAGCGTGATAGGCTCAAGGGTGAAATAGAAGCTCTGAGGGCTGAAAAGGCCAAGATGGGCGTGAAAGAAAAATCAAAAGCATCGGTTGCTCATCACACCGATAACCCCAGAGAGCATGAGTCTTCAAAGACTCATGTGAGCACCAAAAAGACTCATGCCAGTTCTAAAAAGTCTCACCGGTCCAAGCCTGTGGAGAGTTCTGACTCAAGCTTGGAATCTTCTGATAGCTCTTCCGACAGTGATGGAGTTGAAAAATCCTTATCCTCTAGCAGCGATGAGGGTCGAACTAGAAAGAAGCAAAGGTAGATTAAAAAAGACTCAAGAAAAAGGGATAAACAAGGAAATATGAAAAGGCATATTGGGAAGGGATCATCTCATAGTCGGAAGCATGTGGACAAGATGCTGCTGGATCCCTTCGCTTTTCACGATGAGCCAGGTATCTTTGCAACTCCCAATGAGGGTACCGTGTTCAGTCGTGGAAGGAATTGGAGGCAATCTCCATTATCTTCTAAAATTCTATCCGGAAACCTCCCTAAGAGGTTTGATAGCACCAAGATAGAGAAGTACGATGGCCGTACTGATCCGGACAACCATCTGGAACAATTTAAAAATTTCATGATGAACTTTGATGATGATGACAAACTGCTATGTAGGGCATTCTCCCATTCATTCACGGGGAGTGCTCTAAAGTGGTACAACAGCCTGCCTCAGGGTTGTATTAAAGAGTTCGACACTTTTTGGGTGGCCTTTCGAAGGCAGTTCGTAGGGAGTAAAGAGCTAAAGGGAAATGGAGACACAATAATCCATTGTGCCCAGGAGCCAAATGAGTCCTTGAAAGAATACATAAGCCGTTGTGTGAATATAAAGAATGGGTTGGCTGATTGCTTCGAACAGGTAGCAATAGCATCCCTGAGACAGGGTTTGAAGCCAGGCAATCTAGCTGATTCAGTGACCAGAAAGAAGGCCATGACATGGGCAGGGTTGCTGAATCAGGTTGGCAAACAAATAAACGTCGATGAAACAAAGAAAACCAGGGTGCACAGGCAGGTGAGGTCTACCCCGGTGACACCAAATCCCAATCAGAATCAGTCCGGGAACAAAGCAAGAGAAACCGGACAGGGGCATGGTAGGGCAAAAGCTCAGTCTCAGCCAGCTGCTCCTGCTCAAAGTCAACAATCCAGAAACAAGAGAGGGCCATGGGTCCAACCAGAGTGGTTCGCAGAGTTAAAAGAAAGCGTGGCCACTATCTTTGATAAAACAAAGGATGAGGTGCATTACCGGAGACCGGCAACACAGCAGTCTCCCAGAGAGCATCGCAACAACTCTTTCGGCCAATATCACAATGATATTGGCCATACCACCGATGACTGCATATCATTGAAGCAAGAAGTTCAAAACTTGATTGAAAGGGGGAAGCTGGGAGCTTACGTTAAAAGAAGAGGAGGCAACAGGCCTGACAACACTCACCGGGTTGGTCCAAGTAATGCTGCTCTGGAGGGAGCCATGGTTATAGTTGAAAGGTTTGACGTGGAATCTTTGTACTTGGATCCTGATCCAACTCGGAACAGAGTGGGTGCTATAGAGGAATGTTCTAGAGTCGCTTACAATTTTCGGAGGGGACACTATGACAGCTCCTACTGCTTCTTCGAGGAAGAGGCATGTTCATACTTTAGCCTCCCAACTAGAAGGAGGCATGCCATCCTATCAGTCACCAAACTCATTCCCCTTCATTGTGTTTGATGAAGATGATTTAAGAAATATTGCTGGCCCTCATGAGGATGCTGTTGTCATAGGAGCATCTATAGGGGGCAATGACATAAGACGAATCCTGGTGGATACTGGAAGCTTAGCCAATATCCTTTTCCTAACCACTTACAAGAAAATGAAAAATCCAGCTGTAATTCAGAATTCGGACAGGTCAATCGTGGGCTTCACAGGCAGCTCAGCAGATGTGATCGGGGAGTTCGAAGAAAAGGTGTTATTGGGAAAGGGCCCTATTAAGAAAATGGTCAGAATACTCTTTATTGTGGTGGATTATCCCACTTTCTATAATGCTATTCTAGGGAGGTCTTGGCTCTCTAGGATGCATGCAATGGCTTCAACAGTCCACCAGTGCTTGAAATATGCTGTTTAGGGACAGGTTGGAGTTGTCCGGAGCAGCCAAAAGGTTGCAAGAGAATGTTATGCCACTGCCCTGGCTCCTCGAACGCTGGGGGCAGTCCGTATTGATGAGGAATAGCAGTTTGAGGGCCTTTCTGGGGGTGAGGGTGAAATTGAGGACCCCAGAGAGACCCCCGGAGTGTTGATACCAGTTGAAGAAGTAGAAACGCACTGGTTGGAAGATGGAAAAAGTGTTAAGATAGGGTCTAAAATGCCACCTATTTTGAAAGATCAAATGTTAAAGTTTTTGAAGAACCATCAGCACGTTTTTGCTTGGTGCAATGCTGATGTTACTGGAGTTCCATCAGAAGTGATATCACACCACTTATCCATCCAGAGAAATGTAGCTCCAGTGGTTCAAAAAAGAAGAGCTTTTTCCAAAGAAAAGGATGATGTCATTGTACAAGAGGTTGACAGGCTCACAAAGATGGAGCACATCAAGGAGTCTCAATACCCTTTGTGGACTGCCAATCCTGTCTTGGTGAAAAAGAAGAATGGCAAGTGGCGCCTGTGCATTGACTTCACAGACCTCAATAGAGCTTGCCCAAAAGACTTGTATCCGGTCCTCCAGATTGATCAGTTAGTAGACTCTACCTCTGGGAACAAGCTACTTTCCTTTATGGATTCTTTCTCCGGATACAATCAGATTCAAGTGGATCCAAAGGATCAAGAGCATACCACATTTGTCACTCACATAGGTCTTCATTGTTATAAAGTTATGCCATTGTGTTTGAAAAATGCTGGGGCTACTTATCCGAGGTTAGTCAACAAGGCATTTGCTGATCAAATTGGAAGAAATATGAAAGTATACATTGACGATATGATGGTGAAAAGTGTGGATGAGCAGTTGCACTTGTCCGACCTCCAAGAAACTTTTGCCAACTTGGTTAAAGTGAATTTGAAATTAAATCCTGAAAAGTGTGTGTTCGGAGTGCAGTCCGGGAAGTTTCTAGGCTATATCATAAGTGAGCATAGAATACAAACTGACCCAGACCAGCTCAATGCTCTATTCCATATGGAGCCTCCTCGAAACATCAAAGAAGTACAGCGGTTAACGGGGAGATTAACTGCCTTAAACAGATTTATCTCAAGGTCTTCGGACAGGTGTGCTCCTTTCTTTCAAACTTTGAAGGGTGCAAAGGGCTCTTTGATTGGACCCCGCAGTGTGATGACGCTTTCAATGAGATCAAGAAACACCTGTTCTCCCCCAAAACTTTGTTCAAGCCATTCGATGGGGAGACTCTCTTCGTATATTTGGCGGTTTCAAGTTGTGCCATCAGTGCTGTGCTAGTAAGAAAGGTTGGTGGACATCCCCATCCGGTATATTACATCAGCAAAAGTTTGATAGATGCAGAGAAGCGTTACTTGAAACTTGAAAAATTGGCATTAGCCTTGGTGATAGCTGCAAGGAAGATGAGGCCTTATTTCCAGGCTCATCCCATCATCGTCCGGACTTCTTTTCCCTTGAAGAATGTCCTTCAAAAAGCAGACATTTCGAGCAGAATGACTAAGTGGTCAGTAGAGTTGGGGGACTTCGACATAGACTTTGCTCCCCGAACAGCAGTCAAAGCCCAAGTTGTGGCTGATTTTCTGGTCGAATTCCACTCCGACAGGGATTCGGAGCAAACTACTGATGTAAAAGATAAAAAAGTATGGGTCATCCGAACTGATGGTGGATCTAGCACTATGGGGTGTGGTGCAGGAATGTGCTTAACTTCCCCATATGGAGACAAAATGTACCAGGCTATTTGTTTTGCTTTCAGGGCATCTAATAACGAGTTCGAATATGAAGCAGCTATAGCTGGGTTAAAATTGGCCTACATTTGTGGGGCTAAGAGGGTCAAGCTGCTAAGAGACTCCCAACTGATTATCCACCATGCCCAAGGCCAATCTGAGGCTAAGAAGGTGCAACTTGTGAAGTATTTACTCCTCCTAAAAAATGAAGCGCTTAAGTTTAAAAGTGTTGTCTATGAACACATTCCCCGGGCAGAAAATGAGCTAGCAGACTCACTGGCAACCATAGCATATACAGAGTCATATCCATGGATTCATGTTCTTGAAAGCCCTTCCATTCAACTTTGTAAGGGTAAAGAAGAGGAAATTTTTGAAATGCAAGTGAAACAACCTCAAGACTGGAGGTTTCCTCTCATACAATATCTGTCCGATGGTGTTGTGCCTCCGGATACGTCACTAGCCAGAACATTGAAACATAAGGCTCGTGGTTTCATCATATTGAGAGAAGTGTTATACAAGAAGTCTTACAGTAAACCTCTCCTGCGCTGTTTGGGGGATGAAGAATCACAAATGGTCCTCTCTGAATTGCATGATGGTGAGGGATCAGCCCATTGTGGGTTTAGAGCTTTAAGAAGAAGAGTTTTACTCTCCGGTTACTATTGGCCATCAATCATGAAAGATGCTAAGGAATTGGTGAGGAGGTGTGACCCATGCCAGAGGTACAACAATAAAATTCATGTACCAGCCATTCCTTTAGAATCAATTTCTGAACCTATTCCTTTTGCTCGGTGGGGATTGGATTTAGTAAGACCTCTCCCTGTTGCGTCCGGAGGGCGCAAAACTATAATTGTGGCCATAGACTACTTCTCGAAGTGGATAGAAGCAGCCACTCTAGCAGGGACAATATCAAAAGCTGTCATAAAATTCATTCTGTCCAACATATGTTGCAGATTTGGTGTCCCACAGAAAATAACAACAGACAACGGGCCACAGTTCGACAATAGAGAAATGGAGAGCTTCTGTGCCTCAAGGGGTATACAACATTGTTTTTCTTCACCTTTCCACCCACAAGCAAATGGGAAAGTTGAAGTGGCCAATAGAACTATACTGTCCGGTTTAAAGAAGAATTTGGAAGGGGCTGCTGGGAAGTGGCCTAGTTATTTACAAGAGGTCTTGTGGGCCTACCGGACCACACCTGGGGCTGCAACATAAGAATCACCCTTTGCCTTGGTCTATGGGATGGATGCAGTAGCTCCCATAGAGGCAACTCTCCCCCTTTTCGTGTTCACAACTTCTCCGAACACGCAAACGAGGTGGCAATCAGAGGTCAACTTGATTTGATAGAAGAAAGACAAGTTAAAGCTCACCTTCGAGTTGCACACTATCAAGGCTTGATGAGGAGCAGGTTTGCTTCCAAAGTTAAAAGAAGAGATTTCCAACCAGGGGACAAAGTATTAAGGAAGGTCTTCTTACACACTAAAGAAAAGCTCTTCGGAAAGCTGGCCCCAACTTGCGAGGGTCCGTATATGGTTGTTGAAAGAATTAAGCCTGGAACTTATTGGTTGGAAGATAAAGATGGCAGAGTTTTAACTCATCCTTGGAATATTGAGCATCTCCGGATGTACTTGGAATAGCACTTGTGTAAATATTTACTTGTTTAAATATCCATGTAAATATTTGGGGGCATACTCTTTCCTCCCCGGTGGCACGAAGAGTTTTTAATGAGGTGTCCGGGCTGTTAAATAAAATTTGATGCCTTCTTGAAATTTTCTAAGTGTTTTCAAAATTTTGTCCCTAGTCATACTATCCGGACTGAAATAACTAAGGGCTATTTAAACTCTAGCCGGAGAACATAAACACTCTCACTAGAAACAACTAAAGGCTACTTAAACTCTGGCTTTCAAAATTGAAACGAACAATGAAAGAAGATGATGGTTGTACAGAACAAAGATATTCATTGAAATAAATGACTTAAAATTGCCTTGGCCTTCCAAGGACTTTTAAATAGTCAAAATACAACACAAAAAGCCTGTCCGAACAAACACCGGACACCATTACAAAAAGAGTGCCTTGGCCTTACAAGGACTTTAGTCTGAATAAAAAATAAACAAAGTAGATCGTAAGTTAAGGTTGAGCCTTTGAGGATGGCTCACCTTCATCTGCCTTCTTGCCTTTGAATTCACTTTTCCCTTCGTCTACCTTCTTGCCTTTGGGATCGTCTTTCTCTTCATCTAGGCTCTCCCCGGTATGCTCTTCATCATCGAACGAGGACGCACTGGAGACTCCATCCTGATCCTCTTCGGCCATTGTATGATATGGAAGGTCATCATCCTCTACATAAAGCCACAAGTCCCCTAGGTTCCTCTTCGGATATTTTTCATGAAAGAGTATAACCATGTCATACTTCACCTTCTCAATCAATAGCTCTTCGATTTTAATCATCTGGTTGGCATAGGCATTGATTTTGGCTTGGACCGTAGCCTCTTGATCCCTTAACAAAGTGTTTTTCTCCTCGGCAACCTTGGATGCTGCATTCTCAAAAGAAATCTTGTCAGTAGTTAGGTTGGTGATAATCTTGTCCTTAGCCTTGGTCTTTTTTTTTTGAGGCAGTAAGGTCTTTCTCCACACCGGACAAATTCTCCCGGAGGTCTTTGATGGTTTCCTCTAGAGTAGCAACTTTTTGTGTTGCTTTCCTCCTGATTCCTCTTCAACTCCTCATTTGCTTCCTTTAGCATGTGAGCAATGGCAGTAGCAGTGCGAAGGTCTTCGGACAGCTTTTCCTTCTCAGACTTAAGGTCTTTGATGGTTTCTGCTTGACCTCGAACTTGTCTCTCCAGTGTAAGTACCGGCTGCACATTGCTTAGCAAGGAGTGGGCTATGGTGTCCTTTTCACTAGGGACAATAAAAGTCTTACCATTTAAGTTAACGGTGTTAGAGCTGCTCGGAGGAATGTAAGGCCCTGCGAAGTCGTCTCTGGGGAGGTTGAGGAAGTATTCGCCAAGTTCACCAAGACCGGTGATGTCTACTTCATCAATGTTGAGCTCTCCTCCCTCAACTTCATCAGTATGAAAGTCCCTTGGGATCTCTTCAGCATGTGTTGGGTCAGAAGGGTCAGCCTGGAAAGAAGGCTCCGGATCCCGGAGAGCAAGCTCATCTCCCTTAGCAGTCTTTTTCTTCTTGGCTGCCCGGTCTGCCCCTTCACTCCCCTGCTTGCAATTCCTCTTGGAAGCCCTTGGAGGATTTGGGAGGTCTGCTTCCTGCCTTTCGGTCTCTTGCTCCACTACCTGCAAAAGAGCAGCATCGATTTGGCTCTGAGCCGGCCCCTCCGGGTCTGTTGGAGCATCCTTCTCAGCATCAGCAGGATTAGCATCGCTAACCACCTTTTTGCCTTTCTTCTTGCCCTTCATTTTTCTTGGGGCTTTGGTCCGGCCAGGCAAGAAGTGTGTCCCATATGCTTCATGGCTCCTCTTAAGCACTGTGTCCGGAGAAGGTTGGGTGGTGAGCTCCTCCCAAGTTAAGTCTCTCCGACCTGTGGTGTTCCACAGGTGAGAACTTGCCAGATTTCCACTAGTGAAAGCATTGTGGAATCGGTTCCCCCAGTTCTCTGCGGCCCAGGCGTTGATTTTGCCACAAGTGACCTGTCCGGCCTTCAAGAAAGACAAATTAATTTAAACCAACTATAAGAAGGAAAAAGTAGACAAAGATTTAAAATGGGAGACTTACGATCACTCCTCCACCTGCTTCTGAGGAGGCTTGGGTTCTCTCCGGACTTGATCTTCTTTCCGTTTTCCCAAGCGCCACTGACGAACAAAAACTGGCTCCTCCATTTACTCTCAGACTCCAATAGATCGTCAACAACTTTGAAACTGTCCCCCATATTAAAGTGGTAGAAGGGGAATTGGTGATGTTTGCAAAGATTGGCCACTCCAGCAAACTCTTCGATAGGAAGAGGAATCCCGGACAGCCTTGATGCCATGATGCATGACATCAGAGTGTACCAAGCATTGGGGCTCAGTTGGCTCGGACAGAGTTTGATCAGATGAAAATATCTGAAGATATCTGGGTCCAATGGGAATCGGAGTCCCCAATTAAATAACTCCGTGAAGATGACTATTTCATTCAGCTTGCAATCCATAAGAGTTTCAGGATCTATGGGAATCCTTATCTTCACATTTTTTGGGATCCCCCATTTTGTGCGCATTCGACCCAGGTCAGCCGTATAGATGAAAGCATACTTGGTCTTCTGTAAGGCCAAGAGTTATTTAAGTTCGACCCTGTGAAAACATGGACCTACCTTCCCTTCGCGACATTCCGACAGCTCCGGATGTCTCAAGCACAGTTTTCCTTTGCCCTTATCTTTTTTGGCAGCAGCAGTGTTACTAGTCTGACCGGATGGCTCAGACTCAAAAGGGACTTCTTCAACAGAGTCCTCCATTCTTTCCTCCATGATCGATGGAGGAATATCAGTGGCAGTGGCCCGGGGAGAATTCAAACTTGGCTCAGCCTGGCTTCCGGACGTTTGGTTTTCTGTGTTTTCTTGACTTCTAGTCTCAGGCTGGGGCTCTGAGGCAGAAGTCTCGCTTTGAAGTGCTGGGCTGCTAGCCTCCGGACCAGGTAATTTTTCCCGGGAAGCTCTGATAGGCACTCCAGACCCAGAACTGCTATTTTTTGCCCCCGATTTTGACGGAGTGTTCTTAGAGGCTTGCCCCTTAACCAGCCGACTCTTTCTTCGATCGACTAACTTTTCTGGGGAGTTCTCAATGTCTGATCCCATCGCTATGAAGGGAGAAGGTTTTTTGAAGCTAGTGGCAGTTACTCCTGGTTCAACGATGGATTCTGATTCCTGAACAGAGGAACCAGAGATGATGGGGGAAAGGCTAGGTTGGAATAACTTTCTAGGCTTAGTGCCTTTGGAGGAGTAAGATCCCCGATCCGACTCTGCAGCAGAGGAGACTTGTCTGTCAACGGGCGAAGTAGGTAACCCTACTACGATTCGCCTTTCCTTCTCAACTTTTTGTGCCTTCTCCAACTCAGAAAGGTTGAGCCACCCGCCTTTGATCAAAGCAGTCCTTGCTGTAAACATAAACTATCAAGAAAATCTTTGCTTTAGAGAGAGAAAGCTCTAAGAAAATATTCAGAATAAATATGAAAGAGATAGTAAAACAGTAGAAAGTGAGTTTGAATTTATAGTAAATCAGAAAAAGCAGTTGATTCCTAGGAGAATTCGAAAAGTTTGGCAATGATTAAAAGACGGCGCTGATGTCATCATTTGTAATTAAAGAGGTTGCTTTTCGAAGAAGGTGGGTTCGAATTTCAAGGTGAAAAAACAGCTGGATTAACCAATCGGAGAGCGACACGTGTCCCACGAACTCTGGCAAAAAACCGTTTAGAATTCGTGAAGCTTTATCTGTCCGGGTAAACCCATAGGCCTGTCCAGATTAAAAACTACTTCTAACGTCGGACTGTTTTTCAGTTCTCTGACAAGAATACTTGCTCAAACACCTAAAAAAGGGGCTCCTAATGAGTCCGAATTCAGCATGCTCCCCGGACACGGACAGATCAGTCCAAAGCCTCCGAACCGGACAGATCATATGGACCGGACAGATCATTTTGAACACTATGACCATAGGACTATTCGAACTATGACAAAAGTACTAAAAAACCCAAACACTTCTTGACTAAGCTACTTGCTCTCCTGCTTAGGGCTCATGGGTCTTTGAACATGACCCGGGTCCATTAAACATGACCCGAAAGCCCATAAGGGCCCAAACATCAGGGTATAAATACCCAACCACCTACATTAACTATGAAAAATGAAAATTAACTGCTACCAAGCTGCTTAATTATCTCTCTACTCTCTAAACATTTAAAACACTCACACACCACCATAAAACACCAACTGAAATTACCAGCCTACCTTCAGTCTATTATTATCCTCACCAAAGCCAGTCGATGGGGAGACTCTCTTTGTATATTTGGCGGTTTCAAGTTGTGCCATCAATGTTGTGCTGGTAAGAGAGGTCGATAGTCATCCCCATCCAATGTACTACATCAGTAAAAGCTTGATAGATGCAGAGAAGCATTACTTGAAACTTGAAAAATTGGCATTAGCCCTGGTGATAGCTGCAAGGAAGATGGGGCCTTATTTCCAGGCTCATCCAATCATCGTCCGGACCTCTTCTCCCCTAAAGAATGTCCTTCAAAAAGCAGACATTTCGAGCAGAATGACTAAGTGGTCAGTAGAGTTAGGGGACTTCGACATAGACTTTGCTCCCCGAACAGCAGTCAAAGCCCAAGATGTGGCTGATTTTCTGGTTGAATTCCACTCCGACAAGGATTCGGAGCAAACTACTGACATAAAAGATAAAAAGGTATGGATCATCCGAACAGATGGTGGATCTAGCACTATGGGATGTGGTGCAGGAGTATGTTTAACTTCCCCATATGGAGACAAGATGTACCAGGCTATTTGTTTTGCTTTCAGGGCATCTAATAACGAGTCCGAATACGAAGCAGCTGTAGCTGGGTTAAAGTTAGCCTACATTTGTGGGGCTAAGAGGGTCAAGCTGTTAAGTGACTCCCAACTACTCATCCACCATGCCCAAGGCCAATCTGAGGCTAAGAAAGAGCAACTTGTGAAATATTTACTCCTCCTCAAAAATGAAGCACTTAAGTTTAAAGATGTTATCTATGAGCACATTCCCCGGACAGAAAATGAGCTAGCAGACTCACTAGCAACCATAGCATATACGGAGTCATATCCATGGATCCATGTGCTTGAAAGTCCCTCCATCCAACTGTGTAAGGGTGAAGAAGAGGAAATTTTTGAAATACAAGTGAAACAACCTCAAGACTGGAGGTTTCCTCTCATGCAATATCTCTCCGATGGTGTTGTGCCTCCGGATAAGTCGCTAGCCAGAACATTGAAACACAAGGCTCGTGGTTTCATCATATTGAGAGAAATGTTATATAAGAAGTCTTACATTAAACCTCTCCTGCGCTGTTTGGGGGATGAAGAATCACAAATGGTCCTCTCTGAATTGCACGATGGAGAGGGGTCAGTCCATTGTGGTTTTAGAGCTTTGACAAGAAGAGTTTTACTCTCCGGTTATTATTGGCCATCAATCATGAAAGATGCTAAGGAGTTGGTAAGAAGGTGTGACCCATGCCAGAGGTACAGCAATGAAATTCATGTACCTGCCATTCCTTTAGAATCAATTTCTGAGCCTATTCCTTTTACTCGATGGGGATTGGATTTAGTAGGGCCTCTCCCTGTGGCGTCCAGAGGGTGCAAAACTATAATTATGGCCATAGACTACTTCTCGAAGTGGATAGAAGCAGCCCCTCTAGCAGGGACAACATCAAAAAAGTTGTTATAAAATTCATTCTATCCAACATATGTTGCAGATTTGGTGTCCCACAGAAAATAACAACGGACAATGGGCCACAGTTCAACCATAGAGAAATGGAGAGCTTCTGTGCCTCAAGGGGTATACAGCATTGTTTTTCTTCACATTTCCACCCACAAGCAAATGGGCAATTTGAAGTGGCTAATAGAACTATACTGTCCGGTTTAAAGAAGAATTTGGAAGGGGCTGCTGGGAAGTGGCCTAGTTATTTACAAGAAGTCTTGTGGGCCTACCGGACAACACCTGGGGCTGAAACACAAGAATCACCCTTTGCCTTGGTCTATGGGATGGATGCGGTAGCTCCCATAGAAGCAACTCTCCCGTCTTTTTCGTGTTCACAACTTCTCCGAACATGCTAATGAGGTGGCAATCAGAGGTCAACTTGATTTGATAGAAGAAAGATGAGTTAAAGCTCACCTTAGAGTTGCACACTATCAAGGCTTGATGAGAAGCAGGTTTGCTTCTAAAGTTAAAAGAAGAGATTTCCAACCTGGGGCCAAGTATTAAGGAAGGTCTTCTTACACACTAAAGAAACGCACTTCGGAAAGTTGGTCCCAACTTGGGAGGGTCCGTATATGGTTGTTGAAAGAATTAAGCATGGAACTTATTGGTTGGAAGACAAAGATGGCAGAGTTCTAACACATCCTTGGAATATCGAGCATCTCCGGATGTACTTGGAATAGAATTTGTGTAAATATTTACTTGTTTGAACATCCATGTAAATATTTTGGGGCATACTCTTTCCTCCCCGGTGGCACGAAGAGTTTTTAATGAGGTGTCCGGGCGGTTGAATAAAATTCGATGCCTTCTTAAAAAATTTCTAAGTGTTTTTAAAGTTTTGTCCCTTGTCATACTATCCAGACTGAAATATCTAAGGGCTATTTAAACTCTAGCCGGAGAATTTAAACACTCTCATTATGAAACAACTGAAGGCTATTTTAACTGTGGCTATCAAAATTAAAACGAACAATGAAAGAAGATGATGGTTGTACAAAACAGAGATATTCATTAAATAAATAACTTAAAATTGCCTTGGCCTTCCAAGGACTTTTAAATAGTCAAGATACGACACAAAAAGCCTGTCCGAACAAACACCGGACACCATTACAAAAAGAGTGCCTTGGCCTTCCAAGGACTTTAGTCTCAATAAAAAATAAACAAAGTGGATCGTAACTTAAGGTTGAGCCTTTGAAGATGGCTCACCTTCATCTACCTTATTGCCTTTAAAATCTCTTTCACCTTCATAAACCTTCTTCTTTCCCTTGGGATCATCTTCCTCCTTGTCTGGGCTCTCTCTGGTCCTCTCTTCATCATCGGATGAGGACGCACTGGAGACTCCATACTGATCCTCTTCGGCCATTGTATGATGTGGAAGGTCATCATCGTCTACATAAAGCCACAAGTCCCCTAGGTTCCTCTTCGGAAATTTTTCATGAAAGAGTAGAACCATGTCAGACCTCACATTCTCAACCATGTCAGACATCATCTGGTTGGCATAGGCATTGATCTTGGCTTGGATCGTAGACTCTTGATCCCTTAATAAAGTGGTTTTCTCATCGGCAGCCTTGGATGCTGCATTCTCAAGAGCAATCTTGTCAGTAGTTAGGTTGGTGATAATCTTGTCCTTTGCATTGGTCTCTTCTTTCGAGGCAGTAAGGTCTTTCTCCATACCGGACAGCTTCTCCCGGAGGTCTCTGATGGTTTCCTCTAGAGTGGCAACTTTTGTGTTGCTTTCCTCCTGATTCCTCTTCAACTCCTCATTTTCTTCCTTTAGCATGTCAGCATTGGCAGTAGCAGTGCGAAGGTCTTCGGACAGCTTTTCCTTCTCAGACTTAAGGTCTTTGATGATGTCTACTTGACCCCAAACTTGTCTCTCCAGTGTAAGTACCGGCTGCACGTTGCTTAGCAAGGAGTGGGCTATGGTGTCCTTTTCACTAGAGATAATGAAAGTCTTACCATTTAAGTTAACGGTGTTAGAGCTGCTCGGAGGAATGTAAGGCCCTGCGAAGTCGTCTCTGGGAGGTTGAGGAAGTATTCGCCAAGTTCACCAAGACCGGTGATGTCTACTTCATCAATGTTGAGATCTCCTCCCTCAACTTCATCAGTATGAAAGTCCCTTGGGATCTCTTTGGCGTGCGTTGGGTCAGAAGGGTCAGCCTGGAAAGAAGGCTCCGGATCCCGGAGAGCAAGTTCATCTCCCTTAGAAGTCTTTTTCTTCTTGGCTACCCGGTCTGCGCCTTCGCCCCCCTCTTTGCGATTCCTCTTGGAAGCCCTTGGAAGTTTTGGGAGATCTGCTTCCTGCCTCTCGGTCTCTTGCTCCACTACCTGCAAAAGAGCAGTATCGATTTGACTCTGGGGTAGCCCCTCCGGGTCTGTTGGAGCATCCTTCTCAGCATCAGCAGGATTAGCATCGCTCGCCGCCTTCTTGCCTTTCTTCTTGCCCTTCATTTTGCTTGGGGCTTTGGCCCGGCCTGGCAAGAAGAGTGTCCCATCTGGTTCATGGGTCCTCTTAAGCACAGTGTCTGGAGAAGAGTGTCCCATCTGGTTCATCGGTTCCACCATTCCTCAGCAGCCCAGGCATTGATCCTACCCTAGGTAACCTGCCCGGCCTTCAAGTAATCACCGAACTCCTTAGGCAGTTCTGTTAAGAAAAAAGAAAGACCAGTTAATTTAAACCAACTTTAAGAAGGAAGAAGTAGACAAAGATTTAAAGTGGGAGACTTACGGTCACTCCTCCACCTGCTTCTGAGGAGGCTTGGGTTCTCTCCGGACTTGATCTTCTTTCCGTTTTCCCAAGCGCCACTGACGAACAAAAACTGGCTACTCGATTTACTCTCAGACTCCAATAGATCATCAACAACTTTGAAATTGTCCCCCATATTGAAGTGGTAGAAGAGGAATTGGTGATGTTTGCAAAGATTGGCTACTGCAGCAAACTCTTCCATATGAAGAGGGATCCCGGACAGCCTTGATACCATGATGCATGACATCAGAGTATACCAAGCGTTGGGGCTCAGCTAGCTCGAACAGAGTTTGATCAGATGAAAATATCTGACAATCTCTGGGTCCAATGGGAATCTGAGTCCCCAATTAAATAGCTCCGTGAAGATGACTATTTCATTCAGCTTGCAATCCATAGGAGTTTCGGGATCTATGGGAATCCTTATCTTCACATTTTCTGGGATCCCCCATTTTGTGCGCATTCGACCCAGTTCAGCCGTATGGATGAAAGCATACTTGGTCTTCTGTAAGGCCAAGAGGTATTTAAGTTCGACCCTGTGAAAATAAGGCCCTACCTTCCCTTCGAGACACTCCGGCAGCTCCGGATGCCTCGAGCACAGTTTTTCTTTGCCCTTATTTTTTTGGCAGCAGCAGTGTTACTAGTCTGACCGGAGGGCTCGGACTCAAAAGGGACTTCTTCAGCAGAGTCCTCCATTCTTTCCTCCATGATCGTTGGAGGAATATCAGTGGCAGTGGCCCGGGGAGAATTCAAAGTTGGCTCGGTCTGGCTTCCGGACTGCTGGTTTTCAGTGTTTTCTTGACTTCTAGTCTCAGGCTCGGGTTCTGAGGCAGAAGTCTCTCTTTGAAGTGCTGGGCTGCTAGCCTCCGGACCAGGTAGTCTTTCCCGGGGAGCTCTGATAGGCACTCCAGACCCAGAGGTGCTATTTTTTGCCCCCGACTTTGAGGGAGTGTTCTTAGAGGCTTGCCCCTTAACCAGCCGCTCTTTCTTCGGTCGACTAACTTCTCCAGGGATTGCTCCGTGTCTGATCCCATCGCTATGAAGGGTGAGGGTTTTTTGAAGCTGGTGGCAGTTACTCCTGGTTCGACGATGGATTCGGATCCCTGAACAGAGGAACCAGAGATGATGGAGGAAAGGCTAGGCTGGAATAACTTTCTAGGCTTAGTGCTTTTGGAGGAAAAAGATCCTCGATCTGACTCTACAGCAGAAGAGATTGGTCTGTCGACAGGCGAAGTAGGTAACCCTGCTGCGATTCGTCTTTCCTTCTCAACTTTTTGTGCCTTCTCCAACTCAGAAAGGTTGAGCCACTCGCCTTTGATCAAAGCAGTCCTTGCTGTAAACATAAACTATCAAGAAAATCTTTGCTTTAGAGAGAGAAAGCTCTAAGAAAATATGCAGAGTAAATATGAAAGAGATAGTAAAACAGTAAAAAGTGAGTTTCAATTTATAGTAAATCTGAAAAAGGAAGTTGATTCCTAGGAGAATTCGAAAAGTTTGGCAATGATTAAAAGACGGCGCTGACGTCACCATCTGTAATTAAAGAGGTTGCTTTTCGAAGAAGGTGGGTTCAAAATTCAAGGTGAAAAAACGGCTGAGGCAACCAATCAGAGTCTGACACGTGTCCCACAATCTCTGGCAAAAAACCGTTTTGAATTCGTGAAGCTTTATCTGTCCGGGTAAACCCATAGACCTGTCCGGATTGAAAACTACTTCTGATGTCGGACTGTTTTTCAGGTCTCTGACAAGAATACTTTCTCAAACACCTAAAAAAGGGGCTCCTGATGAGTCCGAATTCAGCATGCTCCCCGGACACGGACAGATCAGTTCAAGGCCTCCGGACCAGACAGATCACATGGACCAGACAGATCACTTTGAACACTATGACCATAGGACTGTTCGAACTATGACAAAAGTACTAAAAAACCTAAACCTCTCTTGACTAAGCTACTTGCTCTCCTACTTAGAGCTCATGGGTCTTTGAACACGACCCGGGTCCATTAAACATGACCTGAAAGCCCATAAGGGCCCAAACACCAGGGTATAAATACCCACCACCTGCATTAACTATAGGTAATGAAAATTAACTGCTACCAAGCTGCTTAATTATCTCTCTACTCTCTACTCTAAACACTTAAACACCCACACCACCATAAAACACCAACTGAAATTACCAGCCTACCCTCAGGCAATTATTATCCACACCACCAGTGTTATTGGTAGTATCATGTATATTATGATTATCACAAGACATGAACTTGCATACACCCTAAGTGTTTTGAGCGAATTCATGTCTAATCCGGGAAAGTCTCATTAACATGTGTACTCGTGTGGCTAAAAGGGTATGTGGACTCCTAATAGGCAAGTTTTCTTAACATAAGGAAGTCTACTTTGGGGAATCTATTTACTTTGCCTAGAGAGGTGGTTAGTTGGAAATTTTGTATGTAGAAGTTGATTGTACTCTCATCCATGGAAGTTGGATATATGATTGCTACGAAAACCATGAAGAAAGTCATTTGACTGAAAGAATTGTTGAGTAAAATTCCTAGTAGGGAGCAAGATATGAGTTCCTTATGTGATTATACTAATGCTTTTCAAATAACAAAGAATCCAAAGTTGCATAAAGGACTCAATTAATATAAAAGATATAATTGATAGGAGATCCAATTAACATAGGATAGTTTAATAGTAAAACCTAATTAACAATCTAAATATCGAATTATTAATATGATATAAAACTTATAAAGTAAATGAAAACTACGTTTTCAAATTTTAGGGATCATAATTGATATTTATTTATTCCTCACAAAATAATCCAAAAACTAATCATTCATAGTCATAGTAATGGGAATTAAACATGTAATCTATACAATTATCTTCAATTTGTCTATTAGTCTATTATTTTTTATATAATTATATTTATCGGATTAATATTGACGATAGTCCAATACATCGATATAACATGCGACGGTTTAACTAAATAAAAAATTAGAACAAAACAACATTTTTTTAAACGATGATTTTTTTGGAGGTTTTTTGTTGTTCTTTAGATGTCGATAATTTATTTTAGCATGTTTCCCCCGAAATACAATTTATTTAAATCGATGATCGGTTCACGAATAATTATGTTTGTGTTTAAGACTAACTATGTAAAACGTTAAACTTCTTATAGACCGATTAAAGTTCACATAGTTTATAATAAAAAACTTATATAAGCCCTAAAATAATTCACTCATTTTGGGGATATTACATCCTAATTATTTATCCAACCATAGACGGTTTAAATCCAAACAATCACGTAGAAAAACACCTTCAAATCTGTGTTGGAGCCAAGCTTAGTCTCAATTTTATGAGATTCATTGTTAACTTCCTTCTCATTGACCATTTAGCTACCGAGTTGTTTATGTTTAATTTATCTTTTGTTTTTCTGACAGGCTACTTTTTTTCTCCATTGTTGTCACTATATTTCTCTAATCAATTCCAGTAATATTCTTCTTCTCTAATATCTGGCCTCAACCTTCCACCACCACATTTAGTATTTAGTAAGATAGTAAGATACCATCTTTCTACTTCTCAGACAAGGTATTAGAGGTATCTATACCAGATATATTTGAATTTGCGAGAATTGGGTTTTCCTTAGGAATAGGGTGACGCTCAAACTGGCAAACTGAAATAATGCCCATGCTTAACTTTTCGGTTTGAAAGAAATGTCTAATGTAAATCTCTCTAGGACAATCAAGAATAGCTAGTGTGGTACATACACACTAAAAGGCATCGTAGGCTTTAGAGTGTCGTGAGATCCAATAAAAAAAATCTGGTTTAGGATCCTTGAAATTTAAAAGAGCCAAAACTCACTTTAAACTTGACCTCCGGTATGTTTAATTCAAAATTAATAGTCTGATTTATTTGTCCGAATCATTCACAAAACCCCCGTGAGGCCTCAATTACCTGATACTCCGTGTTAAAAATTAACTGTATTGAATAAAAATAATGTCTTATTTAATATAATTAGCTCGAAGAGCATACATCCCATACAAATCTTTATGTTTACTGTAGTATAAAGAATAGAAGATTACAAACTGCTTAGCAGAGCATGGAGTTTAAACAGCATTTTAAATTTCTCTCCGGTTCAACCAACCTAGCTGAGGCCAAGCTAATAAGTCGGTGAAGGCGGCGGTGGTGATGTGTACACATAAGGAGGTGGAGATGGTGACTTGTACACATACGGTGGAGGTGGTGGTGACTTATAGACATACGGTGGTGGTGGCGGAGATTTATAAACATATGGTGGAGGAGGTGGAGATGAATAGACATAAGGAGGTGGAGGTGGAGATGAATAGACATAAGGAGGTGGGGGTGGAGACTTGTAGACGTACGGAGGGGGTGGTGGGGATTTGTAGACGTACGGAGGTGGCGGTGGTGATTTGTAGACATACGGAGGAGGAGGCGGAGACGAATACACGTATGGAGGAGGCGGGGGTGATTTATAGACGTACGGGGGAGGAGGTGGAGACGAGTAAACGTACGGAGGAGGTGGTGGTGATTTATAGACGTACGGTGGAGGTGGTGGAGACGAGTAAACGTAAGGAGGTGGTGGTGGTGATTTATAGACGTACGGTGGAGGTGGTGGAGACGAGTAGACGTATGGAGGTGGTGGTGGTGATTTATAGACGTATGGTGGAGGAGGTGGAGACGAGTAAACATAAGGAGGAGGGGGTGGTGATTTATAGACGTATGGTGGAGGAGGTGGAGACGAGTAAACATATGGAGGAGGGGGTGGTGATTTATAGACGTACGGTGGAGGAGGTGGTGATGAGTAGACGTATGGAGGAGGTGGTGGTGATTTATAGACGTATGGTGGAGGAGGTGGAGACGAGTAAACATATGGAGGAGGGGGTGGTGATTTATAGACGTACGGGGGAGGAGGTGGTGATGAGTAGACGTATGGAGGAGGTGGTGGTGATTTATAGACGTATGGTGGAGGAGGTGGAGACGAGTAAACATAAGGAGGAGGTGGTGGTGATTTATAGACGTATGGTGGAGGAGGTGGAGATGAGTAAACGTATGGAGGAGGAGGTGGTGATTTATAGACGTATGGTGGAGGAGGTGGAGATGAGTAAACGTATGGAGGAGGTGGTGGTGATTTATAGACGTATGGTGGAGGAGGTGGAGATGAGTAAACGTAAGGAGGTGGTGGTGGGGATTTATAGACGTACGGTGGAGGAGGTGGTGATGAGTAGACGTATGGAGGTGGTGGTGGTGATTTATAGACGTATGGTGGAGGAGGTGGAGACGAGTAAACGTAAGGAGGTGGTGGCGGAGACTTGTAGATGTATGGTGGAGGAGGAGGAGAGGGGTAGACATAAGGAGGTGGTGGTGGTGATTTATAGACGTACGGTGGAGGAGGTGGAGACGAGTAGACGTATGGAGGTGGTGGTGGTGATTTATAGACGTATGGTGGAGGAGGTGGAGACGAGTAAACATATGGAGGAGGCGGTGGAGACTTGTAAATGTATGGTGGAGGAGGCGGAGAGGAGTATACATATGGAGGAGGAGGTGATGAATATCCATATGGGTACTCGGCGGCTGCGGCATTAGCCACCAAGCAGCACATGGCTAAGGCAAGGCATAAAAAAGACCAGGGAGTGGCCATATTGTTAAGAGCTTCTTTGATGTAAGTTACTTATTTGCTTTCACAGGGGGCATGTTATGAATATGAATCAAGGGAAGGTATCTCTATATATACATGTATTTCTAGAAGCGTACATAATGGTTTATTGTTCTTCCTACCAACTGGAAATATAGTATATAGAATATTGACTTTGAAATGTTCAATAATAAGCACCATTTGAATGGATATAATCTTAAATTATATTCAAGAACATTTCGCATTCGGAAGCTTTCAACTAAGGAAACTTCACATGTGTTGAAATTAAAAATAGGATATTTAATAACAAAGCTGTTGGAGTTTCACTTTCTTCACCCTTCACGTCACTAACCCAAACTGTTCTGTCATGTATATATGGAGAAAATTATGTATTCTGTATCCGTCGGTCCAATATTAAACCATTTTGCTTCTTCACATATCAATGTTCCATATTATTCCAAGCAGACAGCAATTTACTAATCTGCTAATTTTCTACCAAATTGTACGCGAGACAAGATCCAATTGCTTTTACTAAACAGGAATATTGGCTTTCTTTTAAACTTTTAGGCCATAACCTTAACACTTCATGGATCTACTTCCATATGCTTTTCAATCTTTCTTATATCTGTCCTTTTTCAAGAAATAATTGCATGTTGTTCTTTTGCTAAAATAAATCCTGGCAAACCGAACTAAACATTAAGCAGCCAGCTACTCATCAAAAATATGAAAGATAGTAAGGTTGTATTTGGAATGAGGATATATTACCATATATTTATGGATAGGGATATATCGGTCTTTTGCTCCGGTATAATTACAAATGAAGATGTCTTACTCTTTTAATTAATTTCTTTTCCCCTCTAAAGGCTTTCTTTCTTATAAACAATTTCTCTATTTTTTTCAAAAATGTTCTTTAATCTATTCTCTAAACCGAAAACATTTTTGGTACGTTTGAAGAAAGTTTTCAACTTCATGAATGGTGTTGCAGCCGAAAACATCTCATTTTCTATTCTTTTAACCAAAATTATATTCAAACTTTTGCATAAAAATTATTAACATAAAAACAAAAGAAATGTATCCATTTGTTTTTCTTTTTGCAATTATTTTTCTCTCGTCCACAATTTGTGAATGACCGACCTAAATAGTTTTTTTTAATCATTTCATTGAATGGTTGACTTTTTTTCTTTCCTTCTCCAATAAAGAACAATGAATCCATCGTCATCGCGAAAATCTTCTTTAAAGTTTTGTTCCAAACTTAAGAAAAACTTAGCGTTTTGTGAAGCCTATTTTCAAAGAACACTTAGGACATTACATGGAAGTGTATATTAACGATATTATTGTTAAAATCGATAGGATATATAAATAACTGGAGGTTCTCCAAACTGTGTTCGACCTCGTACGACAGTTTAATTTAAAGCTCAACAATGTCAAATACTCTTCCGGAGTCTGCACTGGAATTTTTTTGGGATACATAGTTATTAAGAAGGGAATAAACGTCGACCTTACCCAACTGCAAGCAGTCATCCAGATGGCACCCCCAAAAAACATAAAGGAGGTCCAATACCTAACAGAGTGCTTAATAGCATTGTCTCGTTTCATATCAAGGGTGTCAGACAAGAGCCACCCCTTCTTCGAAATCCTATGAGGTGCTAAAACGTTCGTGTTGATCGAGGACTATAATACGACTTTTGAGGCATTGAAGAACTATTTCACATCACTGAAAATAATGTCCGCCCCTGTGGCAAGTGAGCCTTTGTTTTTATACTTGTCCGTTTCACCTTTCTCAGTCAGTGCGGTGTTAAAACCATAGTCGATGGAAAGACTCGTTATCTTAACCTAGAAGATCTAGTAATGGGTCTGATAATCGTCACTCGCAAAATGCGCTCATAGTTCTAAGGACACACTATCACCGTCCGCACATCCTTTCCTCTCAAAACTGGTCAATAAAAACTCGATGCCTCAGGCCGTCTGGCTAAATCGAGCATCAAATTGGGGGAGTATGACATCAAGTTTGAACCTCGCACTGTGATTAAAAGGGAAGCTGTCGCCGACTTCCTTACATAATTCTCCTCGCTTTGTGATGCATCTTCCCAAGTCAAACCATCATCTCATAACAAATATATGGAATGGATTATTGAAACCGATGGGAGAATCATATACTTCAGGAGGAGGTGCTAGTATCATTCTAAGACTATTGACTTGAGAGAAAGTTCGACAAGCCATACGTTTCAAATTCCTAGTAACAAATAACGCGGAGTATGAGGAAGTTATTGGTGGCATGAAGCTAGCATTGATATGTGAGGCTCAAATCCTTCTGTTCCACTGCGATTCCCACCCGAATTATCAACCAAGTCAACGACACCTACGACGCTAAGAAAAAGAGGATCCACAGTTATCTGACGGTTATCAAGGAATATGAGTCCAAATTTTTAAAAGTTTTTTATGACCAAGTGCCTCACCTGAATAACTCTACAGTCGATGCATTGGATACAACAACAGCCTTAAGAGAATATCCCCTTATCATTATAAAACAACTTCTAACCACTTTAAATTTTAGCCAACGTGTCACCATCTGTACAATCGAGGATACCAACGGTTGGAGACAACCTTATTTTCTTGACCTTCGTTCGGCTACACTTTTGTCTAAATAGGTTGTTGCTCGGGCACTCCAACTACGAGCTACCTTACTGCGTCTAAGACGATGTCCTTTACAGAAAAAATGCAACACAGAAGCTGCTTTGATGCCTCGGTTAAGCAGACGCTACCACAGTTCTGCACGACCTACATACTGGTGACGCTGGGGGACATTACAGATATTGCAGCCTCATCGACGTTTTATTTTAGGAGGGTATTACTAGCAAGAGAAATAAAATTAAGTTGAACAACTTATATTGCAGTGCCACCCATGTCAGAAGTTTGCATGTTCTGGTCGTTTACCAAGTGAGCCGATGCATGCTACTATAATTCCTTGGCCTTTTGATAAATTGGGTATCAATCTGGTTGGCCCACTTCTTATGGCGACCGAGAAGCATAAGTTTTTTAATGTAGCTATGGAATTTTTACTATGTGGGTTGAAGTAAAAGCTCTCCCCCACACTCGGTCTAATGAAATTTTCAACTTTATTCATCATCAAATCCTATCTCGGTTTGGAATCTCCAGAATATTGATGACCGACAATGACCCCCAATTTTAAAATTTTGTGGGCACAATATTTTGCAAGCGCTACGGGATCAACCAGCAGTTCTCCACCCCTTACCACCCTCAGGAAAATAGGCAAGTAGAAGTCACCACCACAAAATGGTGGATGTAATCAAAGAGAAGCTCAAATGAGCTTAGGTACAATTGCCAGACAAACTAACTAAGGTCCAATGGGCTTACCGTACTATCCCACGAACTACGACATGAGAAACCCCTTTCAGTCTAGTCAATGGTGTCGAAGTTGTTGTCCTAGCAGAAATTATTATCCCAAGTCATCGGGTCGCCAACTATACCGAGGCCACTAATAACAATGAGTGAGAAGTTAATGTGGAACTTATAGAGGAGCGCCACGATTAAGCGCGCTGGCGATCATAGCACTGCAAGCCTGATGAGGGGCCGTTTCAATTACCGCCTTAATTCCCGAAGTATAAAAGGAGAGTACACTGTTATGAAGAAGATTTTTCAAGGATCAGGAGATAAGGCTACTGAAAAATTAGGCCCAAACCGGTAGGGTCCTTAAGCAATCATCTCCAAATGACACAATGGTGCATACCGCCTTGCTGATGCGGAAGGCCATATGCCCTGAAACACCCTTGGAATATAAGTCACTAAAAATTATGTCATCATGCTTTGTAATTTGTCGATGCGCTTTTTTTCCCCCTGATGGCGCGAGAGGTTTTTTTAACGAGGCATCAAAATTTTATTTTACTTCAATATACTTTTATCATTTTCGCCAACTCATGTGTTTATCTATTATTTTTCTCAATCCTTATAGTTGCAACCGGGTCAATGACTACACCTACGGGCTACGCAATGGGCCATACTGAGCCAGGACCATTTGAGTCGAATAATATGGACGAGCTAATTGGCCACGCTTACGGGCTACGTATGAGCCATACTGAGCCCATTGTAAAGGTATTAATAAGATAATTGATGAAGTATCAAGCCCTTTTAGGGCCACCCAATTAGTTAGAACAACTGCACTGCGAATAAGCTAAGGGGCATGCCTCACTCATGTTACGCAATGAGCCATACTAAGCTCGAACTTGTAAGGCTCTATTGCAACATGACATAATTCACAAGCACATGTATCTCCATCAAAGTATATCTTCAATGTCCTTCCATACATCAAATTTAAAAACATAAAAAAGTTAATAAACATTTATCTCTATGAAAAACAAAAAACATGCATCATTCTTTCATTCATATTCTCCTTAACACCACATCCTTGGTGGTTAGCTACAAACATTATTTAAGTTCTTCACAAATACATTCAACAAAATTAAACATAAGGAATAATAAGAAGTGCCTTGATCCTTACCGTTACAATACTATGAAAGGGTATCCACCAACCATTTTTATGAGCCCGCAGTGGCTATCCTGGTGGATCCTTCAACTGATTCTTTTTGCTGATGCACCAACATAAGAGAAGCAGTACCCCCCATGGGTAAACGTTTTTCAACAGGAACATATTTTTCCAAGGATCCCAACTCCATGCACGGATTGAGCTTTAGTAGCTCTACAAGTGTCTTTTGTTGATTTTTTTTACCACTATCCTCATGGCCACTTCCATCAATTGTCTTTCACGCTCTTCTACATCAGCCTCTGCCTTTTTTAGGAATTTCCTACGTTGATGCTCTATTTTTATATTCAGATCACTAATTGTTGCTATCAAGTTCCCATTATCCATTGTTAACTCCGTAATACGTACGACATGCTCTTCCCCCCTCTGAGCCTATGTCATATTCTGCGTAAGAAGGCCAACGCTCTTCGACATCAAATCATCATTCCTTTTAATAAGTCCATTATTCTGCGCTATCAGAGTCGCACTACTAGTGGTAAGTTCCTTGCATTTTTCCTCGCACGTATCCGAAGCACCCTTAACAAAGGCTAACTCATGACGAAGCCCATCGTTTTCCTGAGACGCATTGTCATTCCGCGCCTTGGCTGATCCATACACATTCTTTAACCAAGAAAGAGCAGTGGTTAAGACCTTTACCGACCCAAAATGCATGGCCTCGGGTTTTAACTTCTCCATCACTTGGTAGTCAGCGCTCGACATGGGTCGGTAAGATAATATAACGGAGTTATGGTGCATTTTCTTCGCAAAAAGGTTATCTATTTTTGCTTCATTAGTTCAACATTTTATAAATTGTATATATAATACAGAACAATTTACCTCGATGACAAGTTCCAATTGTCTCTGTAAATATTCACTCATTGGCATATCATCGTAAAATGACAGCTCTACCCACCGTTTGAGATGGTCAAACATGAGCATCACTAGACGCGGCATCACCATATTCGTAGGAGGTAGCTCCCCAATTACCACTTCAGATAGCCTTGGGTGCTTGCTCCTTTGATGGTGTAAGTTTTGGCCTCACGATATTTACAAATGAGAACCATGCGCCAACTACTTGCACAAAGTTGAGATAGGGCGGCCGTGCACCTGCACTCTTGACAAAATTATCCATCCTATGTGATATATCTTCGAGAATTTATTTCCTCTGCTCTGGTATCCCACTACTTTCACCGGTGTGATATGACTGATCCTCCACCCGAACCTCATCCAACAGTGTCACCACAGGTGTCCTCCATTTTTCATGCTCTGCTTCATAAACTGACGCATCCACGTTTTTTTTTTCTGACACTTACCCTCCATCTTTTTCTTCTTTGCCCTCCAAACATATGCTTTAAGTTTTTATCTGATGTCGGAAATTCAACTATTCTCCTCACTTCAGTCAATTGAGTACAAAAAGGGATTTCCCTAATTAGGCTACATCTACTACGGTAAGTAAGTCTCCTATACACACATAAATGCCTAATAAATGGGAGCTCAGTATAACACTAAGTAATACCTTCAATCCATTCCCAGCTAATTGAGTAGGACATATGCCTAGAAAACTAAAAAGTTCTTGAATCAGAGAGGGTCACGAAAATCATAAACCCTAGTCAAACATGGTGGCGTAGAGACAAGTCTCGGTTTATTTTTCCTGGTAAGACTGCTCTCTAGGTACCGACACCCTCATTATCACATCCCTAGATATCCCATATCTAGCCATATAAGATATCCATATTTTGGGGTTAACCGTAAGAAATACTCCTCCAAGAACGAGGGGCTCTTATTTCCTGATTCTTCTTCTTCAGCGGCGACAACACTTAATTTCTCTTACACGGTAAGAGAATGAGCGAATATGACTTATTAGAGCAAGTAAATTACAGGGATAACTCACGTCGATCAGTACTACTAGTAAAGGGGTTTTCCCAACACCCAAGTGAGTTAGGGCTAACACATCTACACAAGGCTAGGGTAGCCCCAATACCACGGTATTGCTAGAAATTATAAGAGATTCAAATGAAGTTACGATACAAACGTACATTTTTACCGGTGACAACTACGGAAAATTAAAAGTGGCTAACAGCTTTGGCTTCCGAGTCTAGTCTTCTTTCTCTTAAAACTACAAAGTTACTTTCTGATAATAAATACTTCAAAAAATTAAGCAAACCATTTTGAATCAAATCAACCCTTCACTACACGCATAATAAGAAAATAGTTGTCACTCACAATAATTAGCTAATACGTTTCCTCAGAATCGAAGCGTCTTAGTACATCAAAACGTTTTCATATGTTAGAATCCTCATATCACACACGCCACAACATAACCTCCACATGTCACACTACCATTGGAAAACAACCACTCAATTTTCAGAAATAGAACAACATAACGCCAACGTAATAAACGAACGAATCAAGAATTTTACCATCTGGTCTGCCTTGTAACTTGTTCTTCCATCGATTATATATTTTCAACATATAATCCATGGACTAATGGAGAGCCCTGATGATGATACCTTCATCAACTAGTAGATCAAGCAAAGTCCGAGCATATGAAAGTAATATAGAGACACAAACGAGATCCAACAGATGATTTCTTTATGAAAAATCGATGCGACTTATAAATAATACACCAACTCAGCACTTGATATCAAGAGGCCAAGGTCAAACCGAGGGATATCGACGTCCTAACAGGATAACCGACAACCTATTAGGAAAAATCATTTCTCTATTTTTTCAAAAATGTTCTTTAATCTATTCTCTAAACCGAAAACATTTTTGGTACGTTTGAAGAAAGTTTTCAACTTCATGAATGGTGTTGCAGCCGAAAACATCTCATTTTCTATTCTTTTAACCAAAATTATATTCAAACTTTTGCATAAAAATTATTAACATAAAAACAAAAGAAATGCATCCATTTGTTTTTCTTTTTGCAATTATTTTTCTCTCGTCCACAATTTGTGAATGACCGACCTAAATCGTTTTTTTTAATCATTTCATCGAATGGTTGATTTTTTTTCGTTCCTTCTCCAATAAAGAACAATGAATCCATCGTCATCGCGAAAATCTTCTTTAAAGTAAAGTTACTTTAAAGTTTCGACTCATGTATGCAATACAAGAGGAGTCATAATCGAGTAAAGATATAGCAAGATGGAAAACTTTCTGATTTGGAGAATAATTCGTGATTCGATCGAAAATAAATTACAAGATGGAAATTTTTTTGATTTGGAGAATAATTCGTGATTCGATCGAAAATTAATTGGATCGAGCTAAAAGATTATCAAAATTTGTATTGGTTATTTATTTATGCGGTTTATGCGAGAAGGTATAAACGTAAGTGTGATGTTAGTTTCATGGTGAACCAAATGTTCTTAGTTATTTAAGACTAGGGATGCCAATGTTTCTAAAGAACGGAGAACCGGACCCGAACTGATAAGAACCACACCGAACCTAAACCGTTTGGTTCACGGTTTTATTTTAAAACTGAAATTGATAAGAAACCCAAACAATAAGTCGGTTCGGAACCGAACATAAAAACCGATAAATAGGTAGAACTGATTAGGAAATCAGCTGATAAAACTGGTAAATCAATAGAACCGATACGAAATCGAATCGGGACAATCGACAAACTTGGAGAACCGATAGGAAACGAACCAATAAAACCATTAGAACCGATGGGAATCCAACCAATAAAATCATTATACCCGATTGTTTTTTATTTTATTTTTTTACGTTATATTAATAAAAGAAATAGTTAATTACCATTTTTTTAAATCAAGAGATTTATTTCTGAGCTTTAATTTTTATATCATTTATTTAAGTAAAAAATTGAAAATTCAATTATAATTGGATTTTTTTTAAATGCATCGAACTGGGGCAAAACTGGACTGATACGTGACCAAACCAAAACTAAACTGAACCAAAACTAAACTGAACCAAAACAAACCAAAATAGAACCGGACCGAAGTCGGACCAAACCGAAATCGGACCTAATTGGAACCGGGACCGAACCAAATCGGACCAGAACAAACAGAACCAAAAACTTAGCAGTCCGACCGAATCGATAAGCTTAGCGGTCCAGTATGATTCTGTTAAAACCCGGACCGAACTAAACGTATAAGAGCCCTATATAGAACCAACGTCACAAATCCAAATACTCAAATAGTCTGTCATTTTTAATGTATAATAATCTGTTTTTTTTACGTGAGACACAAGTTCTTGAATCTCATTCATAACAAAAAAATGATTTAGATATGGTATGCATTTACTTGTAATTTATTTAAGTTACTTCAATTGTTTATTCAACAATCTATTTTATTGATTTCTTTATTTAAGAAATGGTCATTTTGTTTCCACAAAAATGTTCGGTTAAAATCTATTAACTCTTTTTTAGCCTCCGCTTATAATGGATAATATGATCTTAGAACTAATTACTTTGATTTTTTAAGACCGTTTGATGTAGTCAAGTGATAATCTATTGAATGAAGTCAAGGCAATACCCTTGCATGTCAAGGAGGATGCGTGGCACAACATCTTGTTGCCCCTATCAAATTGTAGTATTGCACGTTTTAACTTCTTTTTGTCGTGTTAAATGTTTTTTACCATTGTATTTTTCTACTTTATGGTTGTCAAATTTTGGTTGGAGATCTCCTTACATGATCGGTGTGGCCAATAGATAGTCGATGTCTTGAAGATCTTCACTGTCGAGAAGTAAAATATTTTGTCCCTGGATTTTTTTCCCAAGGGTAAACATGTTGTTCGTCCTCGTGTCCTGGTCACTGCATAGCCAAAGGCAGTAAGTTATTTTTGTTTCAGTCACTTATGGATAGGCTTTAATAGATGTGTGGGTTGTCCCTAGGGCATAAAAATCTAAAGCAATACCATTTAATAGAGATGGAGGTTTGATATGGTGGGACCCATACCAATGGAATCTGGAGAACGTCGAACCATTATATTTGCAGTTGATTATTTTTCTAAGTTGGTAGAAGGTGTGCCTTAATCTGGAACTACATCTAAAGTAGTGATCAAGTTTATCCTCTCCAATATATGTTGCAGATTTTGAATCTCCCGAATAATTACGACATGTAATGGTCCTCAGTTTGATATTATGACATGAATATTTTCTATATTTCTATAGTAATTTCACATTATTTCTTTTCACTTTTCCACCTCCAAGACGACGGGGAAATCTACGTTGTTAAAAGAACTATTCTAATGGGTCTAAAAAATAATTTAGAGGGAGCGGGAGGCAAATGACCATATTATTTTCAAGAAGTATCGTGGGCTTATCGAACTACTCAAACTGCCGTCCAAGAGTCTTTTTTTGCTTTAGTCTATGGGATGGATGCATTAACATCAATTAAATCCACTATACCATCTTTCCAAAATTAATTTGAAAAGGATAATGATACAGCTATAAGAGTATTAAGGTAAATTTCCTAACAAATTACATAAATCATTCTACACAAAGAGAGATAAAAAGGTGAAAAAAAATATTATGAGAAAATGAAGAAGAATATGTAATTGTAATTCCGTATAGAATTTGAGATGCTTTTCATATCAAACTGAGCTCTTATTTATAGGAGTTGTATAAGACGTTTTAATGTTACATTTATTATTTACATCCATTACTGAATATAAATATAAATGTAACGTTTATAGCCTTTTTCTGTCAAGGAGATGGAGATTTATTTGGCGTTCTACTTTGGAGATCACTTGGCGTTTTAGCACGGAGATTTGGCTTATAGCATTTTTTATCAAAGGGATGAAGATTATTTGGTATATAACATTTTTCTATCACAGAGATGGAGATTATTTGGCGTATAACATATCTCTAGCATGAAGATAGAGTTACTTATTCTATAGTCATTTATGTTTTGGAGATGGATATTTCTTGACTTAAAGCTTCGTTGATCATAAAGATGGAGATTTCGTAACCTATATCATTTTCGAGCATGGAAATTGAGATTATTTGGCCTATAGCCTTTTCGAATATGGAGATGGAAATTATTTTTCTCATAGTCCTTTCTATCGTGGAGATGTAAGGCATTTTATTTATAACCACAAATTTCTCCTGTATTTAAGTAGAGCCTCCAAAAATATTGGAAATAGTAAGAAGCTACGTGCATTTATACCCATCCACAATGTCCATTCATATACTGCTTTACACAACATGGCACACAATATATTTGTATATATTCGATTTCACAATCATGTTGCACAAACACATATCATGTGGAAAAGAAATGCAACTTACACCACCCATTACAATACACTACTTATAATCTACTCATTGCAACATACAGACACACATGCACGCGAACTAATGCATTGCGACGAAGTATTGTCCATCAACATGTAGTGTAAGCAGAACATGCATACATAACACATAAAAAACGATTCAAAATTATACACTGTAAAAAGACTTAACATAGCCACAATGAGTGTCATAATACCATAACAACAGTAGTAATGATACATATGCACACAACGTACTAACAGAAAGGAAATACACACAATATAACCTATGATAAAATCTAAACATAGTTGTGATTTACACAAATTAAAAAATTTAGCTTTATCGAGTGCGATTCAAAGGCGAAGCCGGGCGAAAACCACATCAAAAGTTGTAGTAAAAAATATCGTAGCTGAACCAACAAAGGACTGACGGCCACTAATAGAGATGATTCTAACTGCGCGTGGAATAGGAGACTCACTGATCCCCATACATAGTTGGCCGAGCTAGAGGCGGTTACTGAGAATAAGATCTTTGTCACGATCGGAGAGGGATACATATGTTGATGGAATCTGATAGCTTAACGTAAAACTCTTGGTTGGGAGAAAGATCTGACCCGGCCAAAGCAGGCACAATAGCAGTGACTTGGAGAAGAGGAAAGCGGTGGTCACCTAGAAGATTTCAGGATATTGCAAGAGGTCGCTGATTCCTAGGTTTTAACAACACCACTCGTCACTAACAAACTCGCAAAAATCTTGCATTCTGCCTTCTTGAGCAATGCCATTATGTATCCTTCTGCCGCAGACGGTGGTGGAGCCATAAGTAGCCTTGGCAAAATAATCGGTGCATCGATCTTGATAAAGAGATGTTGTACGGGATTTTCCTAACAGATTTGGTGTAAGACGAATTAATTTTAGATTCGGGAGCAGTTGACCCGAAGCCGACCTTCCCACCTTGTAGTCATCAACATATTTATTGTAGGTTGGCTTGTCAAATACTGGTTCAAATACAGTTTTAACATCAAAACTGATAGGGTCAGAAATCATTGGAGGTTAAGAATAGAAGTGGGTCGGATTTATCTCAGAACGACATTTTAGGCTTATAATAAAAGTCATACTTAGTAAGCTGGATGACTAGTAACTAAGATGTGTGCCGACTTTATATTTTATCAACGGTTCTCGGGCCTAGTGGCTCATGAGTTTGACCCGTATACATGACCCGACCCGACCAGATTAGCCCATGAATATGAAATTACCCTATGAATAGCTCAAAGAACAACATTTAATGGGGTTGGTACATTCTTTTTATACATATTAAATACTGGCATCTAAATTATCTTCTTACCCTTTACCCAAAATTTAATACTTTATCTAAATAATTACCAAAATACCCTCTATTCAAATTTTTGCTTCATCAAGTGGCCGACTATAGTGGAAGCGGAAGGTACCCAAATATTATTACTCAAAACCCAACTCACAAATTGACCTTCAGAATTCTTTGAGAGATGGAACTCGTTATGTAGATAGATCCTCCTCTTGAAAATGAGGGGATCAAAGGAAATGAGAAGAATGTGAATACATCCCATGTGAATCACAATATTTAGTAAAGACTTTTCATATATGAGGAACGTGATCAACTCAGGGCAGAGATTGAGGCACTAAAATCCCAAATGAAGGCTGAAAAAGATTTGGGTATAAACAATCCATTAGAACGCCCCAAACCTAATGAGCCATATAGTAATATTAATAAAAAAAATCAAATTATCAGTCCCGAGAAGCCTACCAAGATCTAAAAAATAACTTCGAGCTAAACATTGTAGAAGCATGTCTGATTCGGTTGAGGGCTCTACAACATAATTAGATTCAGAAGTTTTCTCTTCCTATTCGAGTAGTGATCATGAACGCAAAAAGTAAAAAAGAAAAGCTAGCTAAAAAACATTTTAAATAAACATCAAAGGTCAAGTAAACACAATTTATGAGGTCACTTAGAAGGTGAAGAGGAATAAGAAATATTATCAAGGAAAATGAAAGGATTAGTATACCATATCCCCAAATATTGGGGCTAGCTTATCTCGGGCACAACTTGACCATGCTAAATTATCTCACTATTTTAGGGTGTATGGGAAACCGAAGGCCGAAGTTGTGCATATCGGTGTAAACCACCGACTCCCTGATCCAACAGTCCTTCAGAGGCTCTCGGGGTTAAGGCAACCTAACTCTAACAGAATCAGAAAAGAATCCCCTCTAGTTCGGATTTATGAAAATATACGTAAGGTATTTTTTCTAAGGGAAAACTATACTTCACATTGACCTTGGTGAAGTTACGCCAAACTTGTATGTTGAGAGACTGAGAAAACAGTTCAGATTCTGTTAAAAAATTTATCTTTGCTTTTATTTTCACCAACTTCTAGGGCTTTTGGATTCGATGTCTCAAGAGAGGAATCTTCACCACCATTTTCCATGTTTTCTTCCATGACTTTTGGTTTTTCTTCCTAAGGTCCACTGGGCTGAGCATTAAGGTTATATGCCTCGAATAGAGATGACTCATCTGTTATAATTGTAGGATTTTTCTGTATATTTGAACCCGATGGGAGTTCGATTAAAGTGGCTTTTACTTCTGTGATCGGAATTTTTGGTGAGGTGTTGTCAGTAACTACCGGTTGTTCGATTGGATTATTTTGTGTAGAAGGACTATTATTTGCCTTAGAGAATCTAATAACTTTGTGCGGAGTACTCTCATCAATTTCTGACCCCATAACTACGAAAGTGGAGAAAGGTCTTCGGCTGGTGGCCCCTCGGGTTTGAGATGACTTGATTGAGTGAGGAGAATCACTAGGTGATGTGAACAACTGGGCATTCAATGTAGGCTCGGAAGGAATGCAGTGCTTGTTGTAAGGATAAAGCCCATTGTATTTAGTAGATTATGTAACAATAACTCTGCCTAGCAAGGCAAGTAGCCCAATAACGGCTATTCCTTTATTTTTCTCTTCCTCTACCTAAGACAAATTTAGCCAACCACCTTAAGTTAGAGCGTTCTTAGTTGTAAACATACAAGTTAGAAAATGATGGTAGAAAAGATGAATACCGATGGCTACTATGGTGGCGAAATATGAATATTGGTGGAAAAAATCATAAAATAAAGGAGAAGACTCTCTCTATGTAGAAACATAATATAAGCTCTCTCTCTCTCAATCTAATCATATTTTTACTTCATAGAAAAAAGGTCGTTAACTGGTCTTGTATGCGCACAAGGCTCCTTAATTGGTACTCGTGGTTTTCGAGACACTACTGTACATGGCAATAATGTAAACTTGCGACAATCTATCACAAAACTGTATCGTCTTATTTTACCATCATAAGTAAAATTCCTATTACATTTCAATGGACGTCCTAACACTAGATGGCAAGCTTCCATAGTTACTATGTCATGCCATGCATATATTTATAAATACCAAGATAAAATGCAATTAGGAAACTTTTAGAAACTCTTACCTAACTTTACTATATCAGTCCTAACCGTATGTACGAGAGCCCTAACAATATGTACATGTTTGGAAGAATTTGAGTCTTCAACGCCGGTTTCTGAACAAGCTCTTCTAAAATTAGATTCTCATCACTATACGAATTAACCATGAACTTACAAATCCCCCCCCCCTCCAATTTTGCATACAGACTCAAATATATTTTTCTATATTCTAATCCTCAAGTCAGAGAAATTAGGTTCCGAAAAAACGACTCATATATCTACGTAAAACAAATTATAATTATGATACCAAACTGATGGGGCAGAATATCGATAAGAAAAAAGGATAGTTGAAATCTCGAACTAGGGTTTCAAGAACACAGAGTTCTAGGATTTTTAAAGCACACAATTCAGAATTCAAGAACACACATTTATGTAGATAAAAGTATGATTTTCTTATATCAATAAAATAATTGTTTAACATTACAGTATGAGATACTTTATATAGAGACAATCACTAATCTTAATCAAATATTCTAAAAAATATTAAAACAAAACCCAATCAAATATGAATACAATGATATTTAATTTTCTAAATAAAAATAACTTTCAACTATTTTAAAACCTATATATAAAAAATACTAAACAAGGAAATTTAAATATTGGGTCTTTTTCGCTACATCATTTCTACTTGGTAAATTAAAGATAAAATTTATATGTATAAACCAAAAGGGTTTAAAGAAGTGAATGAAGGATATGTGTGTTTGTTGAAGAGACCTATTTATGGGCTGTAATAGTTGTCGAGTCTGTAGAATAGAATATTTGATTCTCTTATAACATCCGTCAAGTATATTCATGGTTGTTATATCTAATTGTGCCCATTAGAATGCCGAAACACGCATGGAGAGACAAGTCATAATGTTATTGTATGTGTATGATATCCCAATACCCACAAGAGATAGAAAAATGATGGAAACGATAAAGACTTAGCTAAAGAAGAGTTCATGATGAATGATATGAGACCGTCTATGATGATACTTGGTATTGATATCAGGAGGAACAAGACAAATGGGTATTTATGCCTATATCAAGAAGAATGTATATACAGAAGATCGTACGAAAGTTCGAAATATCTGGATTCAAAGAGGTTAGATCAACCATTGAGTATCAATTTTGACTTAGTTCCACTCAAACACCAAGTGAAGCCGCAAATAAGAAGTACACGATGGGAATAATTTATGCCAATTGATGAGTCCGAATTCAGCATGCTCCCCGGACACGGACAGATCAGTCCAAGGCCTCCGGACCGGACAGATCACATGGACCGGACAGATCACTTTGAACACTATGACCATATGACTGTTCGAACTATGACAAAAGTACTAAAAAACCTAAACACTTTTTGACTAATCTACTTGTTCTCCTACTTAGAGCTCATGGGTCTTTGAACACGACCCGGGTCCATTAAACATGACCCGAAAGCACATAAGGGCCCAAACACCAGGGTATAAATACCCAACCACCTGCATTAACTATAGGTAATGAAAATTAACTGCTACCAAGCTGCTTAATTATCTCTCTACTCTCTACTCTAAATACTTAAACACCCACACACCACCATAAAACACCAACTGAAATTACCAGCCTACCCTCAGGCAATTATTATCCATACCAAATTGGTGACCACAGTGGGAGCACGAAGGTGCCTGAATCAAGCATTCTAAACCAGCTAAGAAAATCTGTCCGTATGAATCCGGACACTCCAGAAGTACCACCAGCTCTGCTCGAGGTGGTGGGAGAAAACGATGAGTACACTATCGAAGAGCGTTTATAGGCTCAAGGGTGAAATAGAAGCTCTGAGGGCTGAAAAGGCCAAGATGGGCGTGAAAGAAAAATCCAAAGCATCAGCTGCTCATCACAACGATAACCACAGGGAGCATGAGTCTTCAAAGACTCATGTGAGCACTAAAAAGACTCATGCCAGTTCTAAAAAGTCTCACCGGTCTAAGCCAGTGGAGAGTTCTGACTCAAGATCAGAATCTTCTGATAGCTCTTCGGACAGTGAAGGAGTTGAAAAATCCTTATCCTCTAGCAGCGATGAGGGTCGAACTAGAAAGAAGCAAAGGCAGATTAAAAAATACTCAAGAAAAAAGGATAGACAAGGGAAAATGAAAAGGCATATTAGTAAGGGATCATCTCATAGTCGGAAGCATGTGGACAAGATGCTGATGGATCCCTCCGCTTTTCACGATGAACCAGGTATCTTTGCAACTCCCAATGAGGGTACCGTGTTCAGTCGTGGAAAGAATTGGAGGGAATCTCCATTGTCTTTTAAAATTCTGTCCGGAAACCTCCCTAAAAGGTTTGATAGCACCAAAATTGAGAAGTACGATGGCAGTACTGATCCGGACAACCATCTGGAACAATTTAAAAATTTCATGATGAACTTTGATGATGATGACAAACTGCTCTTGGCTCTCTAGGATGCATGTCGTGGCTTCAACAGTCCACCAGTGCTTGAAATATGCTGTTTAGGGGCAGGTTGGAGTTGTCCGGAGCAGCCAAAAGGTTGCAAGAGAATGTTATGCCACTGCCCTGGCTCCTCGAACGCTGGAGGCAGTCCGTATTGATGAGCAATAGCAGTTTGAGGGCCTTTCTGGGGGTGAGGGTGAAATTGATGACCCCAGAGAGACCCCCGGAGTGTTGATACCAGTTGAAGAATTAGAAATGCACTGGTTGGAAGATGGAAAAAGTGTTAAGATAGGGTCTAAAATGCCACCTATTTTGAAAGATCAAATGTTAAAGTTTTTGAAGAACCATCAGCACGTTTTTGCTTGGTGCAATGCTGATGTTACTGGAGTTCCATCAGAAGTGATATCACACCACCTATCCGTCCGGAGAGATGTAGCTCCAGTGGTTCAAAAAAAAAGAGCTTTTTCCAAAGAAAAGGATGATGTCATTGTACAAGAGGTTGACAGGCTCACAAAGATGGGGCACATCAAGGAGTCTCAATACCCTTTGTGGACTGCCAATCCTGTCTTGGTGAAAAAGAAGAATGGCAAGTGGCGCATGTGCATTGACTTCACAGACCTCAATAGAGCTTGCCCAAAAGACTTGTATCCGGTCCCCCGGATTGATCAGTTAGTAGACTCTACCTCTGGGAACAAGCTGCTTTCCTTTATGGATGCTTTCTCCAGATACTATCAGATTCAAGTTGATCGAAAGGATCAAGAGCATACCACATTTGTCACTGACAGAGGTCTTCATTGCTACAAAGTTATGCCATTGTGTTTGAAAAATGCTGGGGCTACTTATCAGAGGTTAGTCAACAAGGCATTTGCTGATCAAATTGGAAGAAATATGGAAGTATACATTGACGATATGATGGTGAAAAGCATGGATGAGCAGTTGCACTTGTCCGACCTCCAAGAAACTTTTGCCAACTTGGTGAAAGTGAATTTGAAATTAAATCCTGAAAAGTGTGTGTTCGGAGTGCAGTCCGGGAAGTTTCTAGGCTATATTATAAGTGAGCATGGAATACAACCTGACCCGGACCAGCTCAATGCTCTATTCCATATGGAGCCTCCTCGAAACATCAAAGAAGTACATCGGTTAACGGGGAGATTAGCTGCCTTAAACAGATTTATCTCAAGGTCTTCGGACAGGTGTGCTCCTTTATTTCAAACTTTGAAGGGTGCAAAGGGCTTTGATTGGACCCCGCAGTGTGATGAGGCTTTCAATGAGATCAAGAAACACTTGTCCTCCCCCAAAACTTTGTTCAAGCCAGTCGATGGGGAGACTCTCTTTGTATATTTGGCGGTTTCAAGTTGTGCCATCACTGTTGTGCTGGTAAGAGAGGTTGGTGGACATCCCCATCCGGGATACTACAGCAGCAAAAGTTTGATAGATGCAGAGAAGCGTTACTTGAAACTTGAAAAATTGGCATTAGCCCTTGTGATAGCAGCAAGGAAGATGAGGCCTTATTTCCAGGCTCATCCCATCATCGTCCGGACTTCTTTTCCCTTGAAAAATGTCCTTCAAAAAGCAGACATTTCGAGCAAAATGACTAAGTGGTCCGTAGAGTTGGGGGACTTCGACATAGACTTTTCTCCCCGAACAGCAGTCAAAGCCCAAGTTGTGGCTGATTTTCTGGTCGAATTCCACTCCGACAGGGATTCAGAGCAAACTACTGATGTAAAAGATAAAAAAGTATGGGTCGTCCGAACTGAAGGTGGATCTAGCACTATGGGGTGTGGTGCAGGAGTGTGCTTAACTTCCCCATATGGAGAAAAAATGTACCATGCTATTTGTTTTGCTTTCAGGGCATCTAATAACGAGTCTGAATACGAAGCAGCTATAGCTGGGTTAAAATTGGCCTACATTTGTGGGGCTAAGAGGGTCAAGCTGCTAAGCGACTCCCAACTGATTATCCACCATGCCCAAGGCCAATCTGAGGCTAAGAAGGAGCAACTTGTGAAGTATTTACTCCTCCTCAAAAATGAAGCGCTTAAGTTTAAAAGTATTGTCTATAAACACATTCCCCGGGCAGAAAATGAGCTAGCAGACTCACTGGAAACCATAGCATATACGGAGTCATATCCATGGATCCATGTGCTTGAAAGCCCTTCAATTCAATATTGTAAGGGTAAAGAAGAGGAAATGTTTGAAATACAAGTGAAACAACCTCAAGACTAGAGGTTTCCTCTCATGCAATATCTCTCTGATGGTGTTGTGCCTCCGGATAAGTCGCTAGCCAGAACATTGAAACACAAGGATCGTGGTTTCATCATATTGAGAGAAATGTTATATAAGAAGTCTTACAGTAAACCTCTCGTGCGCTGTTTGGGTGATGAAGAATCACAAATGGTCCTCTCCGAATTGCACGATGGTGAGGGGTCAGCCCATTGTGGTTTTAGAGCTCTAAAAAGAAGAGTTTTACTCTCCGGTTATTATTGGCCATCAATCATGAAAGATGCTAAGGAGTTGGTAAGAAGGTGTGACCCATGCCAGAGGTACAGCAATGAAATTCATGTACCTGCCATTCCTTTAGAATCAATTTCTGAGCCTATTCTTTTTACTCGATGGGGATTGGATTTAGTAGGGCCTCTCCCTGTGGCGTCCGGAGGGCGCAAAACTATAATTCTACTTCTCGAAGTGGATAGAAGCAGCCCCTCTAGCAGGGACAACATCAAAAGCTGTTATAAAATTCATTCTATCCAACATATGTTGCAGATTTGGTGTCCCACAGAAAATAACAACGGACAATGGGCCACAGTTTGACAATAGAGAAATGGAGAGCTTCTGTGCCTCAAGGGGTATACACCATTGTTTTTCTTCACCTTTCCACCCACAAGGAAATGGGCAAGTTGAAGTGGCTAATAGAACTATACTGTCCGGTTTAAAGAAGAATTTGGAAGGGGCTACTGGGAAGTGGCCTAGTTATTTACAAGAAGTCTTGTGGGCCTACCTGACAACACCTGGTGCTGCAACACAAGAATCACCCTTTGCCTTGGTCTATGGGATGTATGCAGTAGCTCCCATAGAAGCAACTCTCCCCTCTTTTCGTTTTCACAACTTCTCCGAACATGCTATTGAGGTGGCAATCAGAGGTCAACTTGATTTGATAGAAGAAAGACGAGTTAAAGCTCACCTTAGAGTTGCACACTATCAAGGCTTGATGAGAAGCAGGTTTTCTTCTAAAGTTAAAAGAAGAGATTTCCAACCTGGGACAAAGTATTAAGGAAGGTCTTCTTACACACTAAAGAAAAGCTCTTCGGAAAGCTGGCCCCAACTTGGGAGGGTCCGTATATGGTTGTTGAAAGAATTAAGCCTGGAACTTATTGGTTGGAAGAAAAAGATGGCAGAGTTCTAACATATCCTTGGAATATCGAGCATCTCCGGATGTACTTGGAATAGCATTTGTGTAAATATTTACTTGTTTGAACATCCATGTAAATATTTAGGGGCATACTCTTTCCTCCCCGGTGGCACGGAGAGGTTTTAATGAGGTGTCCGGGCGGTTGATAAAATTCGATGCCTTCTTAAAAATTTTCTAAGTGTTTTTAAAGTTTTGTCTCTTGTCATACTATCCGGAGTGAAATATCTAAGGGCTATTTAAACTCTAGCCGGAGAATTTAAACACTCTCATTATGAGATAACTAAAGGCTACTTAAACTCTGGCTTTCAAAATTGAAACGAACAATGAAAGAAGATGATGGTTGTACGGAACAAAGATATTCATTGAAATAAATGACTTAAAATTGCCTTGGCCTTCCAAGGACTTTTAAATAGTCAAAATACAACACAAAAAGCATGTCCGAACAAACACCGGACACCATTACAAAAAGAGTGCCTTGACCTTCCAAGGACTTTAGTCTGAGTAAAAAATAAACAAAGTAGATTGTAAGTTAAGGTTGAGCCTTTGAGGATGACTCACCTTCATCTGTCATCTTGCCTTTGAATTCACTTTTCCATTTGTCTACCTTCTTGCCTTTGGGATCGTCTTTCTCTTCATATGGGCTCTCCCCGGTATGCTCTTCATCATCGAATGAGGACGCACTAGAGACTCCATCCTGGTCCTCTTCGGCCATTGTATGATATGGAAGGTCATCATCGTCTACATAAAGCCACAAGTCCCCTAGGTTCCTCTTCGGATATTTTTCATGAAAGAGTAGAACCATGTCAGACTTCACCTTCTCAATCAATAGCTCTTCGCTTTTAATCATCTGGTTGGCATAGGCATTGATCTTGTCTTGGACCGTAGCCTCTTGATCCCTTAACAAAGTGTGTTTCTCCTCGGCAGCCTTGGATGCTGCATTCTCAAGAGCAATCTTGTCAGTAGTTAGGTTGGTGATAATCTTGTGCTTAGCCTTGGTCTCTTCTTTTGAGGCAGTAAGGTCTTTCTCCACACCGGACAGCTTCTCCCGGAGGTCTTTGATGGTTTCCTCTAGAGTAGCAACTTTTGTGTTGCTTTCCTCCTGATTCCTCTTCAACTCCTCATTTGCTTCCTTTAGCATGTCAGCAATGGGAGTAGCAGTGCGAAGGTCTTCGGACAGCTTTTCCTTCTCAGACTTAAGGTCTTTGATGGTTTCTGTTTGACCCCGAACTTGTCTCTCCAGTGTAAGTACCGGCTGCACATTGCTTAGCAACGAGTGAGCTATAGTGTCCTTTTCACTAGAGACAATGAAAGTCTTACCATTGAAGTTAACGGTGTTAGAGCTGCTCGGAGGAATGTAAGACCCTGCGAAGTCGTCTCTGGGGAGGTTGAGGAAGTATTCGCCAAGTTCACCAAGACCGGTGATGTCTACTTCATCAATGTTGAGCTCTCCTCCCTCAACTTCATCAGCATGAAAGTCCCTTGGGATCTCTTCAGCATGTGTTGGGTCAGAAGGGTCAGCCTGGAAAGAAGGCTCCGGATCCCGGAGAGCAAGCTCATCTCCCTTAGCAGTCTTTTTCTTCTTGGCTGACCGGTCTGCCCCTTCACTCCCTTGCTAGCGATTCCTCTTGGAAGCCCTTGGAGGTTTTGGGAGGTCTGCTTCCTACCTTTCGGTCTCTTGCTCCACTACCTGCAAAAGAGCAGCATCGATTTGGCTCTGAGCCGTCCCCTCCGGGTCTGTTGGAGCATCCTTTTCAGCATCAGCAGGATTAGCATCGCTCACCACCTTTTTGCCTTTCTTCTTGCCCTTCATTTTTCTTGGGGCTTTGGCCCGACCCGGCAAGAAGAGTGTCCCATCTGCTTCATGGCTCCTCTTAAGCATTGTGACCGGAGAAGGTTGGGTGGTGAGCTCCTCCCAAGTTAAGTCTCTCCGACCTGTGGTGTTCCACAGGTGAGACCTTGCCAGATTTCCACTAGTGAAAGCATTGTGGAATCGGTTCCCCCAGTTCTCTGCGGCCCAGGCGTTGATTTTGCCACAAGTGACCTGTCCGGCCTTCAAGTAATTGCCGAACTCCTTAGGCAGTTCTGTTAAGACAAAAGAAAGACAAATTAATTTAAACCAACTATAAGAAGGGAAAGTAGACAAAGATTTAAAATGGGAGACTTACGATCACTCCTCCACCTGTTTTTGAGGAGGCTTGGGTTCTCTCCGGACTTGATCTTCTTTCTGTTTTCCCAAGCGCCACTGACGAACAAAAACTGGCTCCTCCATTTACTCTCAGACTCCAATAGGTCGTCAACAACTTTGAAACTGTCCCCCATATTAAAGTGGCAGAAGGGGAATTTGTGATGTTTGCAAAGATTGGCCACTACAGCAAACTCTTCCATAGGAAGAGGAATCCCGGATAGCCTTGATGCCATGATGCATGACATCAGAGTGTACCAAGCATTGGGGCTCAGCTGGCTCGGACAGAGTTTGATCAGATGAAAATATCTGACGATCTCGGGGTCCAATGGGAATCGGAGTCCCCAATTAAATAACTCCGTAAAGATGACTATTTCATTCAGCTTGCAATCCATAGGAGTTTCAGGATCTATGGGAATCCTTATCTTCACATTTTCTGGGATCCCCCATTTTGTGCGCATTCGACCCAGGTCAGCCGTATGGATGAAAGCATACTTGGTCTTCTGTAAGGCCAAGAGTTATTTAAGTTCGACCCTGTGAAAACATGGCCCTACCTTCCCTTCGAGACACTCCGGCAGCTCCGGATGCCTCAAGGACAGTTTTTCTTTGCCCTTATCTTTTTTGGCAGCAGCAGTGTTACTAGTCTGACCGGATGCCTCAGACTCAAAATGGACTTCTTCAACAGAGTCCTCCATTCTTTCCTCCATGATCGTAGGAGGAATATCAGTGGCAGTGGCTCGGGGAGAATTCAAACTTGGCTCAGCCTGGCTTCCGGACTGCTGGTTTTCTGTGTTTTCTTGACTTCTACTCTCAGGCTGGGCTGCTAGCCTCCGGACCAGGTAGTTTTTCCCGGGGAGCTATGATAGGCACTCCAGACCCAGAACTGCTATTTTTTGCCCCCGATTTTGACGGAGTGTTCTTAGAGGCTTGCCCCTTAACCAACCGACTCTTTCTTCGATCGACTCACTTCTCCGGGGAGTTCTCAATGTCTAATCCCATCGCTATGAAGGGAGAAGGTTTTTTGAAGCTAGTGGCAGTTACTCCAGGTTCAAAGATGGATTCTGATTCCTGAACAGAGGAACCAGAGATGATGGGGGAAAGGCTAGGTTAGAATAACTTTCTAGGCTTAGTGCCTTTGGAGGAGGAAGATCCCCGATCCGACTCTGCAGCAGAGGAGACTGGTCTGTCAACGGGCGAAGTAGGTAACCCTGCTGCGATTCGCCTTTCCTTCTCAGCCTATTATTATCCTCACCAAAGCCAGTCGATGGGGAGACTCTCTTTGTATATTTAGCGGTTTCAAGTTGTGCCATCAGTGCTGTGCTGGTAAGAGAGCTCGATAGTCATCCCCATCCAGTGTACTACATCAGCAAAAGCTTGATAGATGGAGAGAAGCGTTACTTGAAACTTGAAAAATTGGCATTAGCCCTGGTGATAGCTGCAAGGAAGATGAGGTCTTATTTCCAGGCTCATCCTATCATCGTCCGGACCTCTTTTCCCCTAAAGAATGTCCTTCAAAAAGCAGACATTTTGAGCAGAATGACTAAGTGGTCAGTAGAGTTGGGAGACTTCGACATAGACTTTGCTCCCCGAACAGCAGTCAAAGCCCAAGCTGTGGCTGATTTTCTGGTTGAATTTCACTTCGACAGGGATTCAGAGCAAACTACTGACATAAAAGATAAAAAGGTATGGATCGTCCGAACAGATGGTGGATCTAGCACTATGGGATGTGGTGCAGGAGTATGTTTAACTTCCCCATATAGAGACAAGATGTACCAGGCTATTTGTTTTGCTTTCAGGGCATCTAATAACGAGTCCGAATACGAAGCAGGGTCAAGCTGTTAAGTTAGCCTACATTTGTTTTGCTGGGTTAAAGTTAGCCTACATGTGTGGGGCTAAGAGGGTCAAGCTGTTAAGTGACTCCCAACTACTCATCCACCATGCCCAAGGCCAATCTGAGGCTAAGAAAGAGCAACTTGTGAAATATTTACTCCTCCTAAAAAACGAAGCACTTAAGTTTAAAGATGTTATCTATGAGCACATTCCCCGGACAGAAAATGAGCTAGCAGACTCACTAGCAACCATAGCATATACGGAGTCATATCCATGGATCCATGTGCTTGAAAGCCCCTTCATCCAACTGTGTAAGGGTGAAGAAGAGGAAATTTTTGAAATATAAGTGAAACAACCTCAAGACTGGAGGTTTCCTCTCATGCAATATCTCTCCAATGGTGTTGTGCCTCCGGATAAGTCACTAGCCAGAACATTGAAACATAAAGCTCGTGGTTTCATCATATTGAGAGAAGTGTTATACAAGAAGTCTTACAGTAAACCTCTCCTGCGCTGTTTGGGTGATGAAGAATCACAAATGGTCCTCTCCGAATTGCACGATGGTGAGGGGTCAGCCCATTGTGGTTTTAGAGCTCTAACAAGAAGAGTTTTACTCTCTGGTTATTATTGGCCATCAATCATGAAAGATGCTAAGGAGTTGGTAAGAAGGTGTGACCCATGCCAGAGGTACAACAAAGAAATTCATGTACCTGCCATTCCTTTAGAATCAATTTCTGAGCCTATTCCTTTTAATCGATGGGGATTGGATTTAGTAGGGCCTCTCCCTGTGGCGTCCGGAGGGCGCAAAACTATAATTGTGGCCATAGACTACTTCTCGAAGTGGATAGAAGCAGCCCCTCTAGCAGGGACAACATCAAAAGCTGTTATAAAATTCAATATATCCAGCATATGTTGCAGATTTGGTGTCCCACAGAAAATAACAACGGACAATGGGCCACAGTTTGACAATAGAGAAATGGAGAGCTTCTGTGCCTCAAGGGGTATACACCATTGTTTTTCTTCACCTTTCCACCCACAAGCAAATGGGCAAGTTGAAGTGGCTAATAGAACTATACTGTCCGGTTTAAAGAAGAATTTGGAAGGGGCTGCTGGGAAGTAGCCTAGTTATTTACAAGAAGTCTTGTGGGCCTACCAGACAACACCTGGTGCTGCAACACAAGAATCACCCTTTGCCTTGGTCTATGGGATGTATGCAGTAGCTCCCATAGAAGCAACTCTCCCCTCTTTTCGTGTTCACAACTTCTCCGAACATGCTAATGAGGTGGCAATCAGAGGTCAACTTGATTTGATAGAAGAAAGACGAGTTAAAGCTCACCTTAGAGTTGCACACTATCAAGGCTTGATGAGAAGCAGGTTTGCTTCTAAAGTTAAAAGAAGAGATTTCCAACCTGGGACAAAGTATTAAGGAAGGTCTTCTTACACACTAAAGAAAAGCTCTTCGGAAAGCTGGCCCCAACTTGGGAGGGTCCGTATATGGTTGTTGAAAGAATTAAGCTTGGAACTTATTGGTTGGAAGAAAAAGATGGCAGAGTTCTAACACATCCTTGGAATATCGATCATCTCCGGATGTACTTGGAATAGCATTTGTGTAAATATTTACTTGTTTGAACATCCATGTAAATATTTAGGGGCATACTCTTTCCTCCCCGGTGGCACGGAGAGGTTTTAATGAGGTGTCCGGGCGGTTGAATAAAATTCGATGCCTTCTTAAAAATTTTCTAAGTGTTTTTAAAGTTTTGTCCCTTGTCATACTATCCGGACTGAAATATCTAAGGGCTATTTAAACTCTAGCCGGAGAATTTAAACACTCTCATTATGAGACAACTAAAGGCTACTTAAACTCTGGCTTTCAAAATTGAAACGAACAATGAAAGAAGATGATGGTTGTATGGAACAAAGATATTCATTCAAATAAATGACTTAAAATTGCCTTGGCCTTCCAAGGACTTTTAAATAGTCAAAATACAACACAAAAAGCCTGTCCGAACAAACACCGGACACCATTACAAAAAGAGTGCCTTAGCCTTCCAAGGACTTTAGTCTGAATAAAAAATAAACAAAGTAGATTGTAAGTTAAGGTTGAGCCTTTGAGGATGGCTCACCTTCATCTCTCATCTTGCCTTTGAATTCACTTTTCCCTTCGTCTACCTTCTAGCCTTTGGGATCGTCTTTCTCTTCATATGGGCTCTCCCCGGTATGCTCTTCATCATCGAATGAGGACGCACTAGAGACTCCATCCTGATCCTCTTCGGCCATTGTATGATATGGAAGGTCATCATCGTCTACATAAAGCCACAAGTCCCCTAGGTTCCTCTTCGGATATTTTTCATGAAAGAGTAGAACCATGTCAGACTTCACCTTCTCAATCAATAGCTCTTCGCTTTTAATCATCTGGTTGGCATAGGCATTGATCTTGGCTTGGACCGTAGCCTCTTGATCCCTTAACAAAGTGTGTTTCTCCTCGGCAGCCTTGGATGCTGCATTCTCAAGAGCAATCTTGTCAGTAGTTAGGTTGGTGATAATCTTGTCCTTTGCCTAGGTCTCTTCTTTCGAGGCAGTAAGGTCTTTCTCCACACCAGACAGCTTCTCCCGGAGGTCTCTGATGGTTACCTCTAGAGTGGCAACTTTTGTGTTGCTTTCCTCCTGATTCCTCTTCAACTCCTCATTTGCTTCCTTTAGCATGTCAGCAATGGCAGTAGCAGTGCGAAGGTCTTCGGACAACTTTTCCTTCTCAGACTTAAGGTCTTTGATGGTTTCTGCTTGACCCCGAACTTGTCTCTCCAGTGTAAGTACCGGCTGCACATTGCTTAGAAAGGAGTGGGCTATAGTGTCCTTTTCACTAGAGACAATGAAAGTCTTACCATTGAAGTTAACGGTGTTAGAGCTGCTCGGAGGAATGTAAGGCCCTGCGAAGTCGTCTCTGGGGAGGTTGAGGAAGTATTCGCCAAGTTCACCAAGACCGGTGATGTCTACTTCATCAATGTTGAGCTCTCCTCCCTCAACTTCATCAGTATGAAAGTCCCTTGGGATCTCTTCAGCATGTGTTGGGTCAGAAGGGTCAGCCTGGAAAGAAGGCTCCGGATCCCGGAGAGCAAGCTCATCTCCCTTAGCAGTCTTTTTCTTCTTGGCTGCCCGGTCTGCCCCTTCACTCCCCTGCTTGCGATTCCCCTTGGAAGCCCTTGGAGGTTTTGGGAGGTTTGCTTCCTACCTTTCGGTCTCTTGCTCCACTACCTGCAAAAGAGCAGCATCGATTTGGCTCTGAGCCGGCCCCTCCGGGTCTGTTGGAGCATCCTTTTCAGCATCAGCAGGATTAGCATCGCTCACCACCTTTTTTCCTTTCTTCTTGCCCTTCATTTTTCTTGGGGCTTTGGCCCGGCCCGGCAAGAAGAGTGTCCCATCTGCTTCATGGCTCCTCTTAAGATTTGTGTCCGGAGAAGGTTGGGTGGTGAGCTCCTCCCAAGTTAAGTCTCTCCGACCTGTGGTGTTCCACAGGTGAGACCTTGCCAGATTTCCACTAGTGAAAGCATTGTGGAATCGGTTCCCCCAGTTCTCTGCGGCCCAGGCGTTGATTTTGCCACAAGTGACCTGTCCGGCCTTCAAGTAATCGCCGAACTCCTTAGGCAGTTCTGTTAAGACAAAAGAAAGACAAATTAATTTAAACCAACTATAAGAAGGAAAAAGTAGACAAAGATTTAAAATAGGAGACTTACGATCACTCCTCCACCTGCTTCTGAGGAGGCTTGGGTTCTCCCCGGACTTGATCTTCTTTCTGTTTTCCCAAGCGCCACTGACGAACAAAAACTGGCTCCTCCATTTACTCTCAGACTCCAATAGGTCGTCAACAACTTTGAAACTGTCCCCCATATTAAAGTGGCAGAAGGGGAATTGGTGATGTTTGCAAAGATTGGCCACTACAGCAAACTCTTCCATAGGAAGAGGAATCCCGGACAGCCTTGATGCCATGATGCATGACATCAGAGTGTACCAAGCATTGGGGCTCAGCTGGCTCGGACAGAGTTTGATCAGATGAAATTATCTGACGATCTCTGGGTCCAATGGGAATCGGAGTCCCCAATTAAATAACTCCGTGAAGATGACTATTTCATTCAGCTTGCAATCCATAGGAGTTTCAGGATCTATGGGAATCCTTATCTTCACATTTTCTGGGATCCCCCATTTTGTGCGCATTCGACCCAGGTCAGCCGTATGGATGAAAGCATACTTGGTCTTCTGTAAGGCCAAGAGTTATTTAAGTTCGACCCTGTGAAAACATGGCCCTACCTTCCCTTCGAGACACTCCGGCAGCTCCGGATGCCTCAAGGACAGTTTTTCTTTGCCCTTATCTTTTTTGGCAGCAGCAGTGTTACTAGTCTGACCGGATGGCTCAGACTCAAAATGGACTTCTTCAACAGAGTCCTCCATTCTTTCCTCCATGATCGTAGGAGGAATATCAGTGGCAGTGGCTTGGGGAGAATTCAAACTTGGCTCAGCCTGGCTTCCGGACTGCTGGTTTTCTGTGTTTTCTTGACTTCTACTCTCAGGCTGGGCTGCTAGCCTCCGGACCAGGTAGTTTTTCCCAGGGAGCTCTAATAGGCACTCCAGACCCAGAACTGCTATTTTTTGCCCCCGATTTTGACGGAGTGTTCTTAGAGGCTTGCCCCTTAACCAGCCGAATCTTTCTTCGATCGACTCACTTCTCCGGGGAGTTCTCAATGTCTAATCCCATCGCTATGAAGGGAGAAGGTTTTTTGAAGCTAGTGGCAGTTACTCCTGGTTGAACGATGGATTCTGATTCCTGAACAGAGGTACCAGAGATGATGGGGGAAATGCTAGGTTAGAATAACTTTCTAGGCTTAGTTCCTTTGGAGGAGGAAGATCCCCGATCCGACTCTGCAGCAGAGGAGACTGGTCTGTCAACGGGCGAAGTAGGTAACCCTGCTGCGATTCGCCTTTCCTTCTCAACTTCTTGTGCCTTCTCCAACTCAGAAAGGTTGAGCCACCCGCCTTTGATCAAAGCAGTCCTTGCTGTAAACATAAACTATCAAGACAGTCTTTGCTTTAGAGAGAGAAAGCTCTAAGAAAATATGCACAGTAAATATGAAAGAGATAGTAAAACTGTAGAAAGTGAGTTTGAATTTATAGTAAATCTGAAAAAACAGTTGATTCCTAGGAGAATTCGAAAAGTGTGGCAATGATTAAAAGACGGCGCTGATGTCATCATTTGTAATTAAAGAGGTTGCTTTTTGAAGAAGGTGGGTTCGAATTTCAAGGTGAAAAAACGGCTGGAGCAACCAATCGGAGAGCGACACGTGTCCCACGAACTCTGGCAAAAAACTGTTTTGAATTCGTGAAGCTTTATATGTCCGGGTAAACCCATAGGCCTGTCCGGATTAAAAACTACTTCTAACGTCGGACTGCTTTTCAGGTCTCTGACAAGAATACTTGCTCAAACACCTAAAAAAGGGGCTCCTGATGAGTCTGAATTCAGCATGCTCCCCGGATACGGACAGATCAGTCCAAAGCCTCCGAACCGGACAGATCATATGGACCGGACATATCATTTTGAACACTATGACCATAGGACTGTTCGAACTATGACAAAAGTACTAAAAACCTAAACACTTCTTGACTAAGCTACTTGCTCTCCTGCTTAGGGCTCATGGGTCTTTGAACATGACCCGGGTCCATTAAACATGACCCGAAAGCCCATAAGGGCCCAAACATCAGGGTATAAATACCCAACCACCTACATTAACTATGAAAAATGAAAATTAACTGCTACCAAGCTGCTTAATTATCTCTCTACTGTCTAAACATTTAAAACACCCACACACCATCATAAAACACCAACTGAAATTACAAGCCTACCCTCAGCCTATTATTATCCTCACCAAAGCCAGTCGATGGGGAGACTCTCTTTGTATATTTAGCGGTTTCAAGTTGTGCCATCAGTGCTGTGCTGGTAAGAGAGCTCGATAGTCATCCCCATCCAGTGTACTACATCAGCAAAAGCTTGATAGATGGAGAGAAGCGTTACTTGAAACTTGAAAAATTGGCATTAGCCCTGGTGATAGCTGCAAGGAAGATGAGGTCTTATTTCCAGGCTCATCCTATCATCGTCCGGACCTCTTTTCCCCTAAAGAATGTCCTTCAAAAAGCAGACATTTTAAGCAGAATGACTAAGTGGTCAGTAGAGTTGGGGGACTTCGACATAGACTTTGCTCCCCGAACAGCAGTCAAAGCCCAAGCTGTGGCTGATTTTCTGGTTGAATTTCACTTCGACAGGGATTCAGAGCAAACTACTGACATAAAAGATAAAAAGGTATGGATCGTCCGAACAGATGGTGGATCTAGCACTATGGGATGTGGTGCAGGAGTATGTTTAACTTCCCCATATAGAGACAAGATGTACCAGGCTATTTGTTTTGCTTTCAGGGCATCTAATAACGAGTCCGAATACGAAGCAGGGTCAAGCTGTTAAGTTAGCCTACATTTGTTTTGCTGGGTTAAAGTTAGCCTACATTTGTGGGGCTAAGAGGGTCAAGCTGTTAAGTGACTCTCAACTACTCATCCACCATGCCCAAGGCCAATCTGAGGCTAAGAAAGAGCAACTTGTGAAATATTTACTCCTCCTAAAAAATGAAGCACTTAAGTTTAAAGATGTTATCTATGAGCACATTCCCCGGACAGAAAATGAGCTAGCAGACTCACTAGCAACCATAGCATATACTGAGTCATATCCATGGATCCATGTGCTTGAAAGCCCCTTCATCCAACTGTGTAAGGGTGAATAAGAGGAAATTTTTGAAATACAAGTGAAACAACCTCAAGACTGGAGGTTTCCTCTCATGCAATATCTCTCCGATGGTGTTGTGCCTCCGGATAAGTCACTAGCCAGAACATTGAAACATAAGGCTCGTGGTTTTATCATATTGAGAGAAGTGTTATACAAGAAGTCTTACAGTAAACCTCTCCTGCGCTGTTTGGGGGATGAAGAATCACAAATGATCCTCTCCGAATTGCATGATGGTGATGGATCAGCCCATTGTGGGTTTAGAGCTTTAACAAGAAGAGTTTTACTCTCCGGTTATTATTGGCCATCAATCATGAAAGATGCTAAGGATTTGGTAAGAAGGTGTGACCCATGCCAGAGGTACAGCAATGAAATTCATGTACCTGTCATTCCTTTAGAATCAATTTCTGAGCCTATTCCTTTTACTCGATGGGGATTGGATTTAGTAGGGTCTCTCCCTGTGGCGTCCGGAGGGCGCAAAACTATAATTGTGGCCATAGACTACTTCTCGAAATGGATAGAAGCAACCCCTCTAGCAGGGACAATATCAAAAGCTGTTATAAAATTCATTCTATCCAACATATGTTGCAGAAAACAAAGTGGATCGTAAGTTAAGGTTGAGCCTTTGAAGATGGCTCACCTTCATCTACCTTCTTTCCTTTAAAATCGCTTGCACCTTCATCAACCTTCTTCTTTCCCTTGGGATCATCTTCCTCCTTGTCTGGGCTCTCTCTGGTCCTCTCTTCATCATCGGATGAGGACGCACTGGAGACTCCATACTGATCCTCTTCGGCCATTGTATGATGTGGAAGGTCATCATCGTCTACATAAAGCCACAAGTCCCCTAGGTTCCTCTTCGGAAATTTTTCATGAAAGAGTAGAACCATGTCAGACCTCACCTTCTCAAGCAATAGGTCTTCACTTTTAATCATCTGGTTGGCATAGGCATTGATCTTGGCTTGGATCGTAGCCTCTTGATCCCTTAACAAAGTGGTTTTCTCCTCGGCAGCCTTGGATGCTGCATTCTCAAGAGCAATCTTGTCAGTAGTTAGGTTGGTGATAATCTTGTCCTTTGCCTTGGTCTCTTCTTTCGAGGCAGTAAGGTCTTTCTCCATACCGGACAGCTTCTCGCGGAGGTCTCTGATGGTTTCCTCTAGAGTGGCAACTTTTGTGTTGCTTTCCTCCTGATTCCTCTTCAACTCCTCATTTGCTTCCTTTAGCATGTCAGCCTTGGCAGTAGCAGTGCGAAGATCTTCAGACAGCTTTTCCTTCTCAGACTTAAGGTCTTTGATGATGTCTACTTGACCCCGAACTTGTCTCTCCAGTGTAAGTACCGGTTGCACGTTGCTTAGCAAGGAGTGGGCTATGGTGTCCTTTTCACTAGAGACAATGAAAGTCTTACCATTGAAGTTGACGGTGTTAGAGCTGCTCAGAGGAATGTAAGTCCCTGCGAAGTCGTCTCTGGGGAGGTTGAGGAAGTATTCACCAAGCTCACCAAGACCGGTGATGTCGACTCCATCGATGTTGAGATCTCCTCCCTTAACCTCATCGGTATGAAAGTCCCTTGGGATCTCTTCGGCGTGCGTTGGGTCAGAAGGGTCAGCTTGGAAAGAAGGCTCCGGATCTCGGAGAGCAAGTTCATCTCCCTTAGAAGTCTTTTTCTTCTTGGCTACCCGGTCTGTGCCTTCGCCCCCCTGTTTGCGATTCCTCTTGGAAGCCCTTGGAAGTTTTGGGAGATCTGCTTCCTGCATCTCGGTCTCTTGCACCACTACCTGCAAAAGAGCAACATCGATTTGACTCCGGGCTGGCCCCTCTGGGTCTGTTGGAGCATCCTTCTCAGCATCAGCAGGATTAGCATCGCTCGCCGCCTTCTTGCCTTTCTTCTTGCCCTTCATTTTGCTTGGGGCTTTGGCCCGGCCTGGAAAGAAGAGTGTCCCATCTGGTTCATGGGTCCTCTTAAGCACAGTGTCCGGAGAAGGCTGGGTGGTGAGACCTTGCCAAGTTTCCACTGGTGAAGGCAGCGTGGAATCGGTTCCCCCATTCCTCAGCAGCCCAAGCATTGATCCTGCCACAGGTAACCTGCCCGGCCTTCAAGTAATCACCGAACTCCTTAGGCAGTTCTGTTAAGACAAAAGAAAGACCAGTTAATTTAAACCAACTTTAAGATGGAAGAAGTAGACAAAGATTTAAAGTGGGAGACTTACGGTCACTCCTCCACCTGCTTCTGAGGAGGCTTAGGTTCTTTCCGGACTTGATCTTCTTTCCGTTTTCCCAAGCGCCACTGACGAACAAAAACTGGCTCCTCCATTTACTCTCAAACTCCAATAGATCATCAACAGCTTTGAAATTGTCCCCCATATTGAAGTGGTAGAAGAGGAATTGGTGATGTTTGCAAAGATTGGCCACTGCAGCAAACTCTTCCATAGGAAGAGGGATCCCGGACAGCCTTGATGCCATGATGCATGACATCAGAGTGTACCAAGCATTGGGGCTCAGCTGGCTCGGACATAGTTTGATCAGATGAAAATATCTGACAATCTATGGGTCCAATGGGAATCTGAGTCCCCAATTAAATAGCTCCGTGAAGATGACTATTTCATTCAGCTTGCAATCCATAGGAGTTTCAGGATCTATGGGAATCCTTATCTTCACATTTTCTGGGATCCCCCATTTTGTGCGCATTCGACCCAGTTCAGCCGTATGGATGAAAGCATACTTGGTCTTCTATAAGGCCAAGAGGTATTTAAGTTCGACCCTGTGAAAACAAGGCCCTACCTTCCCTTCGAGACACTCCGGCAGCTCCGGATGCCTCAAGCACAGTTTTTCTTTGCCCTTATCTTTTTTGGCAGTAGCAGTGTTACTAGTCTGACCGGAGGGCTCAGACTCAAAAGGGACTTCTTCAGCAGAGTCCTCCATTCTTTCCTCCATGATCATTGGAGGAATATCAGTGGCAGTGGCCCGGGGAGAATTTAAACTTGGCTCAGCCTGGCTTCCGGACTGCTGGTTTTCAGTGTTTTCTTGACTTCTAGTCTCAGGCTGGGGTTCTGAGGCAGAAGTCTCTCTTTGAAGTGCTGGGCTGCTAGCCTCCGGACCAGGTAGTCTTTCCAGGGGAGCTCTGATAGGCACTCCAGACCCAGAGGTGCTATTTTTTGCCCCGACTTTGAGGGAGTGTTCTTAGAGGCTTGCCCCTTAACCAGCCGGCTCTTTCTTCGGTCGACTAACTTCTCCGGGGAGTGCTCCGTGTCTGATCCCATCGCTATGAAGGGTGAGGGTTTTTTGAAGCTGGTGGCAGTTACTCCTGGTTCGACGATAGATTCGGATTCGTGAACAGAGGAACCAGAGATGATGGGGGAAAGGCTAGGCTGGAATAACGTTTTATGCATAGCGCCTTTGGAGAAAGAAGATCCTCGATCTGACTCTGCAGCAGAAGAGATTGGTCTGTCGATAGGCGAAGTAGGTAACCCTGCTGCGATTCGTCTTTCCTTCTCAACTTTTTGTGCCTTCTCCAACTCAGAAAGGTTGAGCCACCCGCCTTTGATCAAAGCAGTCCTTGCTGTAAACATAAACTATCAAGAAAATCTTTGCTTTAGAGAGAGAAAGCTCTAAGAAAATATGCAGAGTAAATATGAAAGAGATAGTAAAACAGTAAAAAGTGAGTTTCAATTTATAGTAAATCTGAAAAAAGAAGTTGATTCCTAGGAGAATTCGAAAAGTTTGGCAATGATTAAAAGACGGAGCTGACGTCACCATCTGTAATTAAAGAGGTTGCTTTTCGAAGAAGGTGGGTTCAAAATTCAAGGTGAAAAAACGGATGAGGCAACCAATCAGAGTGTGACACGTGTCCCACGATCTCTGGCAAAAAACCGTTTTGAATTCGTGAAGTTTTATCTGTCCGGGTAAACCCATAGACCTGTCCGGATTGAAAACTACTTCTGATGTCGGATTATTTTTCAGGTCTCTCACAAGAATATTTGCTCAAACACCTAAAAAAGGGGCTCCTGATGAGTTCGAATTCAGCATGCTCGCTGGACACGGACAGATCAGTCCAAGGCCTCCGGACCAGACAGATCACATGGACCGGACAGATCACTTTGAACACTATGACCATAGGACTGTTCGAACTATGACAAAAGTACTAAAAAACCTAAACACCTCGTGACTAAGCTACTTGCTCTCCTACTTAGAGCTCATGGGTCTTTGAACACGACCCGGGTCCATTAAACATGACCTGAAAGCCCATAAGGGCCCAAACACCAGGGTATAAATACCCACCACCTGCATTAACTATAGGTAATGAAAATTAACTGCTACCAAGCTGCTTAATTATCTCTCTACTCTCTACTCTAAACACTTAAACACCCACACACCACCATAAAACACCAACTGAAATTACCAGCCTACCCTCAGGCAATTATTATCCACACCACCAGTGTTATTGGTAGTATCATGTATATTATGATTATCACAAGACATGAACTTGCATACACCCTAAGTGTTTTGAGCGAATTCATGTCTAATCCGGGAAAGTCTCATTAACATGTGTACTCGTGTGGCTAAAAGGGTATGTGGACTCCTAATAGGCAAGTTTTCTTAACATAAGGAAGTCTACTTTGGGGAATCTATTTACTTTGCCTAGAGAGGTGGTTAGTTGGAAATTTTGTATGTAGAAGTTGATTGTACTCTCATCCATGGAAGTTGGATATATGATTGCTACGAAAACCATGAAGAAAGTCATTTGACTGAAAGAATTGTTGAGTAAAATTCCTAGTAGGGAGCAAGATATGAGTTCCTTATGTGATTATACTAATGCTTTTCAAATAACAAAGAATCCAAAGTTGCATAAAGGACTCAATTAATATAAAAGATATAATTGATAGGAGATCCAATTAACATAGGATAGTTTAATAGTAAAACCTAATTAACAATCTAAATATCGAATTATTAATATGATATAAAACTTATAAAGTAAATGAAAACTACGTTTTCAAATTTTAGGGATCATAATTGATATTTATTTATTCCTCACAAAATAATCCAAAAACTAATCATTCATAGTCATAGTAATGGGAATTAAACATGTAATCTATACAATTATCTTCAATTTGTCTATTAGTCTATTATTTTTTATATAATTATATTTATCGGATTAATATTGACGATAGTCCAATACATCGATATAACATGCGACGGTTTAACTAAATAAAAAATTAGAACAAAACAACATTTTTTTAAACGATGATTTTTTTGGAGGTTTTTTGTTGTTCTTTAGATGTCGATAATTTATTTTAGCATGTTTCCCCCGAAATACAATTTATTTAAATCGATGATCGGTTCACGAATAATTATGTTTGTGTTTAAGACTAACTATGTAAAACGTTAAACTTCTTATAGACCGATTAAAGTTCACATAGTTTATAATAAAAAACTTATATAAGCCCTAAAATAATTCACTCATTTTGGGGATATTACATCCTAATTATTTATCCAACCATAGACGGTTTAAATCCAAACAATCACGTAGAAAAACACCTTCAAATCTGTGTTGGAGCCAAGCTTAGTCTCAATTTTATGAGATTCATTGTTAACTTCCTTCTCATTGACCATTTAGCTACCGAGTTGTTTATGTTTAATTTATCTTTTGTTTTTCTGACAGGCTACTTTTTTTCTCCATTGTTGTCACTATATTTCTCTAATCAATTCCAGTAATATTCTTCTTCTCTAATATCTGGCCTCAACCTTCCACCACCACATTTAGTATTTAGTAAGATAGTAAGATACCATCTTTCTACTTCTCAGACAAGGTATTAGAGGTATCTATACCAGATATATTTGAATTTGCGAGAATTGGGTTTTCCTTAGGAATAGGGTGACGCTCAAACTGGCAAACTGAAATAATGCCCATGCTTAACTTTTCGGTTTGAAAGAAATGTCTAATGTAAATCTCTCTAGGACAATCAAGAATAGCTAGTGTGGTACATACACACTAAAAGGCATCGTAGGCTTTAGAGTGTCGTGAGATCCAATAAAAAAAATCTGGTTTAGGATCCTTGAAATTTAAAAGAGCCAAAACTCACTTTAAACTTGACCTCCGGTATGTTTAATTCAAAATTAATAGTCTGATTTATTTGTCCGAATCATTCACAAAACCCCCGTGAGGCCTCAATTACCTGATACTCCGTGTTAAAAATTAACTGTATTGAATAAAAATAATGTCTTATTTAATATAATTAGCTCGAAGAGCATACATCCCATACAAATCTTTATGTTTACTGTAGTATAAAGAATAGAAGATTACAAACTGCTTAGCAGAGCATGGAGTTTAAACAGCATTTTAAATTTCTCTCCGGTTCAACCAACCTAGCTGAGGCCAAGCTAATAAGTCGGTGAAGGCGGCGGTGGTGATGTGTACACATAAGGAGGTGGAGATGGTGACTTGTACACATACGGTGGAGGTGGTGGTGACTTATAGACATACGGTGGTGGTGGCGGAGATTTATAAACATATGGTGGAGGAGGTGGAGATGAATAGACATAAGGAGGTGGAGGTGGAGATGAATAGACATAAGGAGGTGGGGGTGGAGACTTGTAGACGTACGGAGGGGGTGGTGGGGATTTGTAGACGTACGGAGGTGGCGGTGGTGATTTGTAGACATACGGAGGAGGAGGCGGAGACGAATACACGTATGGAGGAGGCGGGGGTGATTTATAGACGTACGGGGGAGGAGGTGGAGACGAGTAAACGTACGGAGGAGGTGGTGGTGATTTATAGACGTACGGTGGAGGTGGTGGAGACGAGTAAACGTAAGGAGGTGGTGGTGGTGATTTATAGACGTACGGTGGAGGTGGTGGAGACGAGTAGACGTATGGAGGTGGTGGTGGTGATTTATAGACGTATGGTGGAGGAGGTGGAGACGAGTAAACATAAGGAGGAGGGGGTGGTGATTTATAGACGTATGGTGGAGGAGGTGGAGACGAGTAAACATATGGAGGAGGGGGTGGTGATTTATAGACGTACGGTGGAGGAGGTGGTGATGAGTAGACGTATGGAGGAGGTGGTGGTGATTTATAGACGTATGGTGGAGGAGGTGGAGACGAGTAAACATATGGAGGAGGGGGTGGTGATTTATAGACGTACGGGGGAGGAGGTGGTGATGAGTAGACGTATGGAGGAGGTGGTGGTGATTTATAGACGTATGGTGGAGGAGGTGGAGACGAGTAAACATAAGGAGGAGGTGGTGGTGATTTATAGACGTATGGTGGAGGAGGTGGAGATGAGTAAACGTATGGAGGAGGAGGTGGTGATTTATAGACGTATGGTGGAGGAGGTGGAGATGAGTAAACGTATGGAGGAGGTGGTGGTGATTTATAGACGTATGGTGGAGGAGGTGGAGATGAGTAAACGTAAGGAGGTGGTGGTGGGGATTTATAGACGTACGGTGGAGGAGGTGGTGATGAGTAGACGTATGGAGGTGGTGGTGGTGATTTATAGACGTATGGTGGAGGAGGTGGAGACGAGTAAACGTAAGGAGGTGGTGGCGGAGACTTGTAGATGTATGGTGGAGGAGGAGGAGAGGGGTAGACATAAGGAGGTGGTGGTGGTGATTTATAGACGTACGGTGGAGGAGGTGGAGACGAGTAGACGTATGGAGGTGGTGGTGGTGATTTATAGACGTATGGTGGAGGAGGTGGAGACGAGTAAACATATGGAGGAGGCGGTGGAGACTTGTAAATGTATGGTGGAGGAGGCGGAGAGGAGTATACATATGGAGGAGGAGGTGATGAATATCCATATGGGTACTCGGCGGCTGCGGCATTAGCCACCAAGCAGCACATGGCTAAGGCAAGGCATAAAAAAGACCAGGGAGTGGCCATATTGTTAAGAGCTTCTTTGATGTAAGTTACTTATTTGCTTTCACAGGGGGCATGTTATGAATATGAATCAAGGGAAGGTATCTCTATATATACATGTATTTCTAGAAGCGTACATAATGGTTTATTGTTCTTCCTACCAACTGGAAATATAGTATATAGAATATTGACTTTGAAATGTTCAATAATAAGCACCATTTGAATGGATATAATCTTAAATTATATTCAAGAACATTTCGCATTCGGAAGCTTTCAACTAAGGAAACTTCACATGTGTTGAAATTAAAAATAGGATATTTAATAACAAAGCTGTTGGAGTTTCACTTTCTTCACCCTTCACGTCACTAACCCAAACTGTTCTGTCATGTATATATGGAGAAAATTATGTATTCTGTATCCGTCGGTCCAATATTAAACCATTTTGCTTCTTCACATATCAATGTTCCATATTATTCCAAGCAGACAGCAATTTACTAATCTGCTAATTTTCTACCAAATTGTACGCGAGACAAGATCCAATTGCTTTTACTAAACAGGAATATTGGCTTTCTTTTAAACTTTTAGGCCATAACCTTAACACTTCATGGATCTACTTCCATATGCTTTTCAATCTTTCTTATATCTGTCCTTTTTCAAGAAATAATTGCATGTTGTTCTTTTGCTAAAATAAATCCTGGCAAACCGAACTAAACATTAAGCAGCCAGCTACTCATCAAAAATATGAAAGATAGTAAGGTTGTATTTGGAATGAGGATATATTACCATATATTTATGGATAGGGATATATCGGTCTTTTGCTCCGGTATAATTACAAATGAAGATGTCTTACTCTTTTAATTAATTTCTTTTCCCCTCTAAAGGCTTTCTTTCTTATAAACAATTTCTCTATTTTTTTCAAAAATGTTCTTTAATCTATTCTCTAAACCGAAAACATTTTTGGTACGTTTGAAGAAAGTTTTCAACTTCATGAATGGTGTTGCAGCCGAAAACATCTCATTTTCTATTCTTTTAACCAAAATTATATTCAAACTTTTGCATAAAAATTATTAACATAAAAACAAAAGAAATGTATCCATTTGTTTTTCTTTTTGCAATTATTTTTCTCTCGTCCACAATTTGTGAATGACCGACCTAAATAGTTTTTTTTAATCATTTCATTGAATGGTTGACTTTTTTTCTTTCCTTCTCCAATAAAGAACAATGAATCCATCGTCATCGCGAAAATCTTCTTTAAAGTAAAGTTATTTTAAAGTTTCGACTGTTTCGACTCATGTATCCAATATACAAGAGGAGTCATAATCGAGTAAAGATATAGCAAGATGGAAAACTTTCTGATTTGGAGAACAATTCGTGATTCGATCGAAAATAAATTACAAAAGGAAAAACTTTTTGATTTGGAAAATAATTCGTGATTCGATCGAAAATAAATTGGATCGAGTTAAAAGATTATCAAAATTTGTATTGGTTATTTATTTATGCGGTTTATGCGAGAAGGTATAAACGTAAGTGTGATGTTAGTTTCATGGTGAACCGAATGTTCTTAGTTATTTAAGACTAGGGATGTCAGTGGTTCTAAAGAACGGAGAACCGGACCCGAACTGATAAGAACCACACTGAACCTAAACAATTTGGTTCACGGTTTAATTTTAAAACTGAAATGGATAAGAAACCCAAACCACAGTTTTATTTTAAAACTGAAATCGATAAGAAACCCAAACAATAAGTCGGTTCGGAACCGAACATAAAAACCGATAAACAGGTAGAACTGATTAGGAAATCAGCTGATAAATCAATAGAACCGATACGAAATCGAATCGGGACAATCGACAAACTTGTAGAACCGATGGGAAACGAACCAATAAAACCATTAGAACTAATGGGAATCCAACCAATAAAATCATTAGACCCGATTCTTTTTTTACGTTATATTGATAAAATAAATAGTTAATTACCATCTTTTTAAATCAAAAGATTTATTTCTGAACTTTAATTTTTATATCATTTATTTAAGTAAAAAAATTGAAAATTCAATTATAATTGGATTTTTTTAGATGGATCGAACTGGGGCGAAACTGGACTGATACCTGACCAAACTAAAACTAGACAGAACCAAAACAAACCGAAATAGCACCGGACCGAACTCGGACCAAACCGAAATCGGACCTAATTGGAACCGGGACCGAACCAAATCGGACCGGACCAAACTGAACCAAAAACTTAGCAGTCCGACCGAATCGATAAGCTTAGCAGTCCAGTATGATTCTGTCAAAACCAGGACCGAACTAAACCTATAAGAGCCCTATATAGAACCAACGTCACAAATCCAAATACTCAAATAATCTGTCATTTTTAATGTATAATAATCTGTTTTTTTTACGTGAGACACAAGTTCTTGAATCGCTTTCATAACAAAAAAATGATTTAGATATTGTATGTATTTACTTGTAATTTATTTAAGTTACTTCAATTGTTTATTCAACAATCTATTTTATTGATTTCTTTATTTAAGAAATGGTCATTTTGTTTCCACAAAAATGTTTGGTTAAAATCTATTAACTCTTTTTTAGCCTCCGCTTATAATGGATAATATGATCTTAGAACTAATTACTTTGATTTTTTAAGACCGTTTGATGTAGTCAAGTGAGAATCTATTGAATGAAGTCAAGGAAATACCCTTGCATGTCAAGGAGGATGCGTGGCACAACATCTTGTTGCCCCTATCAAATTGTGGTATTGCACGTTTTAACTTCTTTTTGTCGTGTTAAATTTTTTTTGCCATTGTATTTTTCTACTTTATGGTTGTCAAATTTTGGTTGGAGATCTCCGTACATGATCTGTGTGGCCAATAGATAGTCGATGTCTTAGAGATCTTCATTGTCAATAAGTAAAATATTTTGTCCCTGGGTTTTTTGCCCATCAAAAGCGTAAACATGTTGTTCGTCCTCGTGGCCTGGTCACTGCATAGCCAAAGACAGTAAGTTATTTTTGTTTCAGTCACTTATGGACAGGCTTTAATAGATGTGTGGGTTGTCCCTGGGGCATAAATATCTGAAGCAATACCATTTAATAGAGAAGGAGGTTTGATATGGTGGGACCCATACCAATGGAATCTGGAGAATGTCGAACCATTATATTTGCAGTGGATTATTTTTCTAAGTTGGTAGAAGTTGTGCCTTAATCTGGAACTACATCTAAAGTAGTGATCAAGTTTATCCTCTCCAATATATGTTGTAGATTTTGAATCTCCCGAATAATTACGACATGTAATTGTCCTCAGTTTGATATTAATGACATAAATATTTTCTATATTTCTATAGTAATTTCACATTATTTCTTTTCACTTTTCCACCTTCAAGCCGACGGGGAAATCTACGTTGTTAAAAGAACTATTCTAATGGGTCTAAAAAATAATTTAGAGGGAGGGGGAGGCAAATGACCATATTATTTTCAAGAAGTATCGTGGGCTTATCGACTCCTCAAACTGCCGTCCAAGAGTCTTTTTTTGCTTTAGTCTATGGGATGGATGCATTAACATCAATTAAATCCACTATACCATCTTTCCAAAATTAATCTGAAAAGGATAATGATACAGCTATAAGAGTGTTAAGGTAAATTTCCTTACAAATTACATAAATCATTCTCCATAAAGAGAGATAAAAAGGTGAAAAAAAAAATATAAAGAGAAAATGAAGAAGAATATGTAATTGTAATTCCGTATAGAATTTGAGATGCTTTTCATATCGAACTCAGCTCTTATTTATAGGAGTTGTATAAGACGTTTTAATGTTATATTTATTATTTACATCCATTACTTAATATAAATATAAATGTAATGTTTATAGCCTTTTTCTGTCAAGGAGATGAAGATTTATTTGGCGTTCTACTTTGGAGATCACTTGGCATTTTAGCACGGAGATTTGGCTTATAGCCTTTTTTATCACATGGATGAAGATTATTTGGTATATAACATTTTTCCATCACAGAGATAGAGATTATTTGGCGTGTAGCATGTCTCTAGCATGAAGATAGAGTTACTTATTCTATAGTCATTTCTGTTTTGGAGATGGAGATTTCTTAACTTAAAGCTTCGTTGATCATAAATATAGAGATTTCGTAACCTATATCATTTTCGAGCATGGAAATTGAGATTATTTGGCCTATAGCTTTTTCGAATATGGAGATGGAAAATATTTTTCTCATAATCCTTTCTATCGTGGAGATGGAAGGCATTTTATTTATAACAAAAAATTTCTCCTGTATTTAAGTAGAGCCTCCAAAAATATTGGAAATAGTAAGAAGCTACGTGCATTTATACCCATCCACAATGTCCATTCATATACTGTTTTACACAACATGGCACACAATATATTTGTATATATTCGATTTCACAATCATGTTGCACAAACACATATCATGTGGAAAAGAAATGCAACTTACACCACCCATTACAATACACTACTTATAATCTACTCATTGCAACATACAGACACACATGCACGCGAACTAATGCATTGCGACGAAGTATTGTGCATCAACATGTAGTGTAAGCAGAACATGCATACATAACACATAAACAACGATTCAAAATTACACACTGTAAAAAGACTTAACATAGTCACAATGTGTGTCATAATACCATAACAACAGTAGTAATGATACATGTGCACACAACGTACTAACAGAAAGAAAATACACACAATATAACCTATGATAAAATCTAAACATAGTTGTGATTTACACAAATTAAAAAACTTAGCTTTATCGAGTGCGATTCAAAGGCAAAGCCGGGCGAAAACCACATCAAAAGTTGTAGTAAAAAATATCGTAGCTGAACCAACAAAGGACTGACGGCCACCAATAGGGATGATTCTAACTGCGCGTGGAATAGGAGACTCATTGATCACCATACATAGTTGGCCGAGCTAGAGGCGGTTACTGAGAATAAGATCTTTGTCGCGATCGGAGAGGGAGACATATGTTGAGGGAATCTGATACTTTAACGTAAAACTCTTGGTTGGGAGAAAGATCTGACCCGGCCAAAGCAGGCACAACAGCAGTGACTTGGAGAAGAGGAAAGCGGTGGTCACCTAGAAGATTTCAGGATATTGCAAGAGGTCGCTGATTCCTAGGTTTTAACAACACCACTCGTCACTAACAAACTTGCAAAAATCTTGCATTCCGCCTTCTTGAGCAATGCCATTATGTATCCTTCTACCGCAGACGGTGGTGGAGCCGTAAGTAGCATTGGCAAAATAATCGGTGCATCGATCTTGATAAAGAGATGTTGTACGGGATTTTCCTAACAGATTTGGTGTAAGACGAATTAATTTTAGATTCAGGAGCAGTTGACCCGAATCCGACCTTCCCACCTTGTAGATCCATAATGTTGGCTAACCTATGTTGCTGGGAGCGTTTCTGGTGGTTTGGTACAGAGTGGTGGAGAGTGTACTTCCAAGACGATGATCGTTTATAAAGGGAGAGAAAACTGACGATGGTGGTGGTTACAAAACTGGTTCGATTGGGACGAATTATTGTACGACATCTCTATTGCCTGCTCTTGCATGCGCTATTTCATATTATTAACAATAATGTTCCTGTACTAGCTCAAGTCCTGACCTTCTTGCAAGAGGCGCCATAGCAGGAATTTTCTCGTGCAAGGGGGATATTTTTCCTCTTTCGGGTGAAGACAAAGCTGAAGATAGAACATAAGACGACCAAAATTGAAGTCAAGGAAGAAGACCATAGAGGTTACTGCACATTTGGATCCAAATAATTGTATGCTTTCACGTTTCCTCTTGTTTCCTTTCTGAATCTCTTTCCGGTGAACTCGAAACTGAAGAATAGGGAGACGACCTCATCGGTGCTCCGTCAAGGGAGATCCTTTGCAGATTCAACGACCCTAATGACGGTGTAGCTCCTCCAAGAATCACATCAGTTGGTTCAGGAAATCAGCATTTGGTGTTAACTTCTTTCTAGACCGCAGAAAGGTCTATCATGATCCCCAGCTCAAGTCTTACATCATACAAGTTGCTTTAGCACTAGCACATCTAATTGGATCAGGAACTGAGCTAGTGGAAATCAGTGTTGTTAGTGACTTGTGTAAGCATCCGAGGAAAACGTTTCAAGACACGGCTGAGTCGGTTGGAGTTCAAGAGCTGAACTTGAATTCGGCACTTCAAACTTCAATTGAATATTTCTTACTTGAGATAGCAAAAAGGATTGGTGATGCCCGACCTCTATTGGATTTGATGGAAAATGCAATAGAGAATCTGCCATCTTCTGGTATCGTAACTCGGGCAACCATCGGCTCATTGATGATTCTTGCTCGTATTATTTCAGTTGTATCAGCTTCTATTCAACCTCAGCAGTTCTTTCCCGGACATCTTCCTCTCTAACTTTTGAAGATAATACTGCATCTGAATGTTGAGGCACGTGTTGGTGAGCATGAGCTCTTTTCAGTTATTTTGATTCCAAGCTTTGATATAACTTCTGCATTTACTTCAGTCATTACTTTAAAGTAACTCTTCCTGATAATTTGTCTTCAAATTTTGATGCTCGAGCTCATTCGAGTAGCTAAGCACTTCTTTATCTACACACGAAGAACTCAAAAGATGTAGAAACGAAAAAAAGATTTATTATAACTTAGAATTTCAGTACAAGTGAAAGCCAAATACATAGGCTCTCAAAATATCTTATTATTATACTAGTCTACTGTAATAATATTTATAATAGATTACATTTGAATATTGACTATAATAAATTATTTAGTCAACGTATATTATTATTTCGGTTAACACTCCCCCAAAGCTTGTGCGAAAGTACTAGAAACTGTCGTAGCTTTGATAATAACGTTCTCTTTGAAACTTGAACAGAAGTACTTGAAGTGCAAGCTTGATCGAAAGACTGAAATGAAATTACACTCCCCCTCAACCTGGAGCATATATATTAATCATGCCCAACTTGTTACAAATATAAGTAATCCGTGATCCATTGAACGCTTTTGTATATATATCTCCTAGTTGTTCTCCTGTTTTGACATATCTCGTATGAATGAGATTTTGTTGAATCTTTTCGCGGATAAAATGACAATCAATTTCAATATTTTTCGTTCTTTCATGAAAGACAAGATTAGACGCAATGTGACCGCCCCTTGATTATCACACCATAACTTCGCAGGCATGGTAGTCTTGATGCCAATATCATTTAACAACTAGAAAATCCAAATTATCTCACACGTAGATTGAGCCATGGCTCTATATTCAGCTTCAACACTTGATCTCGATACAACATTTTGTTTCTTACTCTTCCAAGATACCAAATTACCCTCTACAAAAATGCAGTAACCAATGGTCGATCTTCTATCAGCTTTAGATCCAACCCAATCTGCATCTGCAAAACACTCTATATTTGTATGACCAATACTGCCATACCACAACCCTAGTCCAGGAGCTGATTTGATATAACAAAATATATGTTCTAGTGCTACCCACTGATTAACTGTTGGAGAAGACATAAACAGACTTACAACACTGACTGGATATGCAATATATGGTCGAGTTACTGTAATGTAATTGAGTTTTCCTATTAATCGACGATACTTTTCTGGATCACTAAACAATTCTCCGTCATCTTTCAGTAATTGCGAATTAGGAACCATTGGTTTATTATATGGTTTTTCTCCTAGCTTTCCTGTTTCCATAAACAAATTTAGAACATATTTTCTCTGCGATAAAATAATACCTTTATTGCTTCTTGTTATTTCAACCCCCAAAAAATACTTCAATGGTCCTAAATCTTTTGTTTGAAATCGTGAATATAAAAATGTTTTAAGCAAGGAAATGCCTTTAGTATCATTCCCAGTAATAATGATGTCATCTATATATACAACAACAAGTAGAATTTCAATTGCAAACGTTTATAAAATACAGAATGATCACAATTGCTCTTTTTCAACCCAAATTCATTTAGTGCATCACTAAACTTGTTGAACCAAGCACGAGGACTTTGTTTTAATCCATACAATGATTTATAAAAACGACATAACTTTCCTCTTTCCCCGTGAGTAACAAATCCAAGTGGTTTCTTCATATAGACTTCTTCTTGGAGGTCTCCGTGTAAAAATGCATTTTTAATATCTAACTGATGTAATGGCCAATCATTTGATGCTACTAAATAAATAAATAAATAAACAAATAGAGGTAAACTTAGCTATCGGAGAAAAGGTTTCAGAGTAATCAACACCATAGGTTTGAGCATATCCTTTTGCAACAAGTCGTGCTTTGAGACGAGCTAGCGTCCCATCTGGTTTCATTTTTACATTAAACACCCATTAACAACCGATAACTTTCTTGCTATTGGGTAAATCAACAAATTTTTAAGTACCAATGTCTTGTAATGCTCTTATCTCTTCAAACATTGCAGCTTGCCAGCCAGAATGACATAATACTTCGTGAACAGTTTTTGGAATAGAAATAGAATCAAGAGATGCAATGAAGGCTCGGGTAGAAGAAGGTAATTGATCATATTTTGTGAAAGAAGAAATTGGATAAGTACATTGTCTTTTACATTTTCGAAGAGTAATAGGAAGATCGGGAGTAGACTCATTATCGTTTGTAGCGGGATCTGGAGACGAAGGAATTGGTAGTGGACATGGGGGAGGAGGTGTTTTATTGCGAGAATAAACATATCTAATATGAGGTCGATATGGTGAAGGTGGTACGTGAGATCTTTGAACGGTGGTGTACATGAGTACATCATCATCGACAGTAGTTATTTCTGGATCAACATTAGACAAACCAGGAAAAAATGGAACATGTTCTAAAAATGTAACATTCTTAGATACTATGTAACGATGAAGAGGTGGGGAAATTTTTTTATAACCTTTTTGAAACCTAGAATATCCAAGAAAAACACATTTTAAGGATTTGGGATCTAATTTTGTACGAGTAGGACTTACATCCCTAACAAAGCAAGTACAACCAAAAATGTGTGGTTCAACATGAAATAGATGTTTAGATGGAAAAAACACTGAATATGGAATATTATTTGAAAGGACAGTAGACGTCATACGATTAATTAAAAAACAGGTAGTGGAAACAGCATCTTCCGAAAACAATTTCGGTACTTTCATTTGAAAAAGAAGTGCACGAGTAACCTTTAAAAGATGTCTATTTTTTTTTTCAGCAACACCATTTTGAGATGGTGTGTCCACACACGAATTTTGGTGAATCATTCTTTTTTGTTCCATAAATAATTGAAATGCATTGGACCAATATCCTTTACCATTATCACTTCTTAAAATACGAATAGGACAATTGAATTGGGTATTTATTTCTGCAGTAAACGTGCAAAATATTAAAAATAACTTAGAATGATTTTTCAATAACTATAGCCATGTAACACAGGAATAATCATCAACAAAACTAACTAAGTATTTAAAACCAGATTCGGAAACAACGGGACAAGGACCCCAAATATCCGAATGAACTATTTCAAAAGGAGACGCAACCCGTTTATTAATACGAGGATATGATTGAAGACGATGATGTTTGGTAAATCTACATGACTCACACTATAATGATGTTAAATGCCAAAATTTAGGATAAAGTTATTTTAAAGAGATTAAATATGGATGACCCATACGGCAATGTGCTTCAAATGGAGATGTAATACTTGAACACGCAGTAGATGTATGATTGTCTTTATCAATATAGTAGATACCTCCACTCTCATGCCCTCTACCAATTATTGTATTCGTCGTAAGATCCTGAAACAAACAATGATCAAAATAAAAAGTAACAAAATAATTTAGTGTTTTAATGAGTTGGCTAATAGAAATAAGGTTGAATGAAACTGAGGGAGATGTAAAACAGATGTCAAAGAAATATTTTTGGTGGGATTGACAGTCCCTGAACCTAAAACACCAGATGATGATCTATCTGCCAATATTACATTAGAATGATGTGTATTTCAAAAAATAAGTAAAAGCTTGTTTGTTACCTATCATATGTTCTGTGGCAGCAGAATCAATGAACCAATCAGAGGAAGAAGAAAGAAAACATGTAGTTGAGTTACCTAACACACAAGCTGCAGGGTTTGTAAGATCTTGTGACTTTAGAGACTCTTGGTACTTGGAAAATTGAGCATATTCACCAGCGGAAAGCACATGAGGTTCTTCGTTAGTTGCCATATTAGCAAAATGTTGAGGTAGTTGAGGACAATTCCACTTTGTATGACCACGTTCATGACAGTAAAAACATTCTACACTGTTTAGATCTCGAAAACCACGTCCTGAATAACTATTAGTATCACCACCATGGTTACCGTAACTGTTATGTCTATTGTATCCATCTTGACTATTGTATCCACCACGACTACCGCGATTATTGCACCCACCACGATTACAACGATCGTTTGATCTACCACGACTACCACAATCGTTATATCCACCACGACCACCACGAACACCAGATCTGCCACGATTATTGTAACTATAAGCGTCGCGACCACCACGACCATTATGACCATCCTGATTATCAGAAAAACCAGGTTTATTGGTGCTTATTAATGCACTAGTGACAGGTTGTATTGTCTGTGAGTTTTCGGTTCGAAGAACTCTGACAAAAATTTCATGTAGAGATGATATCTCATATCCAGCGAGGATTTGAGATTTTGCACTATCAAACTCTGAAGGAAGACCAGCAAGAAAACTCATTACGGCTACCCACTCTCGTTGCAGTTGTTAACTTTTAATATCGGTACCGAAGGGTAACAAAACATTAAGTTCTTCGTAGATGCGTTTCAACTCCATAAAATATGCCGTAAGAGATTTGCAGACATCATAGATACGCGATATATTACTTTTTCCCGTATATAGAAATTCCAGATATTCCATTAACTCTTTAACGTATTCACAATGATTAACAAGACTAAGTACCTCAATAGTGGTTGTATTTCGTATCTAAAGAAAAAGGCGAGCATCGTCACGCATCAAATTTTTTTGCTTTGTCAACCGTAGGAAGATCTTGTGTCAAATGGTCATCTTTCTCTATACTTCGTAAATAGATACGAATCGTTTTACTCCAATCTAAGTAATTGAATTCGACCAATTTTTGTTATGTGATTTTTGTCATCGCAGGAACCAAATGAGACATACTTTTTCTTTCCTCCATCTAAATCTTTTTTTTATAGAAATCCTAATGGCTGTGATACCATGCAGAAACTAAAAGAAAAATTATTATAACTTAGAATTTTAGTACAAGCTAAAGCCATATATATATATATATGTATATATAAGCTCTGAAAATATTTTATTATTATACTAGTCTACTGTAATAATGTTTATTATAATAAATTATTTAATCAATCTTATATTATTATTTCCGATTAAAAAAAAGGAAGCCTTGCAGTTCGCTTCTTCCAGCCTCTCTTGTTTCCCTGGAACTTATCTCTGGAACCAAACAATGTTGTGCGCATTTTAGTCTGTCATGTAAAATGCGTGTGCAACATAGAACATAGACACACAATTTACACAACCACACATCTAGTATAATATTCACAAGTGAAACACACAAAATACAACACAACATTGACACAATAATATAAAGCTAACACAAACAGACAAAACACATACAATTGTACAATAGTAGCACAGACTGTGAGTATTAAATATTGTCTATGAATATTGTATGTAACACCATTAGACTAATATCTTCCATGCAAGGCAACACAGTGATGTACACAAAGGACATACTGAAGGTATGTAATAAGACACATATCTACAAAGAAAAGAGTGGAACAGTTGTGGAATGTGTTAGACACACTGTAATTAACAATTGAGAGAGGGTAGAGTGGCAGAAAGGGTCACGACAAAGATAATGCATATCTAGATTTTAGACTACATAAGTGAAAAACAACGGAATAAAAAACTTAGCTTTGTTGATGGTGATTCGACGGCCAAGCCGAGCGGAAGCGCATCAAAATTCGTAGTCAAAACTATTATGGCTGATTTATCTATGATTGGGGAGAGGTTGTTGTGGTTGGCGATGACCATGGCGAGGAGGCCGATAGAGCTCCCCCTTCAGCTACTGGAGTCAATAGAGAGCAATCTGCCAAGCTGATGTTGCGAACATTGGTTCTAGCTACGGTAAGATCATCTTCTAATGTCATTGTACTTCAAACCGTAAGAGCCGACACACAAGGTTGTCCGTGTTAGTGCAGAAGACAAAGGTTAATGGTGAGAGTAAATGAAAATAAGAGAGGCAGAGGAGTTACTGGAATGTGAAAAGAAAATGACTTAATTCATTCAATAGAAATGCTTGTTTAAATACATATAAAGGTCACTAACACACGTTAAGTGACTGACACAAGTTAAATAAAAGATACAAGTAAAGTAAAGCCTGCTTCAGAGGACAGCCAAAAGACACACACTGCTAACAGAAAATAAAAGCTTCTAAATAATTCTAACACTCCTCCTTGTTTAGAAGCTGTTTAGATTTTTTGGTCTTCTTTTCTTTTTCTTCGATTTTTTACGCCTTTCACTAGCAGCAACAATTTTTACTTTTGTCTCTATTTCAACCGAAAGCTTTCTTTCAACCGAAAGCTCAACACTGCTTGTTTTTATCACAAGTTGTTTGTCGATAACATCATCAAACTGGAGTTCTCCACCAACCCCATGTTTGTCCATTAAAATTCCATTTTCAAACGCTTTCGAAGATAGAAGTAAAACATGATTTTCCTTTTTAATACCTACATCTGTCAAAGCATTGACACTGTCACCGGCTTTCCAAATACTTGACGATATTTGGTTAAACTGTAGATAAGACTCCTTTAGATGAATCTCATCAATTTGTTCCCAAAGTAACGACATGTGACTTGCTTGATGACTACAGTTCCCAAACATCAGATTAGACAGAAACAGTGAGGACTCAAAATTAGAACTATACCCAGCATCATGAACTTCTTTAGGCAAGTTAGTTAAACTGATATTTTGCTCCTCCTGCGAGTCAACTAGAGGAACTTGTGAAATGATTTGACGCGTATCTTGCAATTTTTGAAACTGGAGACCCGTAGATAAACTTACTAAAGGAATTCAATTAGCACCGTAAGATGGTTCACTAAAACACGGTTTAGAATGATGTTCCGACTTATCATGAGAAAGTAATTCTTGTTTCTCCATCGGATTTAGAGCAAACCTTTTTTCTTTCATTTTGACATTGAACAAGTATTTGCCACTAGCATCTTTGATCAAGCACTGTTTGTTCTCAAACAACACTTTATAGCCTTTATCAAGCAATTGACCAACGCTTAACAGATTTTGATCAATTTTCGGAACAAATAAAACATCTGAAATAAACTTCGTACCTCTGTAACTTGTTATAGCAACTGTACCTTTTCCCTTGACTTCCAAATGTTCACCGTTTCCGATCTTCACTCTCTTGACTTCGGTGTCTTTTAACTCCTCAAAGAGTTCTTTATCATATGTCATATGATTTGTGCACCCACTGTCAATCAACCAACTTTCACTCGATTCTCTGCCCAGAAGACAAGTGACTACAAACAACATATCTTCTGCTTCTTGATCAGCTACCCGTGCATCTGCTTCTTGCATCTGCATCTAATCCTTGACTTTGCAGATTACACCTTCATGTCCGAGTTGATTACAATTTGAGCATTTAGCATCAGGTCTCCTCCAACACCTGTATGGTGGATGACCTTTAACTTTACAATGGCGGCAAGGTGGGTAGGAGTTTCTCATATATGCTTCTTTTCTGTTTTGAAAATTGCTAGAAGAATCCTCACTCATTGACTTGAAAGTTTTATTCTTTTTATACCTGTTGCTGTCTTGATGCTTTGCAGGTATTGCACCTTCAATCACCTCTTCTTGCCTCATAGACCTTCTCTGCTCTTGTGCTTGCAAGGCATTTAAGAGTTCTGTAAGAGAGATATTTGACAGATCTTTGGTGTTCTCCAAAGTAGTAATGGTTGCTTCAAACCTCTCTGGAACCGTCACCAATATCTTTTCAACAATCCTGGAGTCTTTGAATTCAGACCCAAGCAATCTCACCTTGTTGGCAATGCTGAGAAGTCCGTCTGAATACTCTTTCACGCACTAAGACTCCTTCATCTTCTGCAACTCAAAATCCCTAATTAAATTAAGGACCTTCATTCCACGAATCCTTTCATCTCCTTCGTACTCAGCCTTGAGGTGATCCCAAATTTCTTTGGCTGTTTTGAGGGACATAATTCGTGTGAAAATCATTTGAGATACTGCTGCAAATAGACAAGCTTTTGCTTTTGATTTTCTCGTCTTCTTTTCCTTATGTGCTTTGATCTGTGCCATAGTAGGGTTTGCTGGAAGCTGAGGGATTTCGTAATCCTCTTCTTCCTCTTCCCAAAGATCTAAAACCTCTAAGTAAGTCTCCATACGAACTGCCCACATTTGATAATTGTCTCCATCGAACACTAGTGGTGCAGCGATTGAAAAATCTCTTTCCATTTTAACCTCACAAATCCCTTAAGAAGAGGGCTCCGATACCACTTTGTTAGTGCATAAGACAAAGGTTAATGGTGAGAGTAAATGAAAATAAGAGAGGCAGAGGAGTTACTGGAATGTGAAAAGAAAAGGACTTAATTCATTCAATAGAAATGCTTGTTTAAATACATATAAAGGTCACTAACACACGTTAAGTGACTGACACAAGTTAAATAAAAAATGCAAGTAAAATAAAGCCTGCTTCAGAGGACAACCAAAAGACACAAACTGCTAACAGAAAATAAAAGCTTCTAATGCTCACATCGAGACACTCTTGAAGGAGCTTGTTGAGCTTCATATCCAAGTTGCAGGAGAGATAGCAGATGCATCCAGGCATGAACCATGGATTTGCGGGCTCTAGATACGATCACCAGTTGTTGTAGTTCAAAGGAAGCTGTCACCGGATGCGACGGAGAACACCTGGATCGAGCGAATGGATGTCGCACGAAGGTGTAGAAAGTTGGATCCATGAGTAATGTGTATGTGGCGGATGTGTTTCTTGGATCCGACTAGCAAAAATTGACGGTTTCAATCTTAGGGTGTCTTCTTTGTACCCCTCAACCTCTGTATACGCACGTTGAAGAGATCATGTGTTCTCGTGAGATCATGTGTTCTCGTGCGCTTGACGTTGTATTAGCTTAAAGTAGGGTTTTTCTCAATTGAATAGATGTCCGGATGTGTCAATCAACAACTACAAATAAGAACAGTAGCATGTAGTATAAAGGCAATTTGGTGAGTATAAAGACAAAACGGAGAGCTCAACACTGTCGCTCTTCGGGTTTGAGAAGGGACGTTGTCAAAATAGTTTCTTCTATAAATTCTAATCCAATTTCATTTATCGAGGCTGCAGGCGTCCCTTGTGGTATTTTCTAATGATCCAAAAGGTTGAATTCGTTCTTTTCTTTCCTATGCTCTAATAACTTACCCATATTACCATAGACTTCCTTCTTCACTTTAGTAGTCTATCTCTGCCTAATCATTCACCGTAGATTATGGTCTCTTTTATGAAGCTGTTGGCTGCATATTTCACACATGAATCGGTTCATTGCTATGAAAATTTTGGGAAATCGAATTATCACTCCAGCCTTTTAATCTGGAATCCCAAGAGGGTTAGTCTCTTTTTAATCGCCGGTGTAGAAAGCATGTTAGGATGACCGGAAAACTATACGCTTGCTTTGCCGGAGAACGGTGGTTTGCGGTTGTTGTTGATTGATTTATCATATCTTATGGAGCAGATACCGAATCCTGGTGGAGGCAGTGGACCGGTTAGGAAGCACTCGACCTCGGCTCGGCTAGGAAACAGACGATCCTTCGGCTCAGCTCGGCTAGGAAGTAAACGATCTCTAGGCTCGGCTAGAAAGCATGAGACTTCGGTTAAAAAGCAGTCGACCTCGGCTCTTCTAAGAAGCAGACGGCCCCTCAGCTGGAGATAATGACGAGGGTAGCCGATCTGATCTGGTGGTGCCTGATGTAGCAACAGAACTTGTAGGAAGAGATGGTGTCAATCGGCAATGTTGAGACGTTTGGGCTTCGATGTGTGGATTCAGTTTGGCGACTATATTTCGGTGCTCGATTTTCTGCGAAGAATGAATACTAATAATGTATAGTCAGACTTGAATAATGATACCCAAATAATAACCTATAGTCTGGCTAGGTTACAATTTTTTGTTTAATCCGTTTATAACACTTACGAATAATTATGTCTCGTTATTATATATCAGACACGTTATTTTTTTTTCCTCTGTTTATACTATTTACGTATATATATATAGTCAATATATTGACTATTTGACTATAACTTTTACGTATATATATACACTAATAGCCTTGTTTATAAAGTTATATACTAATTTTTAGTGTATTAGATTTTGATTTCGAACGTGAAACTTTGTAGACTATGAGTTGTCCAGGCATTCGACATAAGATAACTGTTTTATGATTTTCCAACGTAGAAGATGTGAATTGTGTGATGTATCCAATGAGGAATATGCTAATTGTGTTACCATTTCGCATGGTTTCATGCGAATTGAATGAAACAAATCCAAAAGTGTTCCAAACAACTATCAGTATATGTTGCGAATTGTATGGAACTTCAACATAATGCATGTTCAAACATGTATCAGGACTTTTAGTTGCTTACAAAACTTAGGCTGTGTTGCGAACTGTGTGAAACTTCAAAGTATTACATATTCAAACAAATATGAGGACTTTTAGTTGCTTTACTAATTACATGATATGCTGCGAATCGTTCGAAATTTGCTTTTACGAATCACATGATATGCTACGAATTGTGTGATATATCATATCTTATCATCTTTCAGACAAATCTCAGGAAATTAATTAGTTTAGAGAAAATCTCAGGTACAATTGCTCACCCATAATAGTTATCACCTGGAAACCGCTTCAAGGAAACCTTGCTTACTGCTGTAGCAAAGGACGACAACAACGGTTAGTTTCATTTAACTATTTAATCAAATTGATTATGATGTTTTCTTTGAAATTTTGGCAACAATTCGCATCTTATAGTGCCACTTAAATCGCTTGCAACCCTGATATTTGAGGACAAATCCCATGGGAGGCTCCGAATTAAGCAGTAACTTGATTTGATGACACTTCGCAAGAAATGATGCAAATTTCTCAGTATAACCATAAAAATATGAACAATTCGCAACCTATGACTTTACACAATTCGCAGTTTAGTTTTAGAACAACTCTCAGGGAAACATGCGAATTGTATACATTTTTCACATGCTTGAGTGCTATTGTATTGTTCATTTGAGCTGCCTTTTTCCAGGACTATTCCATGTTGCTCTTGGTATAGTTAGCATTGAAGATTGTAACAATTGGATGTGGTTTTTGGGTGTTTGAAACCACATTTGTTAGAGCGCCAAATCACATTTGTTTCAGACCATCATTCTGGTATCATTAATGCTATTTCTGTCTTGTATCCAAACTCCTATCATGCGTACTGTTATTTTTATCTCATGCAGAATTTGAAAGCAAAATTGGAACATACTAACATAGACTATAAAAAAGGATGTTGAATTTCTTCCATCGTCTTGCTTCTGCTCCGAGCTGAGAGCTTTTGAAAGATATACTAACATATTTTCTATATGAAGGTGGTGACAGAATGAGTGATTCTCTTGCTAATTTACCCCAGGAAAAGTATGCGCATGCTTACGTTAAAGGGAACCGATACAGCTCTATGGCTTCTACTGCGGCGGAATCGTTTAACAATCAGATTAAAAAATATTGCGGCCTACCCATTGTTGAGTTTATTGACTAGATTAGAGTCTTGCTTATGAATCAAGTTTCACGAAGATACAAAGAAGGGCTAAGCTGGAGTACTAATTTGGTCCTCGGGTATGAGAAGAAGCTAAAGCAGAATGTTGACATGTGTCGTACTTGGGTAGTAAGTAAGTCGTCTTCCGTCATGTTCGAAGTTTTTTCCAATCCTGTGGCTGTTGTTAATCTGTTGGATTTCAAATGTTCTTGCGGATCATGGCAACAAGAGTGTTTTCCATGTCCTCACGCTTTAGCGGTAATACAGTATACCGACCAAGATCCATTTACTATAATCGAGCCCTTCTTTACGGTTAAGAATTACAGGGAAAGTTACTCTTTCATCATATCAGCTATAACGAATTTCGGGGAAGGGTCCAGTGCTAACGATCCTTCGTTTGTTGAAATTCTGCCTTCGAACGTTAAAAGACGCTCCGGAAGGCCTAAGAAAAAGCGAATCCCATCTAGAGGAGAAATCTCAACCAATCAGTTGAGGTGTGGCCGTTGTTCGAAATCAGGCCATAACAGGAGGACTTGTGATGTTTCGGTTTAAGCACAATTTGTGTTGTGGACAATTCTCGTTGGCCACATTGATTTGTAATATTGTTATTGTTCTGGACAACAAACTAAACATTTTTTCAGTTGTTCGTTTATTTGTACATTATTATTTTTTATTACAGTAAAGGAATGCTAAGTGTTTGAGTTGCATACAATTCGCATTCACTATTGCGAATTGCGTATAATATTTTGATATTATATTGCAAACATATCTCAGGTTTTCATGCGAGTTGTGTGAAATTCCACCAGAATGCGGATTGTTTGCAAAATCATATCCAACAACTATCAATATATGCTGCGAATTGTATTGAACTCCAACATAATGCATTTTCAAACAAATATTAGGACTTTTAGTTGTTTACGAATCACATGATATGATGTGAATTGTGTTCAACTCTAAAGTATTGAATTTTCATACAAAATGCTGCGAATTGTGTTTTCAAACAAATATCACGACTTTTTTAGTTGCTTACGATTCTCATGATATGCTGTGAATTGTTTCTCAAATAAATATTAGGACTTCTAGTTGCTTAGATTTCGCATGATATGTTGCGAATTGTATTTTCATACAAATAGCAGGACTTTTGGTTGCTTACATATCACATGATATGTTGTGAATTACGTTCAACTCTAAAGTCTTGCATTTTCATACAAAATGCTCTGAATCGCATGATATGGTGTGAATTGTGTTGTCAAACAAATATCAAGACTTTTTTAGTTGCTTACAATTCTCGTGATATGCTGCGAATTTTTTCTGAACCAAATATCAGGACTTCTGGTTGCTTAGATATCGCATGATATGCTGCGAATAGTATTTTCATACAAATAGCAGGACTTCTGGTTGCTCGCGTGATATGTTGCAAATTGTATTTTTATACAAATACCAGGACATTTAGTTGCTTACAAAGCACATGATATTGTGCGAATTGAATGGAACTACAAAACATTACAATACTCAGGTCTGCATGTGAATTGTTTGTATATCAGTAGTATTGATAAACAACATCTCAGGTTAAGATGGGAGTTGTTTGCAAGTAGTAATAGGGTGCGAATTGTGGGTATTCTGTCACATTCACACATAGTATAACATATTCACATATGATTAAAATTTTATACAAAAAAATGGATTCCCAAAAGAGGATTACAGCCTTCATCCACTAACAAATTTTCAAACAATCACAACAACCTTTTAGTTTGTGTTAGTTGCATTCCAAAAACACAAAAACAAAACAGACTCTATAAGTCATCAGTAGAGGATTCTTCACCATCTTTATCCTCTTCATGCTGATCATCAGCCTTTTCAAGGTCCTCTTCCTCCTCGCTATCTACGTCCATCATGCATAAATTTTTTGTCCTTGATGGACCAACGTCGTCCTCCCTCTTCCGTTTTTTTGTTTGTAACCTCTACACTCTGAGGTTGAACCTCTGTTGGCTGAGGTTCAGTAGAAACCAGTGGAAGCGGTCCACTGGTTCAGAGTCAGCCGAGAAGTAGTCCTCAATTTCAAAATCCAGTACAAAGACTGGGCTGTTTGGTGGTGCTGCCGGAATGATTAAGTCATCGCTCCAGTTGGTGGTTATGGTTGACCAAGATTCACCTAGAGGACCTAGTGAACTAGAGTATGTGGTGGTGGTGGTGGAGGAAAATGACATGATGTTTGGAATTTGAAGAGAACCAGAGGTGTTTTTAAAAAATATAGAGTTTGTTTTTAAATTAGCATCTGGTTACTAGTGTTATTTATAGGGAGTCTGAGTTTATGAGGTGGTGTGGCTATATCAATCATTATATAGCCTTCATGTCCAATCAACAATTAATGGGCTCTGGTGATTAGATTGCTTTTTGCGTGCTCAATGCACTTAACGTTTACCAAGGTAGACAACATATTCTGTTCGTATTTTCCAACGAAAATTTTTGAATTATTTATTTTATATCAGGATTAGATGCGAACTATTTAGTGTTAATTTCGCAGCCTGTAGTTGTTAATGTGGTAATTTTCTAAGCATATATCAGGTTATCATGCGAATTGTTTTGTGAGGATCCTGTTTTTAATATATATCAGGGAATGATGGGAACTGTTCGAATACCAACTAATCTTTATATATCAGGTTAGCATGCGAATTGTTTGATAAGAATTCTGTTCTTCTATATATAAATATCAGGGAATTTTACATTTCTGAAATGAAAAAACTCTATATACACCAAAATATTACAAGAAATGTATGTACACCAAAAAAATCATAATGTCATACAGAAAATGTATATTACTTCCAGTATGAGTTGGTGTCTTTATTATTTAGGAAATAATCAAACATTTCCGTTCTAAAGTTGGGAACCATATCTTCATCGTAAGTGTCCTGCACATATCCATGCTAGATAATATCTCTAGTGTATTTGCAGACAAAAATACCACAGTCAAGAGTGCCACGTTTTTGTTATGGAATTTTTATTGCTTTTTTCACCTTCCACCTATAACTTGTAGTATGTATGTATCCTTTATCTATTATATACTTGATCTGGTTATATAAATTAGTGTCAAGAATCAGCACAAATACTTAAATTGTGGTTGTCAAACGATTCGCAGCGTACATTGTGGATTGTTTAACAGCCAATCCAACATGTAGAAGTCAAACAATTCGCAGCCTATGTTGCAAATGTTTTATCAAACAATCCATTTCGTGGATGTCAAACAATTCGCATCCGATCTTGCGAATTCTATCAGGATATGCTACAACTGAATGAAACTCAAACGCATTTAATTTTCAAAGAAATATCAGGACTTCTAGTTGCCAACAATTCTCATGACAACATGGGAATTGTTTGCATTTATATACGACTCACTTGCTTACAGTTCGCATGATATCTTGATCATGCATTTTAAAATATGTTAACTAAGGGATTGTAATAGTTAGGAATTTTACCAACTTGTTAGGTGTCTTTGTGGTATGATCTGTCGCTTTGAGTTTAGGCAGCAGTGGGTTGTACTTTGTTACCGACCTGCCGTCAACATCAATGACGAGCAACGTCCAATGGTTTATCTGGTCCTTTGTCTCGGTACATATTGGAATGATGATGATGTTAGGGTTTTCAGGAGCTTTGCTAAAACCTGCGTCGACCAAATTAGTTACTTCCCAGCCTGATTCCAGATGATGCTGCATCCAAGGGAGAGTACATTAGAACGAGAACATGCGAGGAACTTTGAAATTTACCGTAGCTAAACTTACCATAGTCATGCCCCAAATCATTATGTAGTTCCATGTAAAAAAGTTAAAGGAGTGTATCATTACGCAGTCATGATACACTCCTTTAACGTTTTTGCATGGAACTTTGAAGTTTACTTCTACAAGAATCTTTTGAATCCAAGAGTCCACAACCTATGAAAGGAGTTGTTTATTTATTTTAAATATACGAGACTTGTTTGAAACATTAAAAAATAGAATTGGTTGACAATTCGATACCTTTACGTCCAGCTCCAGCTCTAAAGGTAGCGACAATGCATCACTCGTTTGCACTCTAATTCTGTAGGAAAATTTGGACGATGGTAAATTCCATACTACTAGATCAATGATGTCATGCTCGTAGGCTTTAATTAATTGTATTTTGTGATATTTTACGACATCGATACGGTCATTTGTCTGTGTTTTCTTTGGCCAGTCGGTGTATTTTACTTTTGGCGGTTGACGTTTCGTTATAATTATCTTTTCTTCTGCCTCTGGATGCTGTGTTGGTGTCAGCAGATTAAAAGTAGGCTCCTTTATCTCTTTACTTGACTTGAGCTTATAAAATAACAAAAATTAAAAGAGTTTGTGTCACGCATCATAATATTAACTTCACTAAACAATTCGCATGATAACATGTGGATTGTTTGGTTCTGGCTAAATTCAATACAGGGTAACTATCCGGATGTCATGCAAAATTTTCGAGTTTCCACTGAACAATTCGCATGCTACCATGATATTCGTTTGTAAAACTTAAAGTATATCCAAACAAGTCTCATGATATGCTGCGAAATTATTTAAAATAGCCCTTACCACACGGTCAGCGACAACCAATTTTGTTGAGTGGTTTGGCATAAGTCTGGATCAGTTCGGCAAAAATCATTAATGTCATCCTCCGGCATATTGTCCAAAGACCATTGTATTACGCCATCGTAATATATGTTATCAATTTCATTTAAAAATTTATGTGAAACTTAAGTGTAAATACCATCAATAGAAGCATCGCGTAAACCTACCGTGTTATCGTTCGACTTTGGAGCTTGCAGTTGATTCGATACTGGTACTATAATTTCACATTGGATTAGCAATTCTGACTTTGCGCACACCACTGTTGGTCTTTGAGGTACATCTCAGTATTGTTTTTTGTCTTCTAACGATGGTCCTCCCTGGCTAAGGAGTTCCAGCTTCTCACAGGGATTGACACATTCTGATTCTAGTAGCTACGTCTTGTGTTAGCCTTTCTCTCTTTGCCAAGGCTATTTGTTATTGTTATTGTTCTTGTTGTGGGTGTTGTTGTTATTCTTGTTGCTGCTCCTGTTGTTCTTGTTGGTGATGTTGTTGCTGCTATTGTTGTTCTTGTTGTTATTGGTGGTGGTGGTGGTGTTTTAAATACATATACTGACTTTGTTTGAATATGTATACAACAATAAACATTATTATACAAACAATTTCATCACAACAATAAATAAGATATTTGAATCTTACTATACTTTTGATCCACTTACATCTTCAAGGCTATCTGGGCCTGTACGTCCAAATTTTTCTGTTGTCACTTCTTTCTCACAAGCTTCTAACTCCTCTACTACGTGAAGTACGAGCTTTTGGTCATTCGAAAGAGACTCGTGTCTTTCTTTCTCCGTTGGAGGACTCATAACTGTGGTTGCCTCCTGTGTAGGAGGAGACTTGTCTGTTTCTCTCTCTGTGGTGTCCATCTCTGTGGATACCAACAACTCTTCCTACATCTTACCAGATGGTACCGGAAGGGGTGAATGGTTCCCATCATCATACCTCTCTTCTGGCAATACTTCATCGTGCTTTTCAGCATCCTGCATTTGCTCATCCCGATTCATGTCCTTATCTTGATTTTCAGCAGGCACAGATGCCTGCAATTCAGTGGACACCGCTCTAGATGGAAATGCTGGTAGTCGAGGTACCTTTTGAACTGCAGGGCTTCTAATCTGGAAAGCTGGCTGAGAGAGAGCATTGTGGAGTTGTTATGCTTCAAGCTCCGCGATCTTCAATTTTAATTTTTTCAGCTGAAAAATTAATAGCAAATGTTTTATAACGTATTACGTGCTGATTAAAGGGATTATGTAAGGCTCAATTTCATACTTACTTATTTTACTTGTTTTCTATCTTCCTCTCGTACTTGTTCTTATCGGTGTATGTCTTCAAATACTTTGATTCCCCTACAGTTGCAGACTTCTTTGGAGTAACTGCTTTGCGTTTGAGGATAAAATTATCGATTGTGTCACTCATACTAGTGTTTCCCTCATCTTCGGGCTCCTGATGGGATGTGTCGATCGATGGTGGTGGAATCATTGACTGGGGGAGTCTTTGTGGTTGGGGTCTGAGTGATATCCCCTGATTCGATTCTTTATGTTTCTCTGATGCTCGTCTCCTTGGTTTTGGGGCTGTGCTTTTCTTCCTTTTCTTTTGTCTTTCTTCTGGTGAAAGAGATTCAGCATCTGTATCTCCACTATCTACTACTCCTCCGAAAGCTTCGATTTCAGCCTCAGTAAGACATGGTGGACCTTCCAAAACCTACTAATAGAGGAACATGAAAGTAAATAGCTGCAAGCGATTTGTTTGGAAAATATCAGGATGTAGACAAATTGTTTTTTGCAAATAGTTCGCATTATATGTTGTGAATTGTGTGGAACTCTATCAGTTTAGAGTTGCAAACAACTCGCATGATACCATGCGAATATTTAGCAAAAAAATAAGTTGCGAATTGTTTGATACCTTAATTATACAGAGTACCAAACAGAACATAAGGTATGCTGCGAATTGTTTGATACCTTATTCTAATATAATACCAAACAAAATTCAGGATGGGCTGCAAACTGTTTGCAACCCCAATTCAATACATATATAAAGCTCATACCTGATCATATTTTAGATTGGGTATTCTAACAAGCAGCGATAAGGTAGATGCTTGACACTCTAATCCCAACCATTTGAAAACCATTGGGATCGAGGTCGGCTTCGCTACCTCTAGGCCGATTGTTGAGTGCTCCATGATGAAGGGCTGCATGGGGACAAGTATTATCATCAAGATGCTCTGTACATAACTAATATTTATACTGAATAAATCAATCTTACAATTACAAGGGCGACGCATTCGACGACTCTATCGGGTTTTTCGATAACTAAGCAACTTCTTATAGACTGCCGAAGCTTGAACACTATTGATCTGGACCATTCGTAATCGTTTATTTTGCTGAGGTCTTGAAAAAAATAAAGCGTACTTCAACCCAGGATATCTTCAAAATACGGAGTAGAATAGGGTTGAGCACAAAAACAGTATCAACAGTCGTGCAACGTCTTCTAACTCATGCTCCCCTCTTCGATTTTGGGTCTTTCGATACCTGCTTGTAAAACCCACGACAACATGCTATGTTAGTTAAGTACAGCATCCTACTTTATAAGATGAAGTCTATTTTACAGGTACCTTTAAAATGGCGTTCGTTATTGTTTTAGTATTTGCTGATCCTATCATCCTGGACGTTTTACTCATGAGGTATTTCTTCATCATCATCGATTCGTCCTCTTCGTCAGGCGCGTATTTATTGTGAAATGCTCTGGATTTTGTTCACGGTATTTCCTATAGGCGATGCTTCATCCCGAATATGACCTTCACATCGTCTGCAGTTAGCTTTACAAACTTTGAGCCAATATGGAAGGCGTCTTCATCGACGGAGAACCTCTCAACAACATACTGAATGAGCGAATATAATTTCTTATTCGGTAGCTATGCCTCATTACGGATGTCGAAAGCCGTTTTCAAAAGTGTGTAGAAGGGTGTGTTTCTTGCAGCTTCAATGTGGGCATGGGTAATACGGTTCTCTTTCAACAACTTGAGAAGTCTCACCAACCCTGACCTGTAATAGCTTGGTTTTGTTGTCATACTTCCGGCACAAACACAAATCAGTTGGAGTGTCACACACCTCGCATAACAAGATCCGAACTTCCTATCTATCAGTTGGAGTGTCATATGACTCGCATGACAAGCTGCGAACTGCCTAAATGTCAATAGAGTATTTACAAACAATTCGCGGGCTGGCCTGCGAATTGTTTGTAAATATAAGCTGCGAAATATATGGCATACACATTCAATCAAGCTGCAAATTGCTATGAACTATAAACATATATGAAGCTGCGAATTTTTTGCATCCAACGTGATAAAGATGTGAACTGTACTACAACGCACACGTACAGACTGCGAATTGTTCTATTTTTTACATGCACGTACCAGGGATCTGGGAAATATGGAAACAGCACCAAAATCAACAATCAACTACCTAATGCACATCTGACATACATTACAATTCTCAGGAAAGTATTTACATCATATGCAATCTAACTTCTACCCTGGGTTCGACGACATACCCATAAACTAACTGACCAACTATCATCACAAAATACTTGATTTCGGTTAAAAATGAAACGTCGATCGTGAAATAACAGAAACAATTAGTTCGAAGTTATCAGCAACGCAAAAAAAATACATTTTCCACGACAATGCTTACCTGGTACTGCAAAACACTGTAATTTCACCAGTCGGCGATTACTTCACTGCAAATTCTCCAACAGAAGGTTGTTAATCGCTTGATGGAGTACAATAGGTTGACCTGTACAATTCCGGTGAGGGTTCGACGAACGATTGGTTTCGAGAGAGCGAGGCTCTAAGGGTTTCGGGTTGGAGAGAGAGGCTGGAAGTCGAATAGTTTATTTTTCCAGTGGTTTCTAAAAAAATAGACGTGTTTGGGTTGGTTTAGGGTGATGGGAAGGGGGAAATGTGTGTCTGAAGTGAAAATGGGTATATATAGTCGGGGTAATTTTATCCAATTTTTAACTCGAGGTACTAAGTAACAATATCCAAAATTTGGGTGCTACCGGGTAATTAGATACTTGAGCGGATATTTAGGTGTATTTTTCTCTAAATTTTAAAAGTCAAATCTATACTTTAACACTTTCCTATTTCGTACAATAAAAAAATTATATATTAGAAATAGAAAATAATAATATACATTAAATTAATATTATCATTTGTTTTATCTTTATACTAATATTTATTAAATATAATTTTATTTGACTAATATACTTTAAAAGAATAAAATGAATACAATACTCCAATATGAATTGAAAAAATACGTATTTATATCCTATTGTTTGTTTTAATTAAAAAAAATTAAATTAAATTATTTTGTTTGATATTTTTTATTTGTAGTCGAATAATTACTAACATATAATAAATGTCTATGAGATCGAAAAGATATAAAATGTGGAGTATCGGTGACTTGTTTAAGAGACTTTAATGAAAAGAAGATGTCGTCTGATGGTATTTATGGTATTTTAGAGGAGGAAAGCCTCGCGATTCTTCAAATTATAATAGAATATGTCATTGATTTTTTTTTGCGGATTCGATTCATCTATGATTTTTTTTTCTAAAAAATGAAAAAGGTTTTTTTAAAAAGAGAATTATTTATGGTTTTTATTAAAGTGAGAAACTTCGTTTCCCACAGACGTCGCCAAATTTGTTAGGATAAATTTCCTAACAAATTACATTAATCATTCTACATAAAGAAGAATATGTAATTGTATTTCTGTATAGAATTTGAGATGCTTTACATATCGAAGTGAGCTCCTATTCATAGGAGTTGTACAAGACATTTTAATGTTATATTTATTATTTACATCCGTTACAGAATATAAATATAAATGTAATGTTTAATTTAAAATAGAAATAACGTGCCGTTCTAATTTCATATTTATTATAATTGATCTCGAATATTATATCCTTATCAAAGAGCTTACTTATATTTGGTTGAAGGAAAAATAATTAAAGCTCATCTCAGAATGGTGCACTATCACAACTTTAAGGAAAGTAAGTACGCATATAAAATTCGAAGAATAGAGTTTGAAGTGGGGGACAAAGTTTTGAGAAAATTATTTTTACACACAAAAGACAAAAAGTTTGGAAAGCTAGCACCCAGTTAGGAAGGGTATACTGCGAGTGAAAGAGTCAGGCTTGGAACATATCAACTTGTTGATTAAAAAGGTAACTCTTCAAGGAATCCGTAGAGCATCAAACACATAAAAGTTTATCTTGAATAAATGTGTAAAAGATTTAATATATTTTATTAATGTAAATATTTGGGGGCATATTTTTTCATACCCTTGTAACTCGGGGAGGGTTTAAGGAGGTGTCCAGATCATTATTAATCTACCACTTTTGCCTTCAAAAGTTTCTCATAATATATTTGTGTATCCAATTTTTATACTTTCAGATGGATTACCTTTGAATAAATTTTGTATTTCATTTTTAATACCTTCGAATGGATTACCTTCGAATGGATTGTGTATCTAATTTTTTATGCCTTTGAATAGATAACGTTCGAATAGCTTGTGTATCCACCTTTTATGTTTTCAAATGGATTACCTTCAAATGGCTTGTATATACAATTTTTTTATTCATTCGAATGGATTACTTTGAATGGCTTGTGTATCCAATGTTTTATACCGTCGAATGGATTGCCTTCGAATGACTTGTGTATCCAATTTGTTATGCCTTCGAATGGATTACCTTCGAATGAATTCTGATCTAATTTTTTATGTCTTTGAATGGATTAACTTTAAATTGCTTGTGTATTTAATTTTTGGTGCCTTTGAATGGATTACCTTCGAATAGGTTTTGTATCCAATGTTTTATGCTTTCGGATGGTTAAAATATTTGGTTCCAATGGATTACTTTTGAATAGTTGGATTGAGATATGTAAATAGAAGGTGTGAGTAAACAAGCTAGAACTATTAGACTAATGAAATAACCAAGTATAAAATTCCTTAAGCTGTGCTAATGACTTACCAAACACTTTTGAATCAATATTAGAAAATGCGTTGAATTAATCAATGGCTTGGTAGAAGTTGGGTCTAATTCTCCCATGTTAACTCCCGTTCGAATTTATTATTCCATAGATGACTCTGAACCAAGTTATTGGGAGTGAATCACTGATGGAAGCCATTAGACTATTTCTCTTCAGCTCACTGATTTATCTTCTTGAAATTAACCTTTGCATCTTCTATATGATGCATATAAGACTTTGATATAGCTGTAAAAGAAAAGGTTAGAGACAAGCTATAAAAAATGTACATGTAAAAAAAAGTAAGAGTTTTAAGTGCTACATGTATTCTTCCAAATCCTGGTAAGCCGACTCAGATTACCTTGAGATGTAAATTTCTTACCATTCTCCCACCAACTATTGTTGAAGATAAATTGCATCTTCCATAGTATATCGGCCTACATGAGGTCATCTACTATTTTGTATTTATTACCCATATTGAATAAGTAAAAGGTAATTTGGGAACTACGAGACATCCCCGCGATAACAATGAATTACTCTATTGGCATCAGATTTTTGATAACCTTGATGCCATAATACATGACATTAAGGTAAACCAAGCATTCAGACTAGCCTGACTTGGGAACGGTCCTAACAAGGTGAGATAGTTCATAATCTTAGGGTTCAAGGGAAACTGAAAGTCCCAGTTTAGCATGTCCGGGTAAATAACTAACTCCCTTCCACCACAGCTCATCGGGGTCACTCCTGGTGTAGGAAGCCTAATGTTAAGTTCTTTATTGAATCCTCACTTTGCACGAATAACTTCTAATTTATTGTCATGAAAATAAATATAGGAAATATATTGAAGAGCTAGAAGGTATTTGACACTGACCTTTGCAAATTTTGGTCATACACATCAGAACAAAGACGGAAGGAGCGCTTCATATTCTGTTTCCGGGGCCTTGTATTTCCCTTTGACACATTTACTACTTTTATTCTTCAAATTTCTCTTCCTATATGACTTCAAATTATCAACATGGGCGGAAAAAAGGTGGGGCAATGGGTTCCACTCAGCTTTATTACCCATTACCCATTAATTTTATCAACAACCACTTGTGGTGGATCACACTAGGTGTTGACTTCGAGAAGATCCAATGGAGCCTCCACATCCGATTTTGGATATGAAGAAACTAGGCGCACTTGATGTTAAGGTGCGTCTTCCAATTCAGAATAGGTCAAAAAGCCATATTCGTAAAAAAAGAAAGAGAAAAATAATAAAAAAATCAGCTAGCACATATGATGTTAGCCCTTTAGAGGTTCCGAAGATGCAACCAAAAGCAAAGAGGAATGCAACAGAAAAGGCCTTCCCATTATTGAAGAAGAAGAGGAGGTTGAGCCTTCCTTAAAAAGAAAGAAGACTGATGCCTCGAAGAATTAGATGAGCACATCCAAGACACCACCATAAAAGAGGGAAAAAAAGAAAACTGAAGAAACTCCACAAGAAGTATGGCTTCCGAAACTGACGAAGTCATTATGATGGGGGATCAACAAAGAGAAACTGGAGAAAATAATGATCAAGGAGACAATCAAGGAGATATTACAATAGATATTAACCAAGGAGATAATCACTTTGATCCTGATATCTTCATCAACATCGATTAATATCAAGAGCTTGACAGAGATGAAGATCCATATGTCCAAGGGATTCAGGACCAACTATATCACTATGGTGAAAGATCTGCTCATGTTCTTCCTGAGGTAACTGAATTAGAGATCTCTTTTCCACCGTCTACCTCCGCTCTCATGCCTTACACCAAACCAGTATTCATACCTGCTGAAGAGCCATTCGAAGAAGTTTCACTTGTTCTCCAACCATTTACCAACCTTGGCGTTGCAACACAAAATTTATGCCAAGAAGTTCAATCTTCCCGAAGACATTTGGATAATATGGCGACAGAAATGGGTTGTTAAAAGAAAAATGTTATTGTTGAAAAGAGAATGAGGGAAATCTTCAGTGCTACCGTAGAAGCAATTTTATGGGTTTCAATATGTTAGATCAAAATTCCTCAGATGAATCATTTATCTCAAAAATCATCTCAGATTTGTGCACAAGGAAGAGACAGAAGAGCTTAACACTGCTCACAAAAATGAGATAGAAGAGCTTAAGTCTAAACATGCTCAAGAGTTATCTAAGGAGAAACAAAGACACTCTACTCTTCAACAGTCACTAAACAAGAGTGAAGATTAAAATATAAAATTGGCAGAGAACATGGATGCTCTTAAGACTCAGTTCAAGGAAGAGAAAAAACTTATTGTGGCTGCTGCTCAAAATGAATGTGGAAAGGACATGCTAGCGGCTATTCAGAATTCCGAAGACCAAAAAACTATTAACCTTCTTTGTGAAATTCATGCCTCATTTCCAAAATATGAGCTTTAAAACTTATGGGAGCTTATTCATATTGAAAATCAACCAAGTGAAGCTTTTGACCCTATACCTAGCTATTTATCCGAAGAAAAGGAATGAGAAGAAACTGCATCAGATAAAGGGGAATCCTCCGAAGAAAACTCTGAGGATAAATAACTTTACTTATCATTTTTTTTGTACTTGTCATCCAACTGTTATATGATGGCTCAATTTTGTATACCATCAAATTAATGTAAAAGTATTTTGTTTCTCTCATACTTTCATTATATTTGTATTTATAATTTAATACAACAAGGCATTTTTACCTCGAAATATTATAGTGCGTTTAAAGAACGTAACACTTTGAATACTATGGTGCGTTTAAAGAACGTAGCACTTCGAATACTGTAGTGCGTTTAAGAACGTAGAACTTCAAATAATATAGTGTGTTTAAAGAACGAAGCACTTCGAATATGGTTGTTTCTTCGAAAAGTGTTAATAAACTAACAATGGTTCTGAATAATTACTTTTGGTCAACTTCAAATATAATGAGTCTATGACTAGTTACCAAAATAATTTAAATAATTATATGGGAAAAAACGATTTTTATTTATAACATCGAATACTTACATTTCACCTCATTGAAACCTCTATGGGCCAACGGGGTAGGAAATAGTGTGCCAATTATTCAAAACGTTTTCAAGAGAAAATATTACTCCCAATACAATCTTAGACATTGTATATTCCAAGGATGTTGAAGAATCCTCCCCCGCTCATCACAAACGCGATAAGAATCCGATTTTATTCTTTCTACAACCATATAAGGTCCTTCCCGATTTGGGGCAATCTATCTGAGACGATTATCCTTTGTATGGAGGAATACTTTTCTTAAAACTTTATCACCAACTTTAAAATACCTGTTTTTTACCTTTGAATTATACCTGCTTCTCATTAGGGTTTTTAAACATATTCAAATTTTCTTTAACTCTTTGTTCCTCGATCAGGTCCAACTTTGCTCTTTTTTCTTCATCATTCAGGTCCTCTGAATATTGAAGTACTATATAAGAAGGTAACATAGATTCTGCAAGAATAATAGCATCCATACCATACACCAAGGCAAAATGAGTTTCTTTAGTATCCTCTCTAGGAGTTGTTCGATAAGACCATATCACCTCTTGAAAATAGTTAGGTCCTTTTCCTGCAGCTCCTATCAAATTCTTCTTTAGACCTTTTAAAATTGATCTATTCGTCACCTCCACCTAACCATTTTCTTGGGGATGAAAAAGTGTAGAAAAACACTGTGTAATTCCTCTCGAAGAACAAAAAAAACCATTTCTCTATTGTTGAATTGTGGACCCTTATCTCTGGTAATATTTTGAGGTACCCCAACGCGACAACAAATATTTTTCACAATGAACTTAATAACATCCATGGATTTTGTTCCAGACAATGGTTCAGCCTCTACCCATTTCAAAAAATAATCCACTGCCACAATAATCATTTGGCGTCCCTAGATGCAATGGGAAATGGTCCTACTAAGTCTATTCCTCATCTGTAAAAAAAATGGCTTCAATAATAGATATGAGTGGAACTGCAGGTTTCTAAATAGAATTAGAAAATCGTTCAAATATATCACAACCTTGAACTAAACTTTTAGCATCATTCATAATTGAAGGCCAATAACATCCTGCCAACGAAACCCGATGTGTCAATGCCTTGAACCCACAATGTGTTTATCCCTCTCTATCATATAACTCTGACAAATATTTGTGAGACTCTTGTTTATTCAAACATTGCAATAATGGCCTACTTAGAGACTTCTTATATATCACCCCATCTAACACAACATAGCCATGAGCTTTATATATTAACTTCTTAGCCAATTGCACATCTTGACGCAACATTCCTCTTGACAAGAAGTTTAGGATATCAGTTATCCAGTCACTTCGAATTACATCTTGTATGACAAAAAATTCTTCTGCATATTTACACTACTCTGACGGGGTTAGAATCAAAGGACTCTCTTGAAATAAAATCAAAGGATATTCTTCTGTGTACAAAATGGTTGCCAAAGAATCAGCAATTGTGTTGTTCCCTCGGCTATTATGCTCTACAGTAACATGGTCAAACAGAAGAGTCGAGTTTCAAAGCTCTCAAAAGTAAAAAATTAAGTGATCCTTTTTAGCTTCTGAAACGTCGGCCATCTGATTTGCTAGTAATTGGGAATATGTTTCTAAAAAAATTGATGTTGCCCCACAAATGCTCGCAAGCCTTAACCCAAACAATGCTGCTTTATATTCAGCTTCATTATTCGATGCATGAAAACCAAATTTAATGGCTTGAAACATTACCTTCCCAAATGGATCAATCAGTTGAAATCCCACACTACATCCTAGAATTCTAGAACCTCCATCAGTTCAAACTACCCATATCAAATTCCTTGGCAGGACCTCATTGTCAAATTCTTCATTAGATCTACTTGAATGGAACTCAGCAAGAAAATTAGCTAAGGCTTGGGCCTTGATAACTGTTCAAGGAGCGAAAATGATGTCAAAATCTCACAGCTCTCCTGACCATTTGGTCATCCTTCTAAAAATGTCGGGGTGTTGCAAAACATTTTTTAATGGGAACGAAGTTCAATCCACAAAACCGTGAGCTTGAAAATAAAGGCGCATCTTTCTGGTTGCCACCACTAGAGTCAGGGCCAGCTTTTCGAGCTTCAAATATCGTTTTTCTGCTTCCACCAAACTCTTACTGACATAATACACTGACTTTAAAATAATCAAATCTTCACTAACCAACACAACACTTACTGCGAAATCCAACACTGCAATATACAAAAAGAGTTTCTCTCCAATTCGAGGTTTGGATAGTATTTTTGGTGATGACAATAATTCCTTAATACTTGAAAATGCTACTTCACATTCTGAAGTTTAGTCTTCGTAATACTTGGAAAAAAGGAAAGTATTTATCAGAAAACCTAGAAATAAATATGTTGAGAGCACCTAACCTTCCTGTTAAGACTTGTACTTCTTTGATAGTTTGAGGCGATTTCATTGATACCAAAGCCTTTAGCTGCTCTGGATCAGCTTCTATCCCCTTCTTACTAATGATATACCCCAAGAATTTCCCTCATCGAACTCCAAAAGTACACTTCTTAGGATTTATCTTCAATCTGATAGCTCTTAAATTTGAAAAAGTGTCCTCTAAATCTTCCAAGTGTATTTCATCTGCTAGATTCTTGACCAACACGTCATCAATATACACGTCTATGTTTCTTCATATTGGCAAAACAAAGGCTTTGTTCATTAACCTCTGATATGTTGCTCCAGCGTTATTTAACCCAAAAGGCACAACCTTGTTACAATGCAAGCCTCGATCCGTGATAAAGGTGGTGCTCTCTTGATATTTTGGATCCATTTGAATTTGATTATACACTAGTCCATAAAAGACAAAATTTTATTTCTTTGAGTGGAATAATAAAACTAGTCTATTTGAGGAACTGGAAAAGGATCTTTAGGACAAACTTAATTTAAACACTGAAGAGTCATGTTTGGAGAGATAAAACAAACTTGTTTTGGACTATGAGGTAATAAAGTGAGAAATATTTGAAGGACATTTCAGACTAAAGGAGACTATCTTTTTAGTCATTTATTTTAATTTTTGTTTTTGGTATTAATTTATTTACTTATTTATTTGTTAAGATTTAGTTAAATAATAATTAATTTTCCAGTTGGGTTTTTTAGATTTTGGGCTTGGGTCATTAGGTTCGGTCCGACCCATTAGGTCCATTAGGAATTTATCATGTAAATATGTTCTTAAGAAACATTTAAGAGAGAGGGGGGGGGCATTAACTGCTAAAAGGACTTTATATCTCTAAATGTTCTTTACCCCACTCGTTTATCTCCCTAACCTTTATCAAAATTAATTACTTATGGTTGATAGGATCAGAAATTTTTGGAAGGAAAATCCTACGAAGACCGGAGGGGCAGTTCAGGTATATATAATAAAATGCAAACTAGAAATAATCTGAATAGACAATACGTGGCTCAGCTGTGAGCTAACACTGAACCAGATCTAAGATATGATCCATAAGGCCCATGGGTCAAAGAAATAGTATAAATACCCCAACAAACTTTATTTAATAGGTTAAATTTTTTCTAGAATACATTAAATACAATCATACACCTTTTTTTTTATCTTACTACTCACTACCCAAAAAATAAGATTCAACCCATAAACTTCCTAAAATACTTTTTAATCACAAATTATTATCACCGAATTGGCGACCACAGTGGGAGGCGACGGTGCCTGAATTACAAATTCGAAACCAATAAAAACATAGTTCAGATGGATCTAAATGCGCATAATACTCCACTTCCGGAGGCAGAAGGAACGAACGAGAATAATGAGTACACTACCGAAGAGCGTGATCAATTGAGGGCTGAAATTGAGGCGTCGATGGCCCATAAACAAACAGAAAAAAGAAGTTAAATAAAACGTTGGTGCGTCAGCGCTCCACCATACTGATAATCCTTGTGAAAATGAGCAGTCCCTAAAGACTCATCTCAGCGCAAAGAAAATGCATTGATCCAAACAGATGGAACGTTCCACGTCAGAATCTTCTAGAAGTTCCTCTAATGATGCGGAGCTTGAAGAGTTAAGATCGTCTAGCAGTGATGAAGGACGATTAAAGAAGAAAATAAGGCTGAGCAAGAAGCATTCAAGAAAAAATGGATAGACATGGCAGGCTCAAAAAGTATCAAGGGAAAATGAAGGGTTCAACTGATCAGCATATTGACTGTTTGTTGATTGATCCATTTGCTACTCCAAATGAGGATATTGAGTTTAGTCCTAGCCAAAATTGGAGGCAATCACCTTTATCCTCAAAAATACTTTCCGGATATCTTCCTAAAAGATTTGATTGTTCCAAGATCGAAAAGTATGATAGGAGTAAAGATCTAGACAATCATCTTGAGAAATTTAAAAACTTAATGATGAACTTTGATGATAATGAGAAGTTGTTGTGTAGGTATTTCTCTCAAACCTTTAAGGGAATTTCTCTCAAATGGTAGAATAGTCTCCCTCAGGGATCTATAAACGTTTAATATTTTTTGGGTTTCTTTCTGAAGGGAATTTGTTTGAAGCATGAGCTAAATGGTAATGGTGATACAATTATCCATTGTGCCCAGGTACCAAACAAGTCATTAAAAGAATACATTAGCAGGTTTGTAAATCTGAAGAATAGGTTGGTTGATTGCTTTGAGCAAGTTCCAATTGCCTCTCTCAGACAGGGTTTGAGTCCGGGTAACTTGGCTGACTCTGTGACCCTGAAGAAAACTATGACTTTGGAGGGTTGTTAAATCAAGTCGGGAAACAAATTAATGTTGAAGAGACTAAGAAATCCATAGTGCCTTGCCAATGAGATCCACAACTACAACATCAACACCTTAAACAACTACCCAGTCTGGTTACAAATCAAAGAAAACTAGGCAAAGATCTTATCGGCCCAGGCAGAATCAATACAACCAGAATTAAAACCAACCACTTAGAAGTAAAAGGGAACATTTGGTTCGATATGAATGGTTTACTAAGTTGGGGGAAAGTGTGGCTACGATATATGACAAAAATAAAAATAATTTACATTTTAGAACATCGGCCGCATTAGAATCTCATAGAGAAACCCGAAGTACCTATTTCTGTAAATATCATAACGAGGTAGGGCATGATACCCATGATAGCATATCATTGAAACAAGACGTGCAGAATCTCATTGAAAGGGGTACATTGGGAGATTATGTTAAAAAGCAAGGGGGCATCAAGCCTAATAGTGCACCATCCAGTAATAATACTCCCCGAACTACCCCTTCAGTAGCACCTGGAATGTCTACGCAAGAGGATACTATGGTAATTATAGAAATATTTGATGTGGATTCTGAGTACCTTGATCCGAATCCAAGTCGGAATCGGGTAGGGATGATAGTGGACAAGAATGCTAATGTTTCGGGTCTAGCTAAATATTTTGAGTCTTTAATTATATTTAGAGGAGATAGTATGACCGCACCTTCAAGTTGTTTAAGAAAAAGGCATGTCAACAACTTGACCACTCAATTGGATGGAAGAATATCAACAAATTTATACCAAAATCCACCTCCTTTAATAGTTTTCGATGAGGATGACCTGAGAGATATTGCAGGACGTCATGAAGACGTCGTGGTGATAGGGCATCAATAGAGGAAATGATGTACGTCGAATCCTGATTGACACAGGTAGTTCGACGGACATATTATTTTTAAATTCCTATAAACAGATAAGAAATCCATCGATTATTCAACGTTCAAACAGAACTATTGTAGGATTCACCGGTAGTTCAGCAGATGTAATTGGAGAATTCGAGGAGGAAGTATTGTTGAGATAAGGGCCTTTCAAAAAAATGGTGAAGGTGTTGTTTGTTGTGGTTGACTGCTCAACCTCTTACAATGCTATATTTGGGAGGTCTTGGCTTTCCAGGATGCATGTTGTGGCCTCTATTGTCCATCAGTGCTTAAAGTATGTTGTAAGGACACAAGTGTGTGTTCTCCGAAGCAGTAAGAAGGTAGCTATAGAATGATATGGAACAACTTTTGCCTTAAAGTCTTTGGAAGCGGTCAAAGTTAATAAAGGCTCCTATTGTTATAATACCTATAGATGAAGTTGAAATCCATTCCTTGGCGAAAGGCAAAAATATTAAAATTGGTACAAGTTGCCACCAAGTTTGGAACGAAGGTTATTGTCTTTCTTATCAGATAATTTACATGTATTTGCATGGTGCAATGAAGATGTAACCGGATTGCCTGCTGAAGTAATTTGTCACCAGTTGTCGGTACCACCTAATGTTGGACCGGTTGTGCAAAGAAGAAGGTCATTTTCAAAAGAAAAATCAGATGTTATCGTGAAATAAGTTGATCGGTTGACCAAAATGGGCCACATCAAAGAATCTTAGTACCCATTATGGACTCGAAAACTTATTTTGGTCAAGAATAGAATTTACAGTGGCGCATGTGTATTGACTTCACTGATCTTAATTGTTCATGTCCCAAAGATCCTTATCATGTTCCTCGGATAGATCGGTTAGTGGACTTTACCTCTGGGAACAATTTGTTGTCCTTCATGGATGCATTTTCAGGATACAGCCAAATACAAGTAGATCTGAATGATTAACACCACACAACTTGTATTACAGACTGAGGACTTCATTGTTACAAAGTGATGCCATTTAGATTGAAATTTTTTGGGGCTACTTATGAAAGGTTAGTAAATAAATCCTTTGCTAGTCAAGTTGGAATGAATATGGAGGTTTATATAGATAACATGACGGTAAAGAGTTTTGAAAAAGATGCACACATATCTGATATTCAAAAAATATTTTACAACTTATATATGTTATTAATATAAAATAAACCCTAAGAAATATATTTTTGCGGTTTGATCTGGAAAGTTCTTGGGTTATGTTATAAGCGAAAAAGGCATTCATCATTGATGAGGTATGAGTTTACTTTGGTAAAATTACTAGGGAAGAATTCTAGAGAGAGAAAGTGTTGTAAAGTTTTTAGAGAGAGAAAATACAAATACAAATGAGTGTTTAAAGTCAAAAGTGTTGAACCCCTTTATTGAAGTAGTCTGGTCCTTTATATAGAGGAGCCAAGACTTAGTTTCAAACTGAAACTGTTACAAAAGTGGACTAATTGCTGTTTAGTCCTTATAAATTATACAAAGTCAAAAACATCCTCTAAAACTTATACCAATCACAAATTAAGGACACCACTTACATTAATTACAATTAAATCCCTAAATTTACATGATTTACAAATCAATCCTTAAAACTTTATTTACATATCAGAAGAACCCTACTTCTTATGTCAGTAAATGAATGAGAAATACAAAGTCTTCAAATCCGTTTTGTCTTCGAATATTTAACGTGTCATAAATAAAAAAACAACTGTTCCAAGTCATTAACTTAAACTATTATTCGAAGCATGTGTACAATATAAAAGATTAAAAAGATATTCGAACAAAAGAATAAAATTCAATTGGTTTGCTTCGAATAACCTTGTAGGTAAATACAAACCAATAAATTTGTAATCAATTCGAATTGACGCAATCGTTTTTTTATGAAACTTGTCTTCGAAGTATCATGTAAATAAATCATCTTCGAATATAACCGTTACATATGTAACTGTTACATTCATCATGATCATAATAACGTAGCCTGGCAGATGTCGAACATCTAATCTACTCAACGATTCGTATTCCAACCTATCACCGTATGGGTCTCTCCATCTTCACACGTCTTCACTTACTTTAGTATAAATACCACATATCTTTCATTCCAACTCTCCTCACACAAAAACCATTTTAGAGAGAAGTAAGATTTTTTGGCTACATTCATCTGCTCCTCCTCTATTCCCAGGATCCTCACCGCAAAATTCAAATTTCCCGATCAACCTTCATCTTCTTCGATAAACCCTTACCTGGTTTATAAGAAAGAAACGAAGAACCAAAAAATCGAAGGCCATTCTTCCCAAAACACCAAAATTCCCTGATACTGATAATAATCTAGTGTTCGGATCTTACGACTATTTTTGTATTATGCAAAGAGCTGAAGAATATCGAAGAGCATGATTAATTTGAGGTGGTCTAGTCGGAACTACAAGTGAGACATTTTATTACGGTAATTTTGATCCTACCAAAGTTTCAAATCTTTCACATTTTCCCAAGATCGAAGAGCAAACGTCATCTAAAATCTGAGGTCCTAAAACACCTCGAGCCTCCTCATCTCAAAGCAGAATTTCTCCTATGAAACTGAAAACAAATAACCGTTCCTCAGAAAAATCTTCATTAACCAAACCAAGAAAAACTTTCATCGCCATGGTAGATGAATCAGCAATCATCCGAACTCCCTCTCCCCTAAATCATACTGCTAACAATCCTCCTCAAAGAGAAGTAATAGAGGAGGCACCTCAGACTGCCATCCCTTTGACACAAACAATTCTCCCAACTTCTCAAGATCCTCGAGAAGAGACTTCAACAGTCAACGCCGCTGACTCGGAGGCTACAAAAACTGATCTTGAGGCTGACTCTCAAGAAGAGGCTGACATTTGCTCCATCTCTGAAGAAGAAAGAGAAAAAAAATGGGAGGAATCTAAGGAACCTCGAAAGCAAGTATATTATTGCCTTGAAGAAAGTTTGATATATATACTACAAAGAAAGTCAAGCCTCGGTCCTTAAGAAACACTGGGGAATGGGAGAAAACATAACCCTTCGTCTGCTAAAAGAAGGAGAAACTCCCCTTGATTGCAAGGATGATGAACTCGTGGTATAATCAGAAATCATCAACTAGGGTCTTCGATTTCCACTAGATCCGAGGATCGCAAAGTACTTCGAAGTCATCAGTTTATGCCCTACTCAGGTGACACCGAATAAATGGTTTACCCTCATGTAAGTGATCATGGCATCCCGTCTATCCAAAATTTCCATCAGCATTAAAGACTTCATCTCACTGACTCAACTTTCAAAAGGTCCGAAACTTCCATTATATTACCTCACATTCATGGATGACATCAAGATCATCGATAATCTTCTTGAGGATGATAAATTCTGGAAACAATTTTTTTTTTCATATCTTGGGCTTGGGAAAATGGCAAGGCAATTTCCAAAGCTAATCCTTCAAGAATAACTCTCATGTGAAGAAACAATCGTGAGTTCTTCGAAAATTTTACGTTTTAATACAAATTTTTATTTTACTATTTTTAACATTTTATTTTGCTATCTTATATTAGAAATTTGGAAGCGCTACTCAACGCGTCGATAAGCTACTAAAGAAAGTTTCCAAAAACTCGCCGCCTGGGCTGACAAATAATGGAATAATGCATTTCATACTGCCTTTCAGCCCATCAATTTCCTCAAATTCCACATGTTTCCGATCAAAGAAGGTGGGCTGCCTCCTCAAGATTTGTTTTCCGATCTAGATCCAAAACTCGTATGCCAACGAATACCCATGCCTGATTGCAAAGTCTTTCTTTCTATTCGCAACAGATCGGATAGCCATCAGCCAAAAAAGAAGAAAGAAAAAATCACCAATGAAAAGAAAGGTAAAAAGGCAGTTAGCACATCAGGTACTAACCCTTCCACACCCTCGAAACCAAAGTGTCGAAAACGCGAAGTTGCAGAACAGCCTCTTTCGCCCATCGAAGAGGGAAATGTCCAAGAAACACCACCAAAGAAAAAGACAATATCTTCTGACTCCTTCGAGAAAAAAAATAAACAGAAGCAAATCACTTCATACACTTTGGTCGACGAAGACGAAGATGCTGCTGCTGGAAACCAACAACGCCCTCCAAATCCTCCGACCGAAGAACATTCTAATAAAGACAACTTGTGATTCTCATTGTAGACAACTCTACCACCGTTTATGTTCCTCCTACAAGCTTCGACCAAAATATGTTCATAAATTTTGAGAACACAAAGGCGCTCATTGGTGAAGAAGATCATGTTCTTCAAGTCATCCAAAATCACATGCTTGATTTTGGGAGGCCTACCCTAGACAAAGTTCTTCCAGAAGTTACTCGTTCTTACGAACCTGTCACATCTCTGGATATGATTCACAAGCCTAGTACATCAGAATTTCATAGCCCTCCTCCAAATCTTGCAATTGCCATCGCTCTTCAACCATTTTTCGGTCATGATGTTGTTGCAAAAACTCTTACCTGTCAAATCGAAACTTCTCAAGACTATCTCAAACAGTTGGCCGAAGATATGGTTTACTATAAAGAATCTAATGAAGCCGAAAAGAAATTTATAGAGATTTTGCACAACAAAGTAGTCGATCAGTTTTATGGTTATGAGATAGCAAGATCCGAACTAATAAAAGGCGTTCTCCCCATAAAGGATCATCTTCGAATCAAGCATATGGTTGATACAGAGCTGCTGACAAAATCTCATGAAGAGAAAATAAAGAAACTCAAAAAGGAGCATGTTGCTGAATTGAATATTGAAAAATCCAACTCCACCACACTTTGAAATTCGCTTACTCATTGTGAAACAACAAACAAGGAGCTGACCGATGAAATAGAGAAACTAAAGACGAATTTCGAAGGAGAAAATGCTGTTAATGTGGTTGTTACCGAAGCTGAGCTTTGAAAGGATATGCAAACAGCTATTCACATCGGAAAAGATGCAACCATCCTTCTTCTTCGAGAACTTCATGCTGTTTATCCAAAAATCAATCTTACCACTTTTTGGAACGATATTCCCGAAGAAAAATGTCCAAGCGAAGCTTTCGACCCTGTTCCCAGTTCATCATCTTTAGAAGACGAGTCATCCGAAGAGGAAGAATCTTCTGACTAACTTTCTATTCGGTTCCCTTTTTTTTTCTTTGTCTAATTAAAATATCTGTTTTTGTACTTTAACAACTTGATCTAAATGACAAAGAGTTTTTGTATGTTACCATTCTCTTGCATATTATTCGATGCTAAATAGTTAATAAACAAAATGATTACAAAATCTTAATAAAAATCAATGGGTATTATAATTATTCGAAACAATTGTATTTTTTCGAAACAATTGTATCTCTTCGAAAAGGTGTAAATGTGTTATTAAACTTGATTAGCTCATCAAAATTCTCAGTGCACTTTTAAGCATTCACTTCGAAATATCAAATATAGTATAAATATAATTTATAAAATATGGTTATCTCTTCGAAAAGTGTCACAAACACTTCAGAATATTCTACTCTTAACTAATCTCAAAGGTGATCAATCTTTGATGATTTGTTAAGATAGTATCCAAATAAATGTAAATAACCATTGGCAAAAAAATGAACTTTATTGATAAAGTTGAATATGTACATTTACATGACACCTCGTTAAAACCTTCCTGGACCAACAGGATAGGAAAGAGTGCGCCATTCTAAACAAAAAATCCAAAGTACAAAAACATGTCTACTCCCAATAAAGCTTCAAATGCTGAATATTCCATGGGTGTTGTAGCATCCTCCCCTCGAAATCACAAAGACAATAAGACCCCGACTTAATTCTTTCAACAACCGTATAAGGCCCTTGCTAATTTGAAGCCATTTTTCCGAGGCTCTTCTTCTGTGTGTGCAGGTAACCTTTTCGCAACACTTAATCACCTTCTTTAAATTCTCTTCTATTCAGCTGCGAATCATATCGACATATCGTAAGAGTTTGATAATGGATTGCGTTCAGATAAGCTCGAACTCTTTTCTCTTCAATCAAATCCAAATTAGCCCTTCGAATTTCGTCGTTAAACCTTTCTGAATATTGCGATACCCTAAAAGATGAAATCATAGATTCAATAGGACTGACTGCATCCATACCATATTCCAAAGCAAAAGGAGTCTCTTTTGTAGCATCTCTTGGAGTTGTTCGATAAGCCCAAAGCACCTCTTGCAAATAATTTGGGCATTTCCCTGCTGCCCCTGATAAATTCTTCTTCAAGCCATCTAAAATCGTTCTATTTGTCACTTCCACTTGCCCATTAGCTTGAGGATGAAAGGGCGTCGAAAAACATTGTTGAATTCCTTTAGAAGTACAGAATGCTGCCATTTCCTTATTATTAAACTGAGGGCCATTATATGTTGTGATTCTCCGAGGAACCCCAAAACGACAACAGATATTATTCACAATAAATTTGATAACATCCTTTGCCTTTGTGCCTGATAGAGGTTCTGCTTCTGCCCACTTCGTAAAATAAACTACCGCCACTATTATCATCTGCCTTCCCCCTGAGGCCATTGGCAAAGGTCACACCAGATCAATTCCCCATTTATCAAATGGTATTGCCTCAGATATAGACATAAGAGGTATTGCTGGTGTATGAATAACATTAGAAAATCTCTGACAAGTATCACAACCTCGGACTAAATTCTTAGCATCATTTATGATTGTAGGCTAATAAAACCATGCAAGTAAAACCCGATGCGATAAAGCTTTGAATCCACAATGAGCTGACCATTCACCATCATGCAATTATGACAATACTTTTAGTGATTCTTGTTTGCCTAAACATCGTAATAATGGTCTGCTTAATGTTTTTTTATACAAAATTCCATCCAGAACTATATATCTGAAGACTTTACCCCTTAACTTTTTCGCCAACTGAGAATCATCTGACAATAATCCTTGGGTAAAAAAATTGAGAATATCTGATCGCCAATCGCGTTAGCTTTCATCAGTGACCAATAATTCCTCTACAATTTCACATTGGCTGGATTGAGTAACAATTGAAGGATTTTCCTGTAGCAAAATCCAAGGATATTCTTCCTTGTAGGAAACATTTACTAAAGAATCAGCCACCATGTTACTTCCTCACCCGATATATTCCACAACCACATTATCAAATAAAAGAATTAAATGTCGAAGCTCCCGAAGATATGAAACCAAACGATCCTTCCTTGCTTCGGAAAATCCAGATACTTGATTTGCCAATAATTGAGAATCTGTTTCCAAACATACTGAATTCACCCCACAAATGTTTACCAATCGCAGACCTGCCAAAGCAGCTTCGTACTCAGTTTCATTGTTTGAAGCATCAAAACCAAATTTAATCGATTGGAGCATTGTTTCCCCCGTCAGAGCTATCAATTGAACCCCAGAACTGCACCCTGAAATACTTGGATCCTTCATCCGTTCGAACAACCCACTTTGAATCTACAGGCAAATTTTGTTTACCTTGTTCCTCATCCGATCGACTTTAGTGGAGCTCAACAAAAAAATTAGCCAATGCATGTGCTTTGATCGTTGTTCGAGATGTAAATAAAATATCGTAATCTTCCAACTCCACTGACCATTTGGTCATTCTCTCCGAAATATCAGGTCGTCGTAATACATTTTTTAAGGGGAATGAAGTTCGGACTGCTATAGTATGAGCTTGAAAATATGGACGCATCTTCCTATCAGCTATCACCAATGCTAAAGCCAGCTTTTCCAACTTCATATATCTCTTTTCTGCTGCCACCAGACTTTTACTAACGTAATACACCGACTTCAGAATTTCTGAATCCTCACTAATTAACACTGCGCTGAGTACAAAATCTGATACCGCGATGTACAAAAATAATTTCTCCCCATTTCGAGGCTTTGTTAAAATTCCTGGTGATGAGAACATATTTTTAATGTTTGTGAACGCTGCTTCGCATTCCGACGTCCATTCGAACCTGTTGGGTCCTCGTAACACTTGAAAGAAAGGAAAGCATTTGTCAGAAAATCTTGAAATAAATTGATTAAGTGCTGCTAACTTTCTTGTCAAAATTTGCACTTCTTTGGTTGATCGGGGTGAATTCATTGTTATCAAAGCTTTCAATTGTTCTGGGTCGGTTTCTATTCATTTTTCACTCATAATAAAAGCGAAAACATTACCCGACCGAACTCTGAAGGTACACTTCTCATGATTTAATTTCAACCTGATCGCTCTTAGATTCAAAAAAGCTTCCTCTAGATCATCAAGATGTACTTCGTCCCTTGAACTTTTCACTACCATAGCAGTTGATAAGTGGCTCCAGCATTTTTCAATCTGAAATGCATTACTCTGTAACAATGTAGTCCCTTATCAGTTATAAAAGTTGTGCACTTTTGATCTTTTGGATCCATTTAGATCTGATTATACCCTGCGAAAGCATCTATAAAAGTCAAAATTTTGTTGCCTGAAGTGGAATAAATCAACTGATCTATTCGAGGAACAGGAAATGGATCTTTGGGGCAAGCTCTATTCAAATCTGTAAAATCCACACACATCCTCTATTTCCCATTCTTCTTTTTAACCACCACCGGATTCGCCGTCCACAAAGGGTATTGTGATTCCCTTATATGTCCGACCCTACACAACCGATCCACTTCTGCAACAATTGCTTCCGCTTTTTCCAATGAAAACACTCTCCTTTTGAAATACCGGCTTGACCATTGGATTTATGGCCAAGATATGTTGAATTACCTCAATAAGTACTCCTGTTACATCTTTTTTCTTCCAAGTGAAGACATTCAAATTTAAGATAAAAAATCAAGTAGTTGTTGACGTTAAAAATGGGTCAATAAAGTTCCAAATCGAAGCACTTTTCCTTTCGAAAAAATAAATTCCTCTATCTTTTCACTCACTGTTAAAGACCCTGGGGTTTCCCTCGGATCGTCAACCCTTTCTTCCAAATACGAGGGTACCCTCTCTAACTGCTATTCTCGCATCAAATCCCCATTGTTAGATCCTCGGTTCCGAAGTGCAGTGGCATAACATTCCATGGTAACCTTTTGATTGCCCGAACCACTCCAACTCTATCTCCAACCACGTACTTAAAGCATTGATGAATTGTTGAAACCACCCCATACATTCTTGAAATCCATGATCTTCCAAAAATAACATTATAACTTGTGGGACAATCCACCACCAGAGAAAGTACTTAAACCTTCTTCTTGAATGGTCATTTTCCCAAACTAACTTCACCCTCGAATTCTCCAACAAAACGAGTTGTTACACCCATGAATCCGATAATTGTACGATCTGATTGAGTAATCTGAGGTGGATTTGTCATCCTATCATAGGTGGACTTAAAAAGGACATTAGCGGAACTGCCAGTGTCAATCAACACATGTCGAATTTTGACGCCAGCCACCTCAGCTCCAATCACCACAGCATCCTCATGTGGTCCTACAGTCCCCCTCAGATCATCTTCATCGAACAAAATGAAAGGAATATATTTATTACCATACAAATGTGTTGACATTCTCCTTTCAATTTGAGTTGTCAAGTTGACAACATGCCTCTTCCTTGAACTATTAAGATTTTCTAGTAATTGAGTCACCTCCAAAAATGGCTAACAACTCAAAAAACTTACACAATTCTCGAACACGCCCCTTTTCCGCAGGCTCTTCAACCGCCATCAGAAGCAACCTTCTCGGATCCTTTTCAACGTAATCAGAAGAAGAATCGAAAGGTTCAGACTATGAATCCAAGATCATCAAATTCTCAGCTGATGGCACAACCTTCGAGGTTGATGCTCCATTATTTTTCGATGCCCTCCCATGCATCTTGATATAATTCATGAGCTTTCCATTCTCAATCAAATATTGGATTTCTTTCTTCAAAGCAATACAATCATTGGTATCATGTCCAATATCATGATGATGCTTATAGAACTTATTGTTCTTCTCTTTTCTTGGCCGACTGATAGGATTTGGCTTCCTCAAATTTACAAAGCTCTTAGTTTTAACCCAGATGACAGAAACATTCTCTGTGAGATCAGCATAGTATTCTGGCCTGACCCATGTATTTGGTATAGGCCTGTTGTAATTGTTGGATGAAGTATGGTTCGAATAACCACCACTCCGAGGAGGAAAATTACGGTTCTTTTGCTTGGACTGCTGATTATTACCATTGCCCTGCTTATTGCCATTGTTATTAACATTCGAGGGTTGCCCGTGCTTATTGGCTGCCTTTCCTGAATTTTTCAGAGTGTTAGCTGGTCCACCTCGGACTCTACTCGACTCCTCCACTTTGATCTGATCCTCAACTTGAGCCATCAATGCTCTAAAAGTCAAGGCCTTTGTCTTTGTCGTCTTATTAGCCAGATCCCTTGGCAATAATCCTTCGCAAAAAGCCGTTATCGCCACATTTTCCTCACAGTTGTCCAAACTAGCCTTGGTCAACAAAAATCTCTTGGTATAGTCTTTCAGTTTTTCTCCTGGTGCCTGCTTGCACTGAATAATCATATCACCATTGGCTCTCATCTCTTTGCTTCCCACAAACTACCTTCGAAAAGCAGTATAAAAATCTCTGAAATTTGATATGGACCATCTCGTAATCCTGGTCTACCACTTGAGAGTTGTTCCCTTAAAAGTTTGAGAAAACACACGACACACAAGCCGGTCGTCATCCTCGAAGTTCATTATATAATTTTTGAATTGTTCGATGTGGTCATCGGGATTATGCATCCCATCTAACTTTTCAACCTTCGAAATGTCAAAACGCTTCGGAAGCATCATGGAACGAATCTCATCTGTCAATGAAGAATTTCTCCAATCAACGCCCTGAACGAATTGATCATCGGATCCCATCGTGACATATACATTCCTATCAGTTTCAGCGTATTTATTCAAAGGATTCCCTTCATGCCAAGTTAATCAAGGAGCATTCTTAGATTTGCTTTCCTTGTTATACCTCCTCGAATAATCTCTTTATGATTCTCCTTTCGAAGAACCTCTGTGCCTTTTAAATGTCGAGGTTGAAATTTCAACCTCCTCATCTTTGGAAGTTATTAATTTTTGTTTGTCTTTTTTTCCTTTCGAGACGAATATCGCTCTTTAGGAGACACAAAACGTGTAATTTTATGCTCAAACTTGGCATGTCGATCATCAAAAGATCGATCTGACTGACCTTCCACTTCAGTATTTTCCATCTCTCGTCTAATTTCAGATGTGATTCTTGTAGAAATTATCTCTTGTTCCCTTCGTTCATATTTTTCATTCAAGGAATTAATTTTATCTAGAAGTTAATTTATTCTTGTCTCAACATCAGATTAAACTTGGACCGGAGACGGTCCATCAGTTCTATTCTCGTCAGTTCCATTCTCTTGCAAATCATCTCTCACAGTTTCTATCGGTGATTGAAGTGTAGGATTATTATCAGGATTCATCGTATGAATTTGAATCAAGAAATACCAACATATAGTATTATTTTCGAACAGAATAAGCCACTGATTTTTCTTATTCAGGTCCTAGTGAAGTCGTTAATTTGATAAGGTATGAGTTTACTTTGGTAAAATTGATAGGGAAGAATTCTAAAGAGAGAAAATACAAGTACAAATGAGTGTTTAAAGTCAAAAGTGTTGAACCCCTTTATTGAAGTAGTCTGGTCTTTTATATAGAGGAGGAAAGACTTAGTGTCAAACTGAATATGTTACAAAAGTGGACTAATTGCTGTTTAGTCTTTATAAATTATACAAAGTCACAAACATCCTCTAAAACTTATACCAGTCACAAATTAAGGACAAAACTTACATTAATTACAATTAAATCCCTAAATTTACATTATTTACAAATCAATCCTTAAAACTCTATTTCCATATCAATCATAATCCAGATCAGGTAAATGATCTATTAGCTGTGGATCCTCCTCTGAGCACTAAAGAAGTTCAAAGACTAACCGGACGCTTGACTGCGTTAAATAGATTTATTTCAAGATCATCTGACAAGTGTACTAATTTTTTCAAGTATTGAGAAATGCCAAAGACTTTAATTGGTCTCCACAATGTGAACACGCTTTCCTTGAAATCAATAAGAATTTATCTTTGCCTAAAATATTATTCAAACCTATTCAGGGGGAGAAACTCTATATATATTTAGTTGTATTGGAGTATGCAGTAAGTAATGTGCTAGTAAGAGAGGTGGATAATTACCCCCACCCGGTTTATTATGTTAGCCAAAATCTGTTGGATGCTGAAAAGAGGTATCTGAAGTTAGAAAAGTTGGTCTTGGCATTAGTAATAACTGCCAAAAAAAATGAGACCGTACTTCCTAACACATTCGATTGTTGTTTGAACATCTTTTCCTTTGAAAACTTTTCTCCAACAGGTTGATGTAGCAAGCAGGATGACCAAGTGGTCAATTGAGCTGGGTGATTATGATATTGATTTTGCGCCCCGAACTACAGTCAACGCTCAATCAGTGATTGATTTCTTAGTAGAGTTTCATAGTAACATACCTCATAGGTAAATACTACAAAACCAGTCTAAAAAAGAATGGGTAGTCCAAACTGATGGCGGATCTAGTACCACGGGATGTGGGACCGGAATGTTTTTAACTTCTCCTTATAGTGATACTATGTATCAAGTTATATGTTTTGATTTCAGGGCCTCTAACAACGAATCTGAATATGAAACAGCAATAGTCGGTCTCAGACTAGCCCTTATATGTGGGGCAAAAAGAGTCTGATTGATGAGTTATTCCCAACTACTTATTCTTCATGCCCAAGGCCAGTCAAAAGCGAAGAAGGAACGATTAATAAAATACTTTATCATATTGATAGAAGTTGCTGCAAGCTTCAAAGATATCCAATACGAACATTTCCCTGGATCGGAGAATAATGTGCGTGACTCTCTAGAGACCATAGCTTATTCTGAATCATACCTATGGATTCTGATGCTATAGAGTCCATCAATAGATTCAATCCAAAAAAAAATAAACAAAATGAAGAAAATATGAGTATATTTTTCATTCAACCCAAAGACTGGAGGTATGATATTCTTCAATTTATTTTGGATGGGATTTTACCTCCGGATAAAGCCCCACCTAAGAAAATTATATATAAGGCTCGTGGTTTCGTGGTATTAAGAGAACTTCTTTATAAGAAATCGTTTAGCAGACCTCTCTTGCGTTGCTTAGGATTTGAAGAGTCCTAAAATGTTCTATCTGAACTACACCATGGAGAAGCTGTACACATTATGTCTATAAGGCATTAACCAGAAGAGTCTTGTTAGCAGGGTACTACTGGCCAACAATAATGGCAGATGCCAAATATATGGTCAAGAGATTTGATCATTGCCAGAGATGTGGAAATGAAATCGATGTGCGAACAGTTCCTTTGGAATCCATATCCAAACCAATACCTTTTGATATGGGGGTTTGGATTTGGTTGGACCCTTTCCCATGGCACCGGAGGATATCGAACAATAATAGTGGCAATTGACTATTTCTCTAAATGGATAGAAACAATCCCATTACTTAGATACACTTCTAAAGCGGTTATAAAATTCATTATATCCAATATATGTTACAGATTTGGAGTTCCCCGGAATATCACTACAGATAATAGGCCACAATTTGATAATAAAGACATGGAGATATTTTGCACTTCCAGAGGCATTCAACATTATTTTTCTTCTCATTTCATCCTCAGGCTAATGGACAAGTTAAAGTTGTTAATCGAACGATCCTGTCAGGATTAAAGAAAAATCTGGAGGGTGCTGCAGGAAAATGGCCAAGTTATTCGCAAGAGGTATTGTAGGCTTACCAAACTACTTCCCAAACTGCTAGACACGAATCCCATTTTGCCGTTGTTTATGGAATGGATGCAATCACGCCCATAGAAGCTACTTTACCATCTTTTAGAATCCAAAATTATTCTGAACAACTAAATGATATGGAAGTTAGGAATTAGTTGGATTTGATTAAATAATAAAGAGTCAAAGCATATGTAAGAACAACAGACTATCAGGATTTAATGAGAAACAGATTTACATCCAAGGTTAAAATAAGAGATTTTCAATTGGTAGACAAAGTGTTAAGAAATGTCTTTTTACACACTAAAGAACAGTAATTTGGAACGTTGGCTCCGAACTGGGAGGGTCCCTCTGTGGTATGTGAAAAAGTTAAGTCAGGTACATATAAAATTAAGACAAAGAGAGAAGAGTATTGAAGCACCCATGGAACATTGAATATCTCACGTTATATTTAAAATAGAACTCTCTTGTAAATATTTACCTTCTCATATCTCAGTGTAAATATTATGGGGGGCATACTCTTTCCTACACTGGTGGCCCGGGAAGGTTTTAATGAGGCGTCTGAGTTTTTTCAATAAATATTTTATGTTTTTTTTCAAAATTCTCATGAGTAGTATGAGAGATCCGATATATTAAATATTTATTAAAGACCCCGGGTCTCAAATGAAGTATCTTTGAGCTGAATAGATTTATTAAACACTTGATCGGATTTATTAAACACTCGTGATTGGATTTATTCAACACTTCTTAAACATTTATTAAACAATTCGTAAATATTAAAATCCACTTAAAACATTAGCTATAAGAAGACAATGAAGCTTGTGAAAAAAAAAGATTATATATATAAAGTTGATCAGAATGAGTCTGGCCCACAATCCAGAACTGTCTTGGCCATCCAAGGACTTTGGTTCATAAAACTAGAATTCAAAAACATAACAAAATTCATAGGCCATCGAAGGACTTCAGTTCTAAAACAAAAAATAACGTTATAACCTTAGAGCTTGTTCCCTTCGGTTTCCTCATTATCTATACCCTTCTTGGGACTCTTGCGTTCAACGGTTGAACTTTCACCATTTCCTTCTTCAAAATATTCTCCACTTGAATATCTATGTTTACCACCATCCACCATGGTATGGAAAGAAATCTCTTCATATGGTACATATTTTCACGAAGGACCAAAGGTCCTCTTTGGAAAAGTTTCATGGAATAGAAAATCCATGTCTGATTTGACCCCCTCCTCTCTTTTTTCCATAGAATCCACCACCATGGTAGCATACTTCTCTATAACAGCAGCTATCTCTTGAGCCTTGCCGTCCTTTAGAGATTGGTTTTCTTCCTCTTTTCCGAAGAGATATTTTTTAGCTTCTCTTTCTCTTCGGTAAAGGTGCAAATTGTATTGGTGATGGTGGTGTGTTGCTCCTTCGAGGCTTTGATTTCATTGGAAGAGTTTATTTCCAAGGTGGAGTATTTGGTTTGAATCTCATTTTCAGCGCTCTTTGACTGACGAAGTTCGGTTTCCAACTCTTCCTTCTCTTTATTTGAAGCCTCAATATTGTTCAAAGCATTGGTGAGATCGGTAGTCAGATTCTGATTTGATGTGATACGAGTGTTAATACTTGCAGTTTGTTCCCTGACCTGTCTCTCCAAGTCCACTATTGGCTTAATAAAGCTTAAAACTGCGTGGGGAAAGGTGTCTTGTTCGGCTGAAACCACGAAAGATGCACTATTATAAATAACATCGTTGGGAATAATGGACTAAGGGAAGGATAAAGTCATCCTTGTCCAGATCACTGAAGTTAAAATTGTGAAATTCATCAAGAGTAACATCCCCCTTGTTAGGTGGCTGGTAAACGGTAGGAATCCTTGGTGAAGGAGGATCGGTAGGTACCTCTAATTGTGGAGTAGCATCAAGTGGCAATGTAGGATTGTCAACTAGAGGCCGGAGAATTACTTCTGACCTCATGTTGCTCTTTCTTTTCTTCCTTGCTCTTCAGTCATCACCTTTTTTGGGCCTTTTATGACCTTTTTTCTTGGCCTAAAGGGGTTGATCTGATTGCCCAGTTCCCTGATTGTTGCAGCCACAACCTCCAATAAGGTAGAATTTATCCCTTCAGGATTCTCCGAACTGTCTGCTTCGGGGTTCTGAGAAGGTGATTGGGTTTCAGACTTTTTCTTCTTCTTCCTCCTGATTTTGTCGAGAGGACTAGGAGCTTTAATCCGAGTTAATAAGTATATCTTGCCATCCTTAGCCTCTTCCCTCCTTAGTATAACATCTGCTGGAGGGGGTTGGTCAACTGTTCCCAAGTAAGGTCTCTGCTTCCGGTGGAGTTCCATAGATGGGATCTCACCATGTTTCCTGAAGTGAAACACTCATGGAAACCAAGCTCCCATTTTTATGTTACCCTTTGATTTAATTTGGCAAGGGTAGCTTTTCCAGCCACTAAGTTCTCAGGAAACATATTTGAAAGCACTGCATGATAAAACAATAGTCAGTTAGGTCTAAACATTAGAAAGCTAAATGTAACTAAAAGAATAAAAACGTTTTACTTGAACTCCTCCAATACCTAGTTAGTAGACTCGAATTAGTTTGGTAGTTGATATTTGTTTTGTTCTCCCGGGCTCCACTGATGAACAGAAATTGGGTCCTCCATGGTTTCTCAGCCTCTAGCAAGTCGTTCACCAACTTGTAATCATTCCCCATGTTATAGTTATACAAGGGGATCTAGTGGTTCTTGCCAAAGCTAGCAACAGCGGCAAATTGCTCCATACGTAATGGAATTATTAGATAGTCGGGAAGCAATGATGCTGGCTAAAAGAGTGTACCATACATTCGGACTGAGCTGGCTAGGGCAAAGCTTAATCAAATGGAAGTACCGAACTACTTCTGAGTCCAAGGGGAAACGAAGTCCCCAATTTAGCACTTCGGTGTATAACACTAGTTCATTGGCTTTGCAGCCTAGAAGAGTCTTTAGAGTGACTATAATCCTAACTTTGATTAACTCAGGGAAGCCCCACCTCATCTGTATCTAGTTCAGTTCAGAAGTATGTGTATACACATAATTAATATTTTGAAGGGCCATCAAGTATTTCGCGTTTACCTTACAAAGATTTTTCCCAACTCTCGCTTCGAAACACTCTGGGAGATTTTCAGTTTAGGCATCCCTGCCTTTTCTCTTCTTGACCAAACTGGTGTGCGATTCTCGGTCTGTCCGAATGTTTCCAGTGGAGTGTCATCCCCACTAACATTCATGGCCTCCTCCATTATAATTGATGGTTGATATGGTGGCTTAACATGAGTGGCCTCTTTTTCAACTTGAGTGGCCTATTTTTCAACTTGAGTGACCTCTTCAAGGATGGACGTGTTTTCCGGATTAAGTAGGGATTGGGCAGTTGGTTTTAACGAATCCGAAATAACATTTTTGGATGATGAGGGATTTCTTTTAGATTTAGAAAGTCTAGTGGCTCTTTGGGGCGTGATTTCTTATGTGTCTGATCCCATGGCTATAAATGATGATGGCATCCTAACACTAGAAACGATTTTTCTCTTAAGAGAAGAATCTAAAGATGTTTCAACTGAGGGTTCAGATTCTAAAATAGACAAGGTAGGAATGAAAGAGGGTTTTCGTGATACCGATGTACGAGATAATGATGTGCTCTTATCTAGGCTAGCGATTCCACCATGAGAAACGGGGAGTCCAACTGCGATTCTTGCCTCCTTTGTTGCTTCTTTTCTCGCTTTCTCTAGGTCTGATAGGTTCAATCAACCTCTTTTAATCAAATATGTTCTACCAGTGAACATATAACCTTTTTTCAACCATCAAATTAATTTGATTCATATCACAACGTACAATGTGTTATATATCTTCCATGCCCATGTTTCTCTTCCACGTACAATGTGTTATATATCGCTAGCTGATAACTGCCATGCTCATGTTGCTCTTCCACCTGATCATCTGAAGGCCTTAGAACAACGGACCATCGTTCTACTTCAGACTCATGCATTGGTTGAACTTCTTATATACGACTTGAAAAGAAATCAAGCTCAAAATTTTATTCTGTAGAAGCATCACCAACTTTACTTTCTAGATCAGATCCATTATGAAAATCATATATCTTTTAAACATTACTAGGCTGAGTCTCTACCGCCCTCTTTAATGTCATGCCCTCTTAAATGAAAACCACGTCCATTCATATCAAACCCTTCTGAAGTCCGGGTTCAATGTTTTACAACCTATACCCTTTATTCCCTCTGGATATATGAGGAACAAACATTTAAGTGCTTGTATCCTAATATTTTGCTTCACGGGACTCTAGGAAGTGCATCTGAACACTCTCAAATGTTATAGCTTAGTTTTATCTTCATTTCATGTCTTTTGATGATAAAGAAACTTAAGCACCGTAGATGGATTCTTTTTGATGATATATGCAGTCATTATAACGGCTTCTCCCTGGAAACTTTGACCCATACAACCTTTATGAAGCATGCATCTAACCCATTTCTACAGGTTTTGATTCATTCTCTCTGTAACTCGTTATTTTGAGGAGTCTCACGCACGATTCATGTTTGAAAAAATGCCAAATTTTACACAAATAACTAGTACACTTATTTTTCACATTTTCTAAGCGATTATCGGTACAAATATTCTTCAACATTTTCCCAGTTTGATTATCTACCAATGTTTTCTAGTTCACAAAGGCAACAGAGCTTCTCTTTAGTTTTCAAAAGTAGAACCCGTACTTTTTTGGAATAATCATTAATCAATTATATAAAGTACCTTGCATCACCTATGGTAGGCTCCCGTGCTAGACCCCAAAGTTGTAAATGAATATAATCAAGTACTTTATTCGATGTTGTTGTTGGGCAGAAACGTTATCCTTGTACTCTTATCCAAAATGCAGCTTTTATACCTTGTTTAGTTTGTTCAATATGTCTCTTCTTACTTAAATACCCAAGCCAATGGTGCCACCAATTTGTAGAATCTTTCACCACACTAAATACACCCCATACTACTACAGTACCTTCAAGAAGTAACACACCATTAGTCTTATAGGGCTTCATAACAACAAGAGAGCCTTACAAAATCCTAAGTTCTTTGTCTTCACCCTTATAAGTAAAACCTTCATCATCTAACATCACAACAGAAAGTCTCAGGGAAATATGCTAATTTCCTGTCAAATCAGATCAAAAGAAAAAAAGAAAAGGAAAGCACAAAAACAAAAGTGAAATCAAAGACACAATTGTTAACGGAGTTCAGCAAATTATGCCTACGTCTCCGGACCTGCTGTAGATCGATTTTATTAGGAAGAACACAGTGACTGCCGTTTCTGGTGAATACACAAAAACCCTAACCCCAGGTTTTGTAGAGACTGTAACACTTAAAAAGGGAAAAATATTACAGTCCTTAATTTGTATTTATAACCCCCAAAAAGTATACTGTCTTTTCAATTCACTCCAGTTCTCTTTAATGTGCTTAGCACTTGCCTCATCTCCACTGTCTTCCACTGTCTTTTCATCTAGCATCTCTTCAATCCAATAATAACATGTTGAATAATGATGGATTATTTTGTCAAAATAACACATTCTACTTGAAGGTTATGATACATTTTACTCAAGTGATGGCAAGCACTGGCTTCATTGGAAATGCAGATAAGTTCAGAAAAACTTAACAATCTCCCACTTGAAGACTGGTTTCAACTTGTCTTCACACCTTGATCTATGCAGCATATCTTTCTGGTCTTCTTACTCTTGTAGACCAACTGAAGCTGAACACAACTTCAGTTTTTCAATGGCTACTGTCTTTGTCAACATATCAGCTGGATTCTTGCTTCCTTGGATCTTTTCCAGTATTAGCACCTCATCTTCCAATAAAGATGTAATGAAATGATAAAGAAGACTAATGTGCTTGGTTCTTGAATGAAATGTTGAATTCTTCGCCAATTGAATTGCACTTTGACTATCACTATGCAGAACGTTGTTCTTCTGTTTGAATCCCAACTCGGTTAACAAACCGTGAAGCCATATCATCTATTTACTGGCTTCGGTCACTGCTACATACTCAGCCTATGTAGTTGATAAAGTGACAATTTTCTGTAATTTTGACATCCAACTAACAGCTGTAGTTCCAACACTAAATATATAACCGGTAGTGCTTTTCCGGTGATCAACTTCACCTCCAAAATCTGCATCTACGTAGCCTTGTACCTTTAACTCACCTTTACCAAAGTACAAACACTTTTCTATGGTACCTAGTAGGTACCTCAAAATCCATTTGACAGCTTCCCAATGAATTTTCCCTGGGTTTGACATAAACCTACTCACAACTCCCACTGCATAACTAATGTCTGGTCTCGTACAGACCATTGCATACATCAAACTTCCAATAGCTGAGGCGTAAGGAACCTTAGCCATGAAGTCTTTTTTCTTCATCCGTCTTAGGGGATTGATCCTTGGATAAACGAAAGTGACCTGCCAATGTTGTACTAACTGGCTTTGCATCACACATGTTAAATCTCTTCAAAACGCGATCGATGTACTCTGACTGAGATAACTGCAAAACTTTTCTATGCTTATCTCTTATGATTTGCATTCCAAGAATCTTCTTCGCCGGACCGAAGTCCTTCATGTCAAATTCTTTTGACAATTGTAGCTTCAATCTTCTAATATCATCCATATCTGAACCTGCTACTAACATATCATCAACATAGAGTATCGAAATAGGAACTGCCTCGGTCGGCTGTAAGGTATCGGATTGCTGTTGATCGATCTGTCCAACAAACTCTCCTTGTTGAGGGGTTAATCTGATCGACTATATTTCTTGATTATCTGGGACTCCCTCGATATCTGAGAATACTGATTCATACAGCTTTGAGTCATTTGCTTCAGTTTTATGTCTATCCTTGTACATCAATGTTTCATTGAAGATCACATCTCTGCTTCGTATCATCTTCTTGTTCTCCTCATCCCAAACACGATAACCGAACTCATCTTCGCCATAGCCGATCAAGAAACATTTTTTCGATTTTGGATCAAGCTTGTTCCTGCCTTGGTCACTTATATGAACATATGCTGTACAACCAAAAAGTCTTAGATGTGATAATTTTATATCCTTACCACTCCATACCTCCTCGGGTATTCGATGTTCTAAGGGAACCGACGGGCCTCGGTTAACCAGGTAAGCCGATGTGTTGATCTTCTGCCCAGAACTGCTTCGGTAAACCAGACTGTATTCGAATGCTTCTGGCTCTTTCTGTCAACGTTCTATTCATACGTTCGGCAATACCATTGTGTTGAGGCGTACCTGGAACAGTTCTCTCCATCCTGATACCATGCTCATAGCAAAAGTTCTTGAATTTGGTGTCCTCATATTCACCACCATTATTAGTTCTCAGCTTTTTAATCTTCAGACCTGTCTCATTATCAACCATAGATTTCCATCTCCTAAAAACATCAAACACTTCAGATTTATGCTTCAGAAAATAAACCCATACCTTTCGAGAATGATCATCGATAAAGGTCACGAAATAGTGTTTCCCTTCTATAGATGAAACAGTTGTTGGCCCCCAAACGTCAGAGTGAACAAGCTCCAGCCTTTCTTTCTTTGGGGTTCTACCACTCGTCTGAAAACTGACCCTTTTCTGTTTTCCAAGTATGCAATCTTCACACATGTCTATATCGACTGACTTTAGACCTGGAAGCTTCCCATTCGAGTACATAATTTTCATACCCTTCACACTCATATGGCCAAGCCTCTGGTGCCAAACATTTGGATTTTCGTTTCCTGCTGCTATTGCAATTGAACAGCTCGTCTCTGCTGTCTTGTAAAGAGTACCACTCTTCTTTCCGCGAGCAACCGTCATTTCTCCCTTTGAAATTTTCCAATTGTCACCATGGAAGATCGTACTATATCCTTCACTAGCCAACTGCCCTACTGAGATTAAGTTTTTTCTCAGACTGGGGATATGTCTGACATCTTTCAGTTCCCATACAGACCCATTCAACTTAATCTTCACAGTACCTTTACCAATAATATCACAAGGTTGATCATCACCAAGATATACTTTTCCAAGGTTACCAGGGACATACCTCTCGAAGAATTCTTTCTTCGAATTCGCGTGAAACGATGCTCCGGAGTCTAATACCCAAGACTCTTCCCTGCTTTCTAAGGAGCATATTAACGTATCGTCTCCTTCTGAAGTGATATTTGCCTCTGTCTTCTTCTCTTGCTCCTTTGGTTCTCTCTTGCACTGAAATTTAAAGCGCCCGGTCTTCCCACAATTCCAACACTCCATGTTTCTCAACCCCTGGGAATTTTTAAGATTCCTATACTTGGACCTCCAGTCTCTTGATTTGCCTTGGTAGTTCGATTTACCGCGTCCATATACTCTGGTTGAATTTCTTCCTCTCGATTCTGTATGTAAGACTGAGGAGATTGATGACTCACCTGATTCTCTCCTTCGAATCTCTTCACTGAGAACTAGATCACGAACATCATCAAATTTCAACTTATTGCTTCCTGACGAGCTACTCACCGCAGTGACAGTAGCATTCAAACTATCTGGTAGTGAAGACAACAGTATCAATGCTCGTATTTATTCAACAAAATTAATTTCAACTGAACTCAACTGGTTTGTGATTGTATTGAGTTCATTGAGGTGTTCGATTTACCGCGTCCATATACTCTGGTTGAATTTCTTCCTCTCGATTCTGTATGTGAGACTGAGGAGATTGATGACTCACCTGATTCTCTCCTTCGAATCTCTTCACTAAGAACTAGATCACGAACATCATCAAATTTCAACTTATTGCTTCCTGACGAGCTACTCACCGCAGTGACAGTAGCATTCCAACTATCTGGTAGTGAAGACAACAGTATCAATGCTCGTATTTCTTCAACAAAATTAATTTCAACTGAACTCAACTGGTTTGTGATTGTATTGAGTTCATTGAGGTGTTGAGCTACCGAAGCACCTTCCATCATTCTCAAATTGAATAAACGCCTCATTAAGTGAACTTTGTTAGACGCTGATGGCTTCTCCTACATACTGAAGAGAGCCTTCATAAGACCCACTGTGGTTGTTTCCTTTATGATGTTAAAAGCAACGTTGCAGGATAGCGTCAATCGGATGACTCCAAGAGCTTGTCTATCAATAAGGGTCCAATCTTCATCTTTCATACCTTCTGGTTTCTTTTCTGAGAGGGGTTGATAAAGTTTTTTCTGGTACAGATAATCTTCAATCTGCATCTTCCAGAACCCAAAATCTACACCATTGAATTTTTCGAGTCTCACCTTTCCTTCGTGTGTAGCCATTGCTCCCACTCAAATCTGATTTCCTTTGGATCGCTACCAGTCTGGCTCTGATACCAGTTCTGAGGGAAATATGCTAATTTCCTGTCAAATCATATCAAAAGAAAAAAAGAAAAGGAAAGCACAAAAACAAAAGTGAAATCAAAGACACAATTGTTAACGGAGTTCAGCAAATTATGCCTACGTCTCCGGACCTGCTGCAGATCGATTTTATTAGGAAGAACACAGTGACTGCCGTTTCTGGTGAATACACAAAAACCCTAACCCCAGGTTTTGTAGAGACTGTAACACTTAAAAAGGGAAAAATATTACAGTCCTTAATTTGTATTTATAACCCCCTAAAATTACACTGTCTATTCAATTCACTCCAGTTCTCTTTAATGTGCTTAGCACTTGCCTCATCTCCACTGTCTTCCACTGTCTTTTCATCTAGCATCTCTTCTATCCAATAATAATATGTTGAATAATGCTGGATTATTATGTCAAAATAACACATTCTACTTGAAGGTTATGATACATTTTATTCAAGTGATGGCAAGCACTGGCTTCATTGGAAATGCAGATAAGTTCAGAAAAACTTAACAGAAAGAAGGTTATATTTAACTTCAAGTAGATAGCTTAAGTTTTAAATTACTCTCTCAAGTCTTGTAGACAACTTGAGTCATAATATTCCAATACCTTTGAGCTGCCCAGATTTTTCATTCTCGAGGATTACCTTTCCACCATCAAGCATTTGTAGGTCTTCAAACTAATACTTATTGGAAGTTATATGAGTTAAATCACAAGAATCTATCACCTATTTATTGTTGTATCTATAATAAAAAGAATTCATTAACTCATCAACATACTCACAATCATCGGAAACCATTGCATCATCTCTGATAGTTTTTTTTTCATTTCCTTTCTCGCATAGTTCCGAATAATATGTTCTTTCTTCTTGCATATCCAACAGATTATCTTTGAACTCATCCCAACCTCTTTCTATTTCGATCGATACTTTTCTATTATATTATTTTAATCTCTCTTTTACGAATGACTTCTGATACTCATTTTATGCCCCTCGAAGTCACCATTAACAATACTTTTCTCTAGAAGATCTTTTGAGTTCAAGACACTCTTAACTGCAACCGTGGTAAGGGAGTCGTTGTTGTAGAGTATGACGTCCATGAAGTGTTCATACTCATTCGACATAGAACTCAAGATTATGATTATTTTATTATCTTTCTCCACCTTCATACCAACTGCATTCAAGTCGTGTACAATTTGGTTGTAATTATCTAGATTCCTTCAGATCTCTGTCCAATTATCTATTGACAGCATATAAAACTGTTTCTTCATCTAAATCGCTTGTAGATAATGCCATATAACTAACATCGTAGGATATTCATATACCTCTCATAGTACTTTATATCCTAAGTTGAATATGAGGGAATCATGAGCTATACCTCTCAACGTCAAGCTTTATAGAATTCATCTTTTGTGGATTTTATAGTTTCCCATGTGAAATCCACGGCACAAAACCCTTTCTTCTCTGTTTATCTTTCACCTCATTTATCTCCCAAAAGACATAGAGCTATTTTAATATTTTGGGAAATATCTTCTCACGTAATTGTACCACAACAGTAACACCACAATAACATCACATCGTTAATTATGATATCTTCTTTTCTTTATAGGTTTACAGAAGATCTTAATTCTTCATTGGACGTTTCATACTAAAGTTTATTAATCAATGGGTGAAATAACTTATACTCCATTAATATAGGAAATTCAATTAACATAGAAGACCTAGTAAATAGAATAGGTCGTTTCGGCCTAGTGGTGCTATCATCTAGTGCGCTTTGGATGAAAGTATTACTTTCGTTCAGTTTAAGTCGACCAACCTTCTTTAACCAGACTGCTTCGACCAGTTCTCATTTGACTCAACACATATTTCCTTCGAACTAATGGTCGTTATTCTTTTATAACTCGTATGAGCTTTTAGAAATTCTTGACGTCTCTATAGCTAAGTTACAAGTCAAGCACTAAAAAATTTCAACAATTTTAACATATACATACAACGGTAGATCTAACACATATAATCATTTGGATTACCTATGTAAAACGAATTGCTTATAACCTACATTTAATAGTAGGTATGTGATTTTCATAGTATACACTAAGACAAGTCAAAGTTCATTTAAATGATGATGGGAAATGTTATTATGCAAAGTTATTCAATTCTTTTTTTTTCTTTTTTTTTGGAGGGAACCCGCAGCCGCTACTCAGAGTGCAATGAGTGTGCACAGGGTAAACCCTCAGTCTAACGCAATAGCCTGCAAACCAAGGCAAGAAGGTAAACCACACAAGATGACAGGCTCAACCGAGAAAGCGTATGTAGAGAGACTCGAACTCATAACCTTTGGTCACAAGCACATCTTACTCAACCAACTCAGCTATCGGAGGCAAGTTATTCAATTCTTGTTGATATAGAAGTATTTCATTTAGTGCACTATTTAGCGGATAATGTTAGCGTGTGCAAAATCGTTAAAATATTTAAATGGGAAGATTTTATCTATATATTTTATCTTAGCGTGCGCAAAATCGTTAAAATATCTAAATGGGAAGATTTTATCTATATATTTTATCTTATCAATCGTAAATTATATTATAATAATTAAAAAGCAATCACTATTTATAATAGTTAGAATAGTATAATGGCCAATCATAGGCCAGTATAATTGGGTATATATAAATTGAATTAAAGTGTATGGTAAGATATAATTTTTTATGTTTTACCCTTATGCTATTGGGCTCCAAGAACCCAACAAAGATTATAGTGTTGAATGTCATTACTACAATAGGTCTTAATCAATAATAGACCCACTGAATCTCTATAACTCGGTGATCGGTGATGTATATAAATAACTTTTCTTTAGAGATATAAGTTCACAACGTTTTAGAGTGAAACGGTATTCCTAAAAGAGTTTGTATTTAAAAGAGACAATCATATTCTTATCAATTCTTCTTCAAATATTTTTTATCTTTTAAGAAAAATATTTTTCTAGTTTTCTATTATAATTTGTTGGGAGAACCACTGCTATTCAGACTTAAACAAACCATTGAAAAAACTATTCAATTGCATTGTACAAGACAACCAACAAATAAAAAAAAAAGCATGATTAAACCGAGCACAAAAGATAATGTTTAACGTAATTTGGATTGCGTAGGAATTTTGTTTCCACGATAACATACACTTTTTTATATATAAATATGTTATAGAAAAACTCTCTAAATACAAAGTTTTTAAAGATTATTTGTAACAAAAGATGATATGATTCATATAACCGTATATTTATTGTTTATATCTTACCAATTTATCTCTAACAAAACCTAAAGCTAATTCTCCTTTTTAGTAAATATGCAACTCACTAATTACATCACATCGCACATTAATTAACAATATCGTTTTCTATTTATAGGTTTAGAAAAAATCATAATTCTTCATGAGATGTTTCAAATTAAATCTCATTAATTAATGGCTAAAAGAACTCATACTTCACTAATATAATAAACCTCATAAATAGCAAATCATAATTAATATAGACGACCCAGTTACTATAAGTAATCTAAGTATAAGAAGAAGACCAAAATAAGAGACTCAATTATTAAAAGAGACCTAAAAATATATATATTACTTCGTTTCCCTTCAAGTGCTACGGTCTAACTCGCTTCAGATCAGAGTGGTGCTTTGGGCAGCTGGCTTCGAATTAACCTACTTTGGATTAGTCTGTTTTGGCTTAGCACATAGTTTCTTCGATACAATGGGCATCCGTCTTCAACAACTTGTCTTAACTTTTAGGATTAACAGAATATTTGTAACTAAGTCATAAATTAAGTTTCAGAGAGCATCAACAGTTCTTTTCTATACATGTCATGGTAGATCTAACATTCATGTAGTCTAATGATAATAGTTTTGTTGACAAGTTACTTCTAGCCTACAACCAAAATTTTCTTACCTAGGCTTATGTTATCTCCAATATCTGTTACACGCATTCTTCTACTCTTTAGTGACCAGCTTGCATGCATCCTAGACTTTCATGAACCCCATGTAGTTTGTGTGCTTTGAAATTCAAAATACATTGGTCAAAGCACTCCAATGATTTTCATTACCTAGAAACCTTACCACATTCACTCTCCTCTTCTCTACCACGTATATGATAAAGTGCAACGTAATGTCTACATGTTTGGTTTGCTAATAGAACTTCATATTTATCATTAAATGAAGAGCACTAGTGTTACCAGTTAACAAAACCACATCTTGCTCAACATCTTGCTCAACATTAATCATTTCAATCAATAATTCTTTCAGAAAAATATGTTTTATGTTTTTTGTATGAGTTATATATTCGGCTTCCATAGACGACATATTAACGAACTTCTGTATACAAGACTTTCAGCTCAAAACTCCTTGAAGCTGAATTCCTTATATCGAGATAACATGCATAATCAACCCTATAGTAGTTGAGCTCTTCAAGTATCTCAGAAGTCACTTTAGTGCATGCCAATGCGGTTTCTTTATATCTAACATGAATCCAATCGAACACTTATAATATAAGAAATATGAGTATAATTCAAATCATATCATACATAATGCTACCAATAATATTGGCATAAGGTATCTCCAGCATGTACTTCTTATTAGTTGATTCAGTTGGTGTTTAAGTGACACTGAGTTTCTATTGATAACTAATGAGACCTTGAACCTCTTTTGCTTTGGACATCGAGAAATTTCTTTGGTTTTTTCAAGTATATATTCTTCTTGAGATTAGAATACACACCCCTGTGGCATGTTCCTTTTTATCACAACACCAAGTATCCTCTTAGTCTCTCCCATATCCTTCACTTTAAACTCTCCTTAAAGTTGAGTTTTTACCTCTTGAATCTATCTCAAATCTCTTTCACTTATTACTATATCATCCATATATACCATTAATTAGGATTGTCTCTCTATGTGCGTTTCCTCATTCCAGTAGACACAGTTATCATAGCAGTTACAGATATATTTAATGGAACTCATAAAATAATCAAATAATTTATTTCACTACATGTGCGACTGTTTCAGCGCATAGATGTGTCTCTTCAACAAATACACATAACCATCATTCCATTCTTCTAACCCTTTCAGTTGACATATGTATATCTTCTTTACCAATTCAATTTATAGGAAGGTAGTAATCATATTTATTTGATCTAACTGAAGATCAAATCTAACAACAATTGACAACACAGCCCTATTAGAGGTTTATATCACAACCCTAATAGAATATGATTTTATCAAAACCTATTAGGGGAACCACTATTGTCTGGTCGATAAAAATAATGATATACAACTAAATGAAACTACGAAACAACAATATAATTACCCTGTATAAGATGAGAAATAAATAAAACAATCGTAATTAAACCAAGCACACCAGATAATATTTAACGTAGTTTGGATTGTGAACAAATCCTATAATCAAAAGAAACGGACATTTGTTTTATATAAGTATATTACATAAATACTCTTCAAACACACATGACTCAATCACTATTTATAACAAACGATGATGTAATTCATATAATCCCATCTTTAGTGTTCATCTCCCATCTCACTTATCTCTCAAAGATGATGTAGAGATAATTCTCTCTTTTACAAAATTTGCAGGTCATGAGTCATATCACTTTGCACATTACATACCAATATATGTTTCTATTTATAGGTTTAGGGAAAACCATAATTCTTCATCAGACTCTCTAGATTAAAGCTCATTAATCAACGTCTAAAACCACTCCAACTTCATTAATATATGAAAACTTATAAATATAAATTCATAGTTAATATAGAATATACAAAATGTAATTAATATAAAAAGACGAAACTAAGAGACTCAATTGATATATGAGACCTAAAAAATATAATAATTTATTTCGACCAAGGTGTTACGGTCCAACTTGTCGAACAGTTAGAAATTGGTTGTAAGTAAATGGATATTAAAAAGATGATGTTATTGGTGTTGCGTTACCCGTATATAAGCCATATGCTTGTGGCTAAGGGCATTACACAAAATAAACCTTTGTTAATTTCAATGACATATTATCAGATGTTGTGAAATAAACCTTCATCTATGCTCTGTTACTAATCTTTTCTTGCATGATGAATTAGAAGATTCAATTAATATGTGTCAATCGAATGGGTTTAGAGAAGGGAATAAATGTTATGTGTGTTTGTCGAAGAGATCCCCTCTATGGGCTGAAACAATCATCGAGACAATGGAATAGAAAATTGATTATTTTATGATATCCATTAACTATATATTTGTAGCTGCTACGATAATTGTGCATATTCAAATGAGGATACATACATGAAAAGACAAATACTATTTTTGTTGATGACATAATAATAGCTAGAAATGAGAGAAGGAAAATTGAAGTGGTAAAGACTCAGCTAAAATGAGAGTTTGAGATGAAGGCTATGAGAAAGAACATGCACAATGGGTATTTATTTTTATCTCTACAATAATACATACAGAAAGTTCTAAGGAAGTTCTCAATTTCTGAAGTTATATAGGTCAAATTTCTCATTAGTTCCCAATTTAAACTCAATGTCACTCAATCATCAAATAAGAAGTATATGATGGAGATACGTTATTCCAATATTCTTGATAGTATTATGTCTGTTATAATATTCATGTCAAATTTAGGAAAGTTGTATTGCCAAAAACTCAAGTGACTTATGAGATACTTGAAGGGTTTAACTGTTGTAGGGTTGTGTTACAATCAGAAGGATACAACTAATATACTGGTGAAATGGTATGTTGACTCTGATTATGCAGTTTATCTCGAGACAATGAAGTCTACTTCGGGCTATATGTTTACTGTGCTTAGAGAAGTGGTTAGTAGGAAGTTTTGTATAGAGAAGGTCGTTGCGTTATCGTTTACAAAATTCGGGTATATGGCTGCTACATTAGCCATGAAGAAATCTATTTTCGAAAGAAATTATTGAGTGAACTCAATGGTATGGAGGAAGATGTGGTTTTATCATATTATAACATTGTTGCCCTTCATATGATAAAAATGTGAAGTTCCATGAGCAAACTAAGTATGTAGATATTAAACCGCACTTCATCCATGACTTTGTGGAGAAGGAGAAAGTGAAAATGGATAAGATTTCTAACGAACAAAATCATTCGTCTACTTTAACCAAGGTATTGTCGGTTTCGAAGCTCAAAAAGTGCATGAGGCTGGTGCTAGTTTGGGATGCAAGTGAGTTGGTCTTTAGATAATAGAACATTGGGTGTAACAGATAACTTGAGTTATAATAGACCTAGGTGGAGAATTTTTAATTGTAGGATAGAGGTATATTGAATCATAATACTTTATTTAAAACGGCGTCTTGTTAACAAAGTATTCTACGTTAATTAGATTTTTTTTTATTATTTGAGTGGTCTATATTAATCAGATTTCATATTAATTGAGTCTTTTATATTAATTGGATCGACTATTTTTTAGTCTTTATATATTAATTAGATTTCACATTAATTGGTTATTCTATATTAATTAGGTTCCTTTATGAGGTTTATTGGTTAATGGATTAGGAGTAATAACAATTTTTCTACAAATAGAAAAAACAATTCTAGTAATGTCGAAGGAAATTTGGAAGCAACAATTTTCTAGACTAAAAAAATAGCTATAGTTATTTGTGAAACAATTGAGGTGAGAGATAAAGACCGAAAAAAAAGTTTTGTAAATCATGGCATTTTTTGTTATAAAGAGTGTGAGTCACTTGTATTTTGAAAATCAATGATTAACATATTTATATATAAAAATGTGGTTATTATCAGTAATTGTAGAATTGTTTTACCATGTAAGTCACGTTTGATATCTTATGTCTTTGGTTTAATATGTTTTTTTTTATTTCATCTTGTTTTTCTGCAAAATTCATACAATAATTTTTATTTCGAACGAAACACTCATGATAGTACCAACAATTCATCATTGTGACAATGATGTCGATAAAAGCATTTATAATAACTAATGGATATTAGATATGCTTTTAACATTAGTAAACTTCAGAACTAATGTATAATCACATTATAATTTTTTGAAATTAAACATTTTGTCAAACATTTTGTATGAAGTCTGAAAAAAAATTAAGTATACTTTAATTATAAAAACATAAATTATATTTTTAGGATAGTACGCATAGATAAACGTATTTTGTTTCGAAACTGTTTTAGAAAATTGATGGTTTTGATATAATTAGTTAAATAAGTGTATTCTGTGATAAAACTATTTGTAAACTCTGCATGGAATTCAGGCTTTTAAAACATAATAATTTAATTATTTTAAAAGTTATATTATCCATGAATACAAATACAATAATATTTTAAATACAATAATAATTAAATAATAATTCGTTTAAAAAGAGACAAAATATCATAAACCATTTAAAATCGAAATTATTAATAACTCAATATTTGTAAGATCACTTGTATCGATATATTATTTAGATATATAATTGTCAATAATTATTTAACATCTTAAATATTTTTTACTTTTTATACAAGTATATTATTTTTTTTTCTATTATTTTACTTTGTACAAACATTTTTTATGAACATTAGAATTATTAACTTTAAATATTGGCATTTGATATCCAACCCGATAACCCAACAGTAAAGAAAATGCTATCCATCAACAGAATACAATTGTTTTACTTTTGATTTCATTATTCCGGAGAACTCATATATTGAAATTTTGATTCAGCTTTTATAATTTATTGATTTTGTCACGATAGCCTAAACTAACGTTAACGCCAGAAGATAAACCACATAAAATGACAGGTTCAGCCGAGAAAACGTATATAAAAAGACTTGAATTCATAATATTTTTTCACAAACATGCTTCACTCAACCAACTCAACTACTAAGACGAGTTGGGAATATTTTGTATAGTTTAAACCGGTGGGGTTGTGAGTGAATAGTGATATATGGTTTCAAAAGTTAGGTTCTGTAAACCACAAAACAAAATATGAAGTTATTGCTAACTATAAAAGATATATAAAATCAAATTCAAAATAAAGTCCAATACGAAACTAATAGATGTCCAAAATGCAACAATAAAATAGAGACAATTGTGAAATACATCGTTCATTCCAAATCTATTAGAATGGCAAATTATATTATTATTATTTTTATAGTGATATGCTAGTTATTGTATTATAAATATAAATACAAATGTTTAATATCCATATTTGTTTTGTGTATTTTTGAAGTTAGATAGGTTACTCTTCTTGGTCACGTTGAAAATTTTAGAAAAGTTATAGATTTTATTTTAGCTAAGAAAAAAGTTTGTTAGATAAAGTTTTATTTTAGCTAAACAAAAGTTTGTTAGATAAAATTTTAAATTTAGATAAAATTGTCCTAAATTTAAAAAATACATCTGAAGTAGTAGTGATTATTTTTCGGTTATGTTATCGATTATTGATTATCTAAGTTTTTTATGTTTATTTAGTGGGGAAAGTAGTTATGGTATTTGTTTTTTGTTTAAAAAAATAAGTTGCTACTATTTTTTGGATTTGTGGTATTAAAATTTATAGTCATTTTCTTTTAGTGAATGATTGCATTTTTAATATTTTTTGTATCTTGTTATGTTGTAGAGAATACTTTTTCGATTAAATATATTCATAATACAAGATAAAAGATAAGGGGTCATTGTGAGAATAAATTCTTAAAGAGATGTTTATGGAAACTATATGCAACAATTGATAAATCCACCAATTTTATGGTCATTAGAAAGTACGTAAGATAATACTTGTGATGCGATAAATTTTATTGCATTATGAAAGAGATATCATATTGCATTAAATCCAAAAATGATGTGACAAAAAAAAACGAGTACAAATATTGGTTAAAATCAAATATATTTTTAGAGAAATCTAAAAGAGTCGTTAACGAAGATACTTCTACTTTATCAACTCTAATTAAAATGTTATTTCAAATAATTGTAGATTCTTTTATTACAAGTGATTACTCACTCAAATATAGATTCAAAAATAATTTATTGAAATAATTATTTTTGTAGAATTTAGGTCTTTTCTTCGAGGTTTCCATGCTTATCGTCTGATGTTATTTATCGGTGGAAAAATTTTGACGGAGAAACTAAAAGATTATTGTTATATGTCATAGCTAAAAATAGAAACAATGGTGAATTTTATTCTTCTTTTTTGTGAATTATGAAACATGATATGTATAATATTTGTAAACTACGAAACATGTTATATATGTATATGTAAACAACAAAACATGCTATATATGTATATGTAAACAACAAAACATGTTATATATGGAAAATACATACGGTTAAACACGTATTTCTGATTTCAAAATTGCTAACATTGAAACAATCATGATATTTAAATTGCAAAATACAAGATAAGCTTATCTCGGTTTCACAAACTACTAATCAAAGATTGCAAAACATATACTAATAATAAACTGAATAACATGTATCTTTATAAATTACAAACTGTGAAAAAATGGTCCAAATATAAAATACATAATAAAGCTTAGTGTGAACTGCGATACGTGATTATTTTTTCGTTCCGAATTGCAAAACCTAACTCATTATAATTTTTATTTTTTCATAATTGTGCATGTTTCTTGAGTTATTGAAAACTTATTTGATGGATCACCAAATCATATTTATTTTGGATCGACACTTGGGTATAGTTAAGGTGTTTCTGCTTTGATCCCTCATTTCTATCATACACATTGTACTTATCACCTGGTTGGGAAATGAAAGAATACATTGTTTCTATTTCCATAAAGTTTAGAAGAAAAATAATTCAAATTTAAAATAATGAAAGTTTTTTAGTCTTCTTATAATGAAATTAATTTACAAGATTAAAATTTTACTTATGTGTCAAATATCAAATGATGTGTAAAAGGTCTAGGGCGGACTACTGAATTACGTCATGAATTTGAAAATAAGCTTTAAGTCTAATGTCGAAATAGGTTGTACATGGTTAGTTCATTTGTCTCAATTGCTTTTACGCAAAGTTTTTCCCTGGTTGGGAATTGAAAGCATACATTGTTTCTATTTCCATAAAGTTTAGAAGAAAAATAATTCAAATTTAAAATAATGAAAGTTTTTTAGTCTTCTTATAATGAAATTAATTTACAAGATTAAAATTTTACTTATGTGTCATATATCAAATGATGTGTAAAAGGTTTAGGGCGGACTACTGAATTATGTCATGAATTTGAAAATAAGCTTTAAGTCTAATGTCGAAATAGGTCGTCCATGGTTAGTTCATTTGTCTTCATTGCTTTTACGCAAAAAATTTCCCAAAACTATGATGGTTGTTGATTTTATGGTTTTAAATGTTCTTGTGATATGTAGAAAATTGATTGTTTCACATTCTCTCATGTTTTACTTCTCTACTTGTGGCTATAAAAACATATTTTAACATATAATTCTAATACTATTATTAAAGATTTTATAGGAAATAATATATATATATATATATATATATATAGAATTCATAACAAAACACAGATTAAAAACAAAACTTCTTCAAATATGACTCCTAACTCAAACACAAAAGATTTCCAAAAAATTCAATTAAATAAACAACTCATTGAAATAGATTGTTGAATCAATAAATTAAATAAGTTCCAAGTAAATACATACTGTATCTACTTCATGAAAGTGATCCAAGAACTTGAGTGTCAAATAGAAATAGAACAAAAAATTGATTATCATACATTATGAAAGACCGATTACGTGAGTATTTAGATTTGTGAAGGATGTTATCTTATGCTTAGTTATAAATAACGAAGAAAATTTGCTATGCCTCGAAACTGACATCACAATCACTTTTCTACCTTGTTATTTGAATATATAATGTTAAAAACTAATTTTCGATTATTAATTATTTTTCAAATCGGAAAGTTCTAACTCTTGCTCCATATTTTTTCGATTATAACTCCTCTTGTATATTGCATACATCAGGCAAGACCTTAACTTTACCTTGAATAAGATTTGACCGATGATAATTGCTTTATTTTTTTACTAGAGAATGAAAACAATAAATCAATTAATCCATGAAACGATTGGAGAAGACGATTTCTTACTTTATTACCTCCCTATGATAACAATGCTTCAACTACTGAGAAAATATGTTTTGTTGATTGTTTATTAATTGTTGACGGGAGGGAAATAATTGCAAAAAAACAAATGAATATTTTTTTTGTTTATATGTTCACATAATATTTTTTTACCAAATGTTAAAATATGTTTAAAAGAACAGAAAACAAGACATTTCCCACTTTGGACACCATTGTTGAGGTTCAAAACCTTCATCAAACATACCAAAATTGTTTCAAATCAAGAAAGAGATAAAAAAGTTTGTTAGACAATATTAGATTAAGAGAATCTATATATTAAAAGGAGCTTTTAGAGAGAGAAAATAATAGTTAAGAGAGTAAAGTAATAATAAATGAGATAAATCCTTATTTTGGATACTTCTCTTGTATATATAGCAAATATCAAGTCTACAAATATAAAAAACCAATATATTCTCATTTTTAATTATATTGGTATAAAAGACCAATATATTCTTATTTATAAATATATTGGTATAAATGACCAATATATCCTCATTTAAAATTCAATACGTTGAGGAGAGATATTGTCACCGAGCATTATGTATAGTTCTCTTTAGACTTTGAAGAAGCTGACTGGAGTTTGGTGAAGTGTGCAACATAGATAGAGAGAGAAGATACTTAGTAGATAAGAGAGCGATATAAGAAGAATATTGAGTGTGAGCTCTCGATTTAGAGATTCTGTAAACACTTTGTTTTTATTCATAATTTGTATCTTTTCAAAAAAACTACTGTTGAGAAACCATGAGAATGATATTTGTTGTGGCTCAGAGTGGACGTAGGATATCTTCTGAACCACTATTACTCTCTAAATTAAAACTGTATCGTATCATGTTATACCTTTGTTAATTTTCAGTATAATTATTACGTGTCTTGTGATGTAGTTCTTGGAACGATCCATTTGAGAATTGAGCAGATCGAATAGAGATATAATTGGTATTATAGCCTAGTTAAAAAGTAATTCATGTAGTTTAAATATAACTAACGAAGTTGAGATGGAGAATTTCAACGAGAAGGGAGATTTTGGAATCTAGCGATAATGAATGCAAGCATTCTTTATAAAATAAAAGGTTTCTTTAGCATTTGCAAGGGAGATTAAGTTGTCTCAAACATTTTTTGAGGCTGAGAAGCATAAAATTCTAGAAAGCTTACAACATCGATCATTGTGTATCTGAAGGATAATATGTTGAGGTGCGTCTTTAAAATAATTTAGCAGCTAATGTTTCGAACAAGCTAGAGATCATGTACATGTCAAAGTCCTTGATAGATCGAATCTATTTAAAGGTGAAGTTCTTTGGTTTCAAAATGTAGGAGGACAAGTCTCTTGATGAGATTATTGATGACTTCTAAAAAATTGGGATCGATTTAGCAAACATAAGTAAGAAAATGATTATGAGCCTGAGTGCTTCAGGTAGAAAATAAAACATGTGGATAAAGCCAAGTGGCTTGTTGTGATGAATAAGAAAATGACTTCGCTTGCGAAGAATAACACATGGGATATGGTCGACAAACCATAATGTCAAAGATTGGTTAATTGCAAGTGGATTTTCAAAAGGAACTCATGTGGTTGAAGTGGTTCGGTACAAACCCAGACTGGTTGCTAGAGGATTCATTCAATGTTAGGGTTTATATTACGAATAGATATTCTCTCTCATATTGAAACAGAGTTAATTAGGATCCTTCTTGCAATGGCTTCCAAGTTCTCATGAATTTGGACAAGATGGATGTCAAAATATCTTTACTACACGGGACCATTGAAGAAACCATCTACATGATGTAGTCTAGATGATTTACAGATTAGTAAATGAGTAACCAGGTATGTCTCTGAATTGTAGTCTGAAAGAATCTCCTAGGTGATGGTATAAATGTTTTGATGATTTCATAATCAAGAGTAGTTGTGGAAGAAACACTTATAATATTTGTGTTTATGTGACGAAGACTTATTTTACCAATATATATATATATATATATATATATATATATATATATATATATATATATATATATATATTATTGTATGTTGATTGCTAGCAAAGAAAAAGAATCAATCTAGCCTTTACAAGTAATGTTGAAGAGAAAGTTTGAGATGAAAAACCTAGGTTAAACTAAAATTGTTCTTGGAATAGTAAGAGGGGAACCTTGTTCCTATCACATGAATGTTATATAAGGAAGGTGCTTGACATGTTTGGTATAACAGAGGCAAGACCAGTCACCTGTCCTATTGCTCAACACTTTCAATTAACATTTTTAAAGGTTGATATTGAAGGTGTGGAGATGCAAAAATCAAAATACATTCCATATTCCAATGTGGTGGGAAGTATAATGTACGTCATGGAAATTTTCTACCTTGTCGTAGAAACAGATAACCTTACGAACTCACACAAAAATCTTAATAATCTCTTAGCTTGCTCGATTCAATTGATTTTCAATTGAATCACCAATTATTCTCAAAATTAGAAAGTGTTTCATCTTGCTCCATTTTTGCTCGATTATGACTACTCTTGTATATTGCATACATTAGTCGAGGCCTTAACTTTACCTTGAAGAATATTTGACCGATGACGATTGATTCATTATTCTTTACTAGAGAATGAAAAACAAAATCAATGGCTCCTTGAAACGGTTGGATAAGAAGATTTCTTACTTTATTACCTTTTTCCTATGATGACAATACTATACAGAGAGAACAATTTACGTCGGTCATTCATAAATTATCAACGGGAGGAAAATAATTGAAAAATACCAAATGAATACATTTCTTTTATTTCTATGTTCACATAATAATTTTTATGCAAATATTTGCATATGCTTTTTGTTAAAAGAATTGGAAAACGAGACATTTTCCACCTATGATACCGTTGATGAAGTTCAAAACCTTCTTCAAACATACCAAAAATGTTTCAGATCTAGGAAATAAATACAAGCCTTTTTTAGAGAAAAAGAGAACCTATATAGAAAAAAAAGAGCTTTTAGAGAGAAAATATAACTTTTTACACAATAAGATAGAAGTTTTATCTTTCCACTAATTACATGATTTCCTTAATCTCGTTCGTGGACCAGAAATTATTGTAATGGCCCTATAATTATGACCATTACTCTAGTCATGGTTCGTTTAACTATTTTTGGTTACCGATCCTTTAAATGGAGTTGACCTCCTTTATGGATCCTTTAATAATGGACATTGATGATTGGGCTCATCAGTCATCGGTAACTATGCGTTGTTCTTTGGCGAGCCTCGGTGTGCTCATTATTTCTTCAAGCGTGGCCTCTACTCAGTTGCTCTTTGTATTTTGGTGTGGACGTCTTTTGGTGGCACCTCAGCACGGTTGATAGCGATGATTTTTCCTAATAGGTTGTCGGTTATCCTGTTAGGACGTCGATATCCCTCGGTTTGACCTTGGCCTCTTGATATCAAGTGCTGAGTTGGTGTATTATTTATAAGTCGCATCGATTTTTCATAAAGAAATCATCTGTTGGATCTCGTTTGTGTCTCTATATTACTTTCATATGCTCGGACTTTGCTTGATCTACTAGTTGATGAAGGTATCATCATCAGGGCTCTCTATTAGTCCATGGATTATATGTTGAAAATATATAATCGATGGAAGAACAAGTTACAAGGCAGACCAGATGGTAAAATTCTTGATTCGTTCGTTTATTACGTTGGCGTTATGTTGTTCTATTTCTGAAAATTGAGTGGTTGTTTTCCAATGGTAGTGTGACATGTGGAGGTTATGTTGTGGCGTGTGTGATATGAGGATTCTAACATATGAAAACGTTTTGATGTAGTAAGACGCTTCGATTCTGAGGAAACGTATTAGCTAATTATTGTGAGTGACAACTATTTTCTTATTATGCGTGTAGTGAAGGGTTGATTTGATTCAAAATGGTTTGCTTAATTTTTTGAAGTATTTATTATTAGAAAGTAACTTTGTAGTTTTAAGAGAAAGAAGACTAGTCTCGGAAGCCAAAGCTGTTAGCCACTTTTAATTTTCCGTAGTTGTCACCGGTAAAAATGTACGTTTGTATCGTAACTTCATTTGAATCTCTTATAATTTCTAGCAATACCGTGGTATTGGGGCTACCCTAGCCTTGTGTAGATGTGTTAGCCCTAACTCACTTGGGTGTTGGGAAAACCCATTTACTAGTAGTACTGATCGACGTGAGTTATCCCTGTAATTTACTTGCTCTAATAAGTCATATTCGCTCATTCTCTTACGGTGTAAGAGAAATTAAGTGTTGTCGCCGCTGAAGAAGAAGAATCAGGAAATAAGAGCCCCTCGTTCTTGGAGGAGTATTTCTTACGGTTAACCCCAAAATATGGATATCTTATATGGCTAGATATGGGATATCTAGGGATGTGATAATGAGGGTGTCGGTACCTAGAGAGCAGTCTTACCAGGAAAAATAAACCGAGACTTGTCTCTACGCCACCATGTTTGACTAGGGTTTATGATTTTCGTGACCCTCTCTGATTCAAGAACTTTTTAGTTTTCTAGGCATATGTCCTACTCAATTAGCTGGGAATGGATTGAAGGTATTACTTAGTGTTATACTGAGCTCCCATTTATTAGGCATTTATGTGTGTATAGGAGACTTACTTACCGTAGTAGATGTAGCCTAATTAGGGAAATCCCTTTTTGTACTCAATTGACTGAAGTGAGGAGAATAGTTGAATTTCCGACATCAGATAAAAACTTAAAGCATATGTTTGGAGGGCAAAGAAGAAAAAGATGGAGGGTAAGTGTCAGAAAAAAAAAACGTGGATGCGTCAGTTTATGAAGCAGAGCATGAAAAATGGAGGACACCTGTGGTGACACTGTTGGATGAGGTTCGGGTGGAGGATCAGTCATATCACACCGGTGAAAGTAGTGGGATACCAGAGCAGAGGAAATAAATTCTCGAAGATATATCACATAGGATGGAAAATTTTGTCAAGAGTGCAGGTGCACGGCCGCCCTATCTCAACTTTGTGCAAGTAGTTGGCGCATGGTTCTCATTTGTAAATATCGTGAGGCCAAAACTTACACCATCAAAGGAGCAAGCACCCAAGGCTATCTGAAGTGGTAATTGAGGAGCTACCTCCTACGAATATGGTGATGCCGCGTCTAGTGATGCTCATGTTTGAGCATCTCAAACGGTGGGTAGAGCTGTCATTTTACGATGATATGCCAATGAGTGAATATTTACAGAGACAATTGGAACTTGTCATCGAGGTAAATTGTTCTGTATTATATATACAATTTATAAAATGTTGAACTAATGAAGCAAAAATAGATAACCTTTTTGCGAAGTAGATGCACCATAACTCCGTTATATTATCTTACCGACCCATGTCGAGCGCTGACTACCAAGTGATGGAGAAGTTAAAACCCGAGGCCATGCATTTTGGGTCGGTAAAGGTCTTAACCACTGCTCTTTATTGGTTAAAGAATGTGTATGGATCAGCCAATGCGCGGAATGACAATGCGTCTCAGGAAAACGATGGGCTTCGTCCTGAGTTGGCCTTTGTTAAGGGTGCTTCGGATACGTGCGAGGAAAAATGCAAGGAACTTACCACTAGTAGTGCGACTCTGATAGCGCAGAATAATGGACTTATTAAAAGGAATGATGATTTGATTTCGAAGAGCGTTGGCCTTCTTACGCAGAATATGACATAGGCTCAGAGGGGGGAAGAGCATGTCGTACGTATTACGGAGTTAACAATGGATAATGGGAACTTGATAGCAACAATTAGTGATCTGAATATAAAAATAGAGCATCAACGTAGGAAATTCCTAAAAAAGGCAGAGGCTGATGTAGAAGAGCGTGAAAGACAATTGATGGAAGTGGCCATGAGGATAGTGGTAAAAAAAATCAACAAAAGACACTTGCAGAGCTACTAAAGCTCAATCCATGCATGGAGTTGGGATCCTTGGAAAAATATGTTCCTGTTGAAAAACGTTTACCCATGGGGGGTACTGCTTCTCTTATGTTGGTGCATCAGCAAAAAGAATCAGTTGAAGGATCCACCAGGATAGCCACTGCGGGCTCATAAAAATGGTTGGTGGATACCCTTTCATAGTATTGTAGCGGTAAGGATCAAGGCACTTCTTATTATTCCTTATGTTTAATTTTGTTGAATGTATTTGTGAAGAACTTAAATAATGTTTGTAGCTAACCACCAAGGATGTGGTGTTAAGGAGAATATGAATGAAAGAATGATGCATGTTTTTTATTTTTCATAGAGATCAATGTTTATTAACTTTTTTATATTTTTAAATTTGATGTATGGAAGGACATTGAAGATATACTTTGATGGAGATACATGTGCTTGTGAATTATGTCATGTTGCAATAGAGCCTTACAAGTTCGAGCTTAGTATGGCTCATTGCGTAACATGAGTGAGGCATGCCCCTTAGCTTATTCGCAGTGCAGTTGTTCTAACTAATTGGGTGGCCCTAAAAGGGCTTGATACTTCATCAATTATCTTATTAATACCTTTACAATGGGATCAGTATGGCTCATACGTAGCCCGTAAGCGTGGCCAATTAGCTCGTCCATATTATTCGACTCAAATGGTCCTGGCTCAGTATGGCCCATTGCGTAGCCCGTAGGTGTAGTCATTGACCCGGTTGCAACTATATGGATTGAGAAAAATAATAGATAAACACATGAGTTGGCGAAAATGATAAAAGTATATTGAAGTAAAATAAAATTTTGATGCCTCGTTAAAAAAACCTCTCGCGCCATCAGGGGGAAAAAGAGCGCATCGACAAATTACAAAGCATGATGACATAATTTTTAGTGACTTATATTCCAAGGGTGTTTCAGGGCATATGGCCTTCCGCATCAGCAAGGCGGTATGCACCATTGTGTCATTTGGAGATGATTGCTTAAGGACCCTACCGGTTTGGGCCTAATTTTTCAGTAGCCTTATCTCCTGATCCTTGAAAAATCTTCTTCATAACAGTGTACTCTCCTTTTATACTTCGGGAATTAAGGCGGTAATTGAAATGGCCCCTCATCAGGCTTGCAGTGCTATGATCGCCAGCGCGCTTAATCGTGGCGCTCCTCTATAAGTTCCACATTAACTTCTCACTCATTGTTATTAGTGGCCTCGGTATAGTTGGCGACCCGATGACTTGGGATAATAATTTCTGCTAGGACAACAACTTCGACACCATTGACTAGACTGAAAGGGGTTTCTCATGTCGTAGTTCGTGGGGTAGTACGGTAAGCCCATTGGACCTTAGTTAGTTTGTCTGGCAACTGTACCTAAGCTCATTTGAGCTTCTCTTTGATTACATCCAGCATTTTGTGGTGGTGACTTCTACTTGCCTATTTTCCTGAGGGTGGTAAGGGGTGGAGAACTGCTGGTTGATCCCGTAGCGCTTGCAAAATATTGTGCCCACAAAATTTTAAAATTGGGGGTCATTGTCAGTCATCAATATTCTGGGGATTCCAAACCGAGATAGGATTTGATGATGAATAAAGTTGAAAATTTCATTAGACCGAGTGTGGGGAGAGCTTTTACTTCAACCCACATAGTAAAAATTCCATAGCTACATTAAAAAACTTATGTTTCTCGGTCGCCATAAGAAGTGGGCCAACCAGATTGATACCCAATTTATCAAAAGGCCAAGGAATTATAGTAGCATGCATCGACTCACTTGGTAAACGACCAGAACATGCAAACTTCTGACATGGGTGGCACTGCAATATAAGTTGTTCAACTTAATTTTATTTCTCTTGCTAGTAATACCCTCCTAAAATAAAACGTCGATGAGGCTGCAATATCTGTAATGTCCCCCAGCGTCACCAGTATGTAGGTCGTGCAGAACTGTGGTAGCGTCTGCTTAACCGAGGCATCAAAGCAGCTTCTGTGTTGCATTTTTTCTGTAAAGGACATCGTCTTAGACGCAGTAAGGTAGCTTGTAGTTGGAGTTCCCGAGCAACAACCTATTTAGACAGAAGTGTAGCCGAACGAAGGTCAAGAAAATAAGGTTGTCTCCAACCGTTGGTATCCTCGATTGTACAGATGGTGACACGTTGGCTAAAATTTAAAGTGGTTAGAAGTTGTTGTATAATGATAAGGGGATATTCTCTTAAGGCTGTTGTTGTATCCAATGCATCGACTGTAGAGTTATTCAGGTGAGGCACTTGGTCATAGACAACTTTTAAAAATTTGGACTCATATTCCTTGAGAACCGTCAGATAACTGTGGATCCTCTTTTTCTTAGCGTCGTAGGTGTCGTTGACTTGGTTGATAATCGGATGGGAATCGCAGTGGAACAGAAGGATTTGAGCCTCACATATCAATGCTAGCTTCATGCCACCAATAACTTCCTCATACTCCGCGTTATTTGTTACTAGGAATTTGAAACGTATGGCTTGTCGAACTTTCTCTCAAGTCAATAGTCTTAGAATGATACTAGCACCTCCTCCTGAAGTATATGATTCTCCCATCGGTTTCAATAATCCATTCCATATATTTGTTATGAGATGATGGTTTGACTTGGGAAGATGCATCACAAAGCGAGGAGAATTATGTAAGGAAGTCGGCGACAGCTTCCCTTTTAATCACAGTGCGAGGTTCAAACTTGATGTCATACTCCCCCAATTTGATTCTCGATTTAGCCAGACGGCCTGAGGCATCGAGTTTTTATTGACCAGTTTTGAGAGGAAAGGATGTGCGGACGGTGATAGTGTGTCCTTAGAACTATGAGCGCATTTTGCGAGTGACGATTATCAGACCCATTACTAGATCTTCTAGGTTAAGATAACGAGTCTTTCCATCGACTATGGTTTTACTAGTATAGTATATGGGTCGATGGATACCCTCTGATTCTCGTACTAACACCGCACTAACTGAGAAAGGTGAAACGGACAAGTATAAAAACAAAGGCTCACTTGCCACAGGGGCGGACATTATTTTCAGTGATGTGAAATAGTTCTTCAATGCCTCAAAAGTCGTATTATAGTCCTCGATCAACACGAACGTTTTAGCACCTCATAGGATTTCGAAGAAGGGGTGGCTCTTGTCTGACACCCTTGATATGAAACGAGACAATGCTATTAAGCACTCTGTTAGGTATTGGACCTCCTTTATGTTTTTTGGGGGTGCCATCTGGATGACTGCTTGCAGTTGGGTAAGGTCGACGTTTATTCCCTTCTTAATAACTATGTATCCCAAAAAAATTCCAGTGCAGACTCCGGAAGAGTATTTGACATTGTTGAGCTTTAAATTAAACTGTCGTACGAGGTCGAACACAGTTTGGAGAACTTCCAGTTATTTATATATCCTATCGATTTTAACAATAATATCGTTAATATACACTTCCATGTAATGTCCTAAGTGTTCTTTGAAAATAGGCTTCACAAAACGCTAAGTTTGTCTTAAGTTTGGAACAAAACTTTAAAGAAGATTTTCGCGATGACGATGGATTCATTGTTCTTTATTGGAGAAGGAAAGAAAAAAAGTCAACCATTCAATGAAATGATTAAAAAAAACTATTTAGGTCGGTCATTCACAAATTGTGGACGAGAGAAAAATAATTGCAAAAAGAAAAACAAATGGATACATTTCTTTTGTTTTTATGTTAATAATTTTTATGCAAAAGTTTGAATATAATTTTGGTTAAAAGAATAGAAAATGAGATGTTTTCGGCTGCAACACCATTCATGAAGTTGAAAACTTTCTTCAAACGTACCAAAAATGTTTTCGGTTTAGAGAATAGATTAAAGAACATTTTTGAAAAAAATAGAGAAATTGTTTATAAGAAAGAAAGCCTTTAGAGGGGAAAAGAAATTAATTAAAAGAGTAAGACATCTTCATTTGTAATTATACCGGAGCAAAAGACCGATATATCCCTATCCATAAATATATGGTAATATATCCTCATTCCAAATACAACCTTACTATCTTTCATATTTTTGATGAGTAGCTGGCTGCTTAATGTTTAGTTCGGTTTGCCAGGATTTATTTTAGCAAAAGAACAACATGCAATTATTTCTTGAAAAAGGACAGATATAAGAAAGATTGAAAAGCATATGGAAGTAGATCCATGAAGTGTTAAGGTTATGGCCTAAAAGTTTAAAAGAAAGCCAATATTCCTGTTTAGTAAAAGCAATTGGATCTTGTCTCGCGTACAATTTGGTAGAAAATTAGCAGATTAGTAAATTGCTGTCTGCTTGGAATAATATGGAACATTGATATGTGAAGAAGCAAAATGGTTTAATATTGGACCGACGGATACAGAATACATAATTTTCTCCATATATACATGACAGAACAGTTTGGGTTAGTGACGTGAAGGGTGAAGAAAGTGAAACTCCAACAGCTTTGTTATTAAATATCCTATTTTTAATTTCAACACATGTGAAGTTTCCTTAGTTGAAAGCTTCCGAATGCGAAATGTTCTTGAATATAATTTAAGATTATATCCATTCAAATGGTGCTTATTATTGAACATTTCAAAGTCAATATTCTATATACTATATTTCCAGTTGGTAGGAAGAACAATAAACCATTATGTACGCTTCTAGAAATACATGTATATATAGAGATACCTTCCCTTGATTCATATTCATAACATGCCCCCTGTGAAAGCAAATAAGTAACTTACATCAAAGAAGCTCTTAACAATATGGCCACTCCCTGGTCTTTTTTATGCCTTGCCTTAGCCATGTGCTGCTTGGTGGCTAATGCCGCAGCCGCCGAGTACCCATATGGATATTCATCACCTCCTCCTCCATATGTATACTCCTCTCCGCCTCCTCCACCATACATTTACAAGTCTCCACCGCCTCCTCCATATGTTTACTCGTCTCCACCTCCTCCACCATACGTCTATAAATCACCACCACCACCTCCATACGTCTACTCGTCTCCACCTCCTCCACCGTACGTCTATAAATCACCACCACCACCTCCTTATGTCTACCCCTCTCCTCCTCCTCCACCATACATCTACAAGTCTCCGCCACCACCTCCTTACGTTTACTCGTCTCCACCTCCTCCACCATACGTCTATAAATCACCACCACCACCTCCATACGTCTACTCATCACCACCTCCTCCACCGTACGTCTATAAATCCCCACCACCACCTCCTTACGTTTACTCATCTCCACCTCCTCCACCATACGTCTATAAATCACCACCACCTCCTCCATACGTTTACTCATCTCCACCTCCTCCACCATACGTCTATAAATCACCACCTCCTCCTCCATACGTTTACTCATCTCCACCTCCTCCACCATACGTCTATAAATCACCACCACCTCCTCCTTATGTTTACTCGTCTCCACCTCCTCCACCATACGTCTATAAATCACCACCACCTCCTCCATACGTCTACTCATCACCACCTCCTCCCCCGTACGTCTATAAATCACCACCCCCTCCTCCATATGTTTACTCGTCTCCACCTCCTCCACCATACGTCTATAAATCACCACCACCTCCTCCATACGTCTACTCATCACCACCTCCTCCACCGTACGTCTATAAATCACCACCCCCTCCTCCATATGTTTACTCGTCTCCACCTCCTCCACCATACGTCTATAAATCACCACCCCCTCCTCCTTATGTTTACTCGTCTCCACCTCCTCCACCATACGTCTATAAATCACCACCACCACCTCCATACGTCTACTCGTCTCCACCACCTCCACCGTACGTCTATAAATCACCACCACCACCTCCTTACGTTTACTCGTCTCCACCACCTCCACCGTACGTCTATAAATCACCACCACCTCCTCCGTACGTTTACTCGTCTCCACCTCCTCCCCCGTACGTCTATAAATCACCCCCGCCTCCTCCATACGTGTATTCGTCTCCGCCTCCTCCTCCGTATGTCTACAAATCACCACCGCCACCTCCGTACGTCTACAAATCCCCACCACCCCCTCCGTACGTCTACAAGTCTCCACCCCCACCTCCTTATGTCTATTCATCTCCACCTCCACCTCCTTATGTCTATTCATCTCCACCTCCTCCACCATATGTTTATAAATCTCCGCCACCACCACCGTATGTCTATAAGTCACCACCACCTCCACCGTATGTGTACAAGTCACCATCTCCACCTCCTTATGTGTACACATCACCACCGCCGCCTTCACCGACTTATTAGCTTGGCCTCAGCTAGGTTGGTTGAACCGGAGAGAAATTTAAAATGCTGTTTAAACTCCATGCTCTGCTAAGCAGTTTGTAATCTTCTATTCTTTATACTACAGTAAACATAAAGATTTGTATGGGATGTATGCTCTTCGAGCTAATTATATTAAATAAGACATTATTTTTATTCAATACAGTTAATTTTTAACACGGAGTATCAGGTAATTGAGGCCTCACGGGGGTTTTGTGAATGATTCGGACAAATAAATCAGACTATTAATTTTGAATTAAACATACCGGAGGTCAAGTTTAAAGTGAGTTTTGGCTCTTTTAAATTTCAAGGATCCTAAACCAGATTTTTTTTATTGGATCTCACGACACTCTAAAGCCTACGATGCCTTTTAGTGTGTATGTACCACACTAGCTATTCTTGATTGTCCTAGAGAGATTTACATTAGACATTTCTTTCAAACCGAAAAGTTAAGCATGGGCATTATTTCAGTTTGCCAGTTTGAGCGTCACCCTATTCCTAAGGAAAACCCAATTCTCGCAAATTCAAATATATCTGGTATAGATACCTCTAATACCTTGTCTGAGAAGTAGAAAGATGGTATCTTACTATCTTACTAAATACTAAATGTGGTGGTGGAAGGTTGAGGCCAGATATTAGAGAAGAAGAATATTACTGGAATTGATTAGAGAAATATAGTGACAACAATGGAGAAAAAAAGTAGCCTGTCAGAAAAACAAAAGATAAATTAAACATAAACAACTCGGTAGCTAAATGGTCAATGAGAAGGAAGTTAACAATGAATCTCATAAAATTGAGACTAAGCTTGGCTCCAACACAGATTTGAAGGTGTTTTTCTACGTGATTGTTTGGATTTAAACCGTCTATGGTTGGATAAATAATTAGGATGTAATATCCCCAAAATGAGTGAATTATTTTAGGGCTTATATAAGTTTTTTATTATAAACTATGTGAACTTTAATCGGTCTATAAGAAGTTTAACGTTTTACATAGTTAGTCTTAAACACAAACATAATTATTCGTGAACCGATCATCGATTTAAATAAATTGTATTTCGGGGGAAACATGCTAAAATAAATTATCGACATCTAAAGAACAACAAAAAACCTCCAAAAAAATCATCGTTTAAAAAAATGTTGTTTTGTTCTAATTTTTTATTTAGTTAAACCGTCGCATGTTATATCGATGTATTGGACTATCGTCAATATTAATCCGATAAATATAATTATATAAAAAATAATAGACTAATAGACAAATTGAAGATAATTGTATAGATTACATGTTTAATTCCCATTACTATGACTATGAATGATTAGTTTTTGGATTATTTTGTGAGGAATAAATAAATATCAATTATGATCCCTAAAATTTGAAAACGTAGTTTTCATTTACTTTATAAGTTTTATATCATATTAATAATTCGATATTTAGATTGTTAATTAGGTTTTACTATTAAACTATCCTATGTTAATTGGATCTCCTATCAATTATATCTTTTATATTAATTGAGTCCTTTATGCAACTTTGGATTCTTTGTTATTTGAAAAGCATTAGTATAATCACATAAGGAACTCATATCTTGCTCCCTACTAGGAATTTTACTCAACAATTCTTTCAGTCAAATGACTTTCTTCATGGTTTTCGTAGCAATCATATATCCAACTTCCATGGATGAGAGTACAATCAACTTCTACATACAAAATTTCCAACTAACCACCTCTCTAGGCAAAGTAAATAGATTCCCCAAAGTAGACTTCCTTATGTTAAGAAAACTTGCCTATTAGGAGTCCACATACCCTTTTAGCCACACGAGTACACATGTTAATGAGACTTTCCCGGATTAGACATGAATTCGCTCAAAACACTTAGGGTGTATGCAAGTTCATGTCTTGTGATAATCATAATATACATGATACTACCAATAACACTGGTGGTGTGGATAATAATTGCCTGAGGGTAGGCTGGTAATTTCAGTTGGTGTTTTATGGTGGTGTGGGTGTTTAAGTGTTTAGAGTAGAGAGTAGAGAGATAATTAAGCAGCTTGGTAGCAGTTAATTTTCATTACCTATAGTTAATGCAGGTGGTGGGTATTTATACCCTGGTGTTTGGGCCCTTATGGGCTTTCAGGTCATGTTTAATGGACCCGGGTCGTGTTCAAAGACCCATGAGCTCTAAGTAGGAGAGCAAGTAGCTTAGTCACGAGGTGTTTAGGTTTTTTAGTACTTTTGTCATAGTTCGAACAGTCCTATGGTCATAGTGTTCAAAGTGATCTGTCCGGTCCATGTGATCTGTCTGGTCCGGAGGCCTTGGACTGATCTGTCCGTGTCCGGGGAGCATGCTGAATTCGAACTCATCAGGAGCCCCTTTTTTAGGTGTTTGAGCAAATATTCTTGTCAGAGACCTGAAAAACAATCCGATATCAGAAGTAGTTTTCAATCCGGACAGGTCTATGGGTTTACCCGGACAGATAAAACTTCACGAATTCAAAACGGTTTTTTGCCAGAGATCGTGGGACACGTGTCACACTCTGATTGGTTGCCTAAGCCGTTTTTTCACCTTGAATTTTGAACCCACCTTCTTCGAAAAGCAACCTCTTTAATTACAGATGGTGACGTCAGCGCCGTCTTTTAATCATTGCCAAACTTTTCGAATTCTCCTAGGAATCAACTTCCTTTTTCAGATTTACTATAAATTGAAACTCACTTTTTACTGTTTTACTATCTCTTTCATATTTACTCTGCATATTTTTTTAGAGCTTTCTCTCTCTAAAGCAAAGATTTTCTTGATAGTTTATGTTTACAGCAAGGACTGCTTTGATCAAAGGCGGGTGGCTCAACCTTTCTGAGTTGGAGAAGGCACAAAAAGTTGAGAAGGAAAGACGAATCGTAGCAGGGTTACCTACTTCGCCTATCGACAGACCAATCTTTTCTGCTGCAGAGTCAGATCGAGGATCTTCTTCCTCCAAAGGCGCTATGCATAGAAAGTTATTCCAGCCTAGCCTTTCCCCCATCATCTCTGGTTCCTCTGTTCAGGAATCCGAATCCATCGTCGAACCAGGAGTAACTGCCACCAGCTTCAAAAAACCCGCACCCTTCATAGCGATGGGATCAGACACGGAGCACTCCCCGGAGAAGTTAGTCGACCGGAGAAAGAGCCGGCTGGTTAAGGGGCAAGCCTCTAAGAACACTCCATCAAAGTCGGGGGCAAAAAATAGCACCTCTGGGTCTGGAGTGCCTATCAGAGCTCCCCGGGAAAGACTACCTGGTCCGGAGGCTAGCAGCCCAGCACTTCAAAGAGAGAATTCTGCCTCAGAACCCCAGCCTGAGACTAGAAGTCAAGAAAACACTGAAAACCAGCAGTCCAGAAGCCAGGCTGAGCCAAGTTTGAATTCTCCCCGGGCCACTGCCACTGATATTCCTCCAACGATCATGGAGGAAAGAATGGAGGACTCTTCTGAAGAAGTCCCGTTTGAGTCTGAGCCCTCCGGTCAGACTAGTAACACTGCTGCTGCCAAAAAAGATAAGGGCAAAGAAAAACTGTGCTTGAGGCATCCGGAGCTGCCGGAGTGTCTCGAAGGGAAGGTAGGGCCTTGTTTTCACAGGGTCGAACTTAAATACCTCTTGGCCTTACAAAAGACCAAGTATGCTTTCATTCATACGGCTGAACTGGGTCGAATGCGCACAAAATGGGGGATCCCAGAAAATGTGAAGATAAGGATTCCCATAGATCCCGAAACTCCTATGGATTGCAAGCTGAATGAAATAGTCATCTTCACGGAGCTATTTAATTGGGGACTCAGATTCCCATTGGACCCAGAGATTGTCAGATATTTTCATCTGATCAAACTCTGTCCGAGCCAGTTGAGCCCCAACGCTTGGTATACTCTGATGTCAGGCATCATGGCATCAAGGCTGTCCAGGATCCCTCTTCCTATGGAAGAGTTTGCTGCAGTGGCCAATCTTTGCAAACATCACCAATTCCCCTTCTACCACTTCAATATGGGGGACAGTTTCAAAGCTGTTGATGATCTATTGGAGTCTGAGAGTAAATGGAGGAGCCAGTTTTTGTTCGTCAGTGGCGTTTGGGAAAACGGAAAGAAGATCAAGTCCGGAGAGAACCCAAGCCTCCTCAGAAGCAGGTGGAGGAGTGACCGTAAGTCTCCCACTTTAAAACTTTGTCTACTTCTTCCATCTTAAAGTTGGTTTAAATTAACTGGTCTTTCTTTTGTCTTAACAGAACTGCCTAAGGAGTTCGGTGATTACTTGAAGGCCGGGCAGGTTACCTGTGGCAGGATCAATGCTTGGGCTGCTGAGGAATGGGGGAACCGATTCCACGCTGCCTTCACCAGTGGAAACTTGGCAAGGTCTCACCACCCAGCCTTCTCCGGACACTGTGCTTAAGAGGACCCATGAACCAGATGGGACACTCTTCTTGCCAGGCCGGGCCAAAGCCCCAAGCAAAATGAAGGGCAAGAAGAAAGGCAAGAAGGGGGCGAGCGATGCTAATCCTGCTGATGCTGAGAAGGATGCTCCAACAGACCCGGAGGGGCCAGCCCAGAGTCAAATCGATGTTGCTCTTTTGCAGGTAGTGGAGCAAGAGACCGAGAGGCAGGAAGCAGATCTCCCAAAACTTCCAAGGGCTTCCAAGAGGAATCGCAAACAGGGGGGCGAAGGCACAGACCGGGTAGCCAAGAAGAAAAAGACTTCTAAGGGAGATGAACTTGCTCTCCGGGATCCGGAGCCTTCTTTCCAAGCTGACCCTTCTGACCCAACGCACGCCGAAGAGATCCCAAGGGACTTTCATACCGATGAGGTTGAGGGAGGAGATCTCAACATCGATGGAGTCGACATCACCGGTCTTGGTGAGCTTGGTGAATACTTCCTCAACCTCCCCAAAGACGACTTCGCAGGGCCTTACATTCCTCCGAGCAGCTCTAACACCATCAACTTCAATGGTAAGACTTTCATTGTCTCTAGTGAAAAGGACACCATAGCCCACTCTTTGCTAAGCAACGTGCAGCCGGTACTTACACTGGAGAGACAAGTTCGGGGTCAAGTAGACATCATCAAAGACCTTAAGTCTGAGAAGGAAAAGCTGTCTGAAGATCTTCGCACTGCTACTGCCAATGCTGACATGCTAAAGGAAGCAAATGAGGAGTTGAAGAGGAATCAGGAGGAAAGCAACACAAAAGTTGCCACTCTAGAGGTAACCATCAGAGACCTCCGGGAGAAGCTGTCTGGTGTGGAGAAAGACCTTACTGCCTCGAAAGAAGAGACCTAGGCAAAGGACAAGATTATCACCAACCTAACTACTGACAAGATTGCTCTTGAGAATGCAGCATCCAAGGCTGCCGAGGAGAAAACCACTTTGTTAAGGGATCAAGAGGCTACGATCCAAGCCAAGATCAATGCCTATGCCAACCAGATGATTAAAAGTGAAGAGCTATTGCTTGAGCAGGTGAGGTCTGACATGGTTCTACTCTTTCATGAAAAATTTCCGAAGAGGAACCTAGGGGACTTGTGGCTTTATGTAGACGATGATGACCTTCCACATCATAATATGGCCGAAGATGATCAGTATGGAGTCTCCAGTGCGTCCTCATCCGATGATGAAGAGAGGACCAGCGAGAGCCCAGACAATAAGGAAGATGATCCCAAGGGAAAGAAGAAGGTTGATGAAGGTGAAAGCGATTTTAAAGACAAGAAGGTAGATGAAGGTGAGCCATCTTCAAAGGCTCAACCTTAACTTAAGATCCACTTTGTTTATTTTTTATTCAGACTGAAGTCCTTGGAAGGCCAAGGCACTATTTTTGTAATGGTGTCCGGTGTTTGTTCGGACAGGCTTTTTGTGTCGTATCTTGACTATTTAAAAGTCCTTGGAAGGCCAAGGCAATTTTAAGTTATTTATTTAATGAATATCTCTGTTTTGTACAACCATCATCTTCTTTCATTGTTCATTTTAATTTTGATAGCCAAAGTTAAAATAGCCTTTAGTTGTCTCATAATGAGAGTGTTTAAATTCTCCGGCTAAAGTTTAAATAGCCCTTAGATATTTCAGTCCGGATAGTATGACAAGGGACAAAACTTTAAAAACACTTAGAAAATTTTTAAGAAGGCATCGGATTTTATTCAATCGCCCGGACACCTCATTAAAACCTCTCCGTGCCACCGGGGAGGAAAGAGTATGCCCCCAAATATTTACATGGATGTTCAAACAAGTAAATATTTACACAAATGCTATTCCAAGTACATCCGGAGATGCTCGATATTCGAAGGATGTGTTAGAACTCTGCCATCTTTTTCTTCCAACCAATAAGTTCCAGGCTTAATTCTTTCAACAACCATATACGGACCCTCCCAAGTTGGGGCCAGCTTTCCGAAGAGCTTTTCTTTAGTGTGTAAGAAGACCTTCCTTAATACTTTGTCCTCAGGTTGAAAATCTCTTCTTTTAACTTTAGAAGCAAACCTGCTTCTCATCAAGCCTTGATAGTGTGCAACTCTAAGGTGAGCTTTAACTCGTCTTTCTTCCATCAAATCAAGTTGACCTCTGATTGCCACCTCATTAGCATGTTCGGAGAAGTTGTGAACACGAAAAGAGGGGAGAGTTGCTTCTATGGGAGCTACTGCATACATCCCATAGACCAAGGCAAAGGGTGATTCTTGTGTTGCAGCACCAGGTGTTGTCCGGTAGGCCCACAAGACTTCTTGTAAATAACTAGGCCACTTCCCAGCAGCCCCTTCCAAATTCTTCTTTAAACCGGACAGTATAGTTCTATTAGCCACTTCAACTTGCCCATTTGCTTGTGGGTGGAAAGGTGAAGAAAAACAATGCTATATACCCCTTGAGGCACAGAAGCTCTCCATTTCTCTATTGTCAAACTGTGGCCCATTGTCCGTTGTTATTTTCTGTGGGACACCAAATCTGCAACATATGTTGGATAGAATGAATTTTATAACAGCTTTTGATGTTGTCCCTGCTAGAGGGGCTGCTTCTATCCACTTCGAGAAGTAGTCTATGGCCACAATTATAGTTTTGCGCCCTCCGGACGCCACAGGGAGAGGCCCTACTAAATCCAATCCCCATCGAGTAAAATGAATAGGCTCAGAAATTGATTCTAAAGGAATGGCAGGTACATGAATTTCATTGATGTACCTCTGGCATGGGTCACACCTTCTTACCATCTCCTTAGCATCTTTCATGATTGATGGCCAATAATAACCCGAGAGTAAAACTCTTCTTGTCAGAGCTCTAAAACCACAATGGGCTGACCCCTCACCATCGTGCAATTCGGAAAGGACCATTTGTGATTCTTCATCACCCAAACAGTGCAGGAGAGGTTTACTGTAAGACTTCTTATATAACATTTCTCTCAATATGATGAAACCACGAGCCTTGTGTTTCAATGTTCTGGCTAGCGACTTATCCGGAGGCACAACACCATCGGAGAGGAAACCTCAAGTCTTGAGGTTGTTTCACTTGTATTTCAAAAATTTCCTCTTCTTCACCCTTACACAGTTGGATGAAGGGGCTTTCAAGCACATGGATCCATGGATATGACTCCGTATATGCTATGGTTGCTAGTGAGTCTGCTAGCTCATTTTCTGTCCGGGGAATGTGCTCATAGATAACATCTTTAAACTTAAGTGCTTCATTTTTTAGGAGGAGTAAATAATTCACAAGTTGCTCTTTCTTAGCCTCAGATTGGCCTTGGGCATGGTGGATGAGTAGTTGGGAGTCACTTAACAGCTTGACCCTCTTAGGCCCACAAATGTAGGCTAACTTTAACCCAGCAAAACAAATGTAGGCTAACTTAACAGCTTGACCCTGCTTCGTATTCGGACTCGTTATTAGATGCCCTGAAAGTAAAACAAATAGCCTGGTATATCTTGTCTCTATATGGGGAAGTTAAACATACTTCTGCACCATATCCCATAGTGCTAGATCCACCATCTGTTCGGACGATCCATACCTTTTTATCTTTTATGGCAGTAGTTTGCTCTGAATCCCTGTCGGAGTGGAATTCAACCAGAAATTCAGCCACAGCTTGGGCTTTGACCGCTGTTCAGGGAGCAAAGTCTATGTCGAAGTCCCCCAACTCTACTGACCACTTAGTCATTCTGCTCGAAATGTTTGCTTTTTGAAGGACATTCTTTAGGGGAAAAGAGGTCCGGACGATGATAGGATGAGCCTGGAAATAAGACCTCATCTTCCTTGCAGCTATCACGAGGGCTAATGCCAATTTTTCAAGTTTCAAGTAACGCTTCTCTGCATCTATCAAGCTTTTGCTGATGTAGTACACTGGATGGGGATGACTATCGACCTCTCTTACCAGCACAGCACTGATGGCACAACTTGAAACCGCCAAATATACAAAGAGAGTCTCCCCATCGACTGGCTTTGGTGAGGATAATAATAGCCTGAGGGTAGGCTTGTAATTTCAGTTGGTGTTTTATGGTGGTGTGTGGGTGTTTTAAATGTTTAGAGAGTAGAGAGATAATTAAACAGCTTGGTAGCAGTTAATTTTCATTTTTCATAGTTAATGCAGGTGGTTGGGTATTTATACCCTGATGTTTGGGCCCTTATGGGCTTTCGGGTAATGTTTAATGGACCCGGGTCATGTTCAAAGACCCATGAGCCCTAAGCAGGAGAGCAAGTAGCTTAGTCAAGAAGTGTTTAGGTTTTTTAGTACTTTTGTCATAGTTCGAACAGTCCTATGGTCATAGTGTTCAAAATGATATGTCCGGTCCATATGATCTGTCCGGTTCGGAGGCTTTGGGCTGATCTGTCCGTGTCCGGGGAGCATGCTGAATTCCGACTCATCAGGAGCCCCTTTTTTAGGTGTTTGAGCAAGTATTGTTGTCAGAGACCTGAAAAACAGTCCGACGTTAGAAGTAGTTTTTCATCCGGACAGGCCTATGGGTTTACCCGGACAGATAAAGCTTCACGAATTCAAAACGGTTTTTTGCCAGAGTTCATGGGACACGTGTCGCTCTCCGATTGGTTGCTCCAGCCGTTTTTTTCACCTTGAAATTCGAACCCACCTTCTTCGAAAAGCAACCTCTTTAATTACAAATGATGACATCAGCGCCGTCTTTTAATCATTGCGAAACTTTTCGAATTCTCCTAGGAATCAACTGTTTTTTCAGATTTACTATAAATTCAAACTCACTTTCTACAGTTTTACTATCTCTTTCATATTTACTCTGCATATTTTCTTAGAGCTTTCTCTCTCTAAAGCAAAGACTGTCTTGATAGTTTATGTTTGCAGCAAGGACTGCTTTGATCAAAGGCGGGTGGCTCAACCTTTCTGAGTTGGAGAAGGCACAAGAAGTTGAGAAGGAAAGGCGAATCGCAGCAGGGTTACCTACTTCGCCCATTGACAGACCAGTCTCCTCTGCTGCAGAGTCGGATCGGGGATCTTCCTCCTCCAAAGGCACTAAGCCTAGAAAGTTATTCTAACCTAGCCTTTGCCCCATCATCTCTGTTCAGGAATCAGAATCCATCGTAGAACCAGGAGTAACTGCCACTAGCTTCAAAAAACCTTCTCCCTTCATAGCGATGGGATTAGACATTGAGAACTCCCCGGAGAAGTGAGTCGATCGAAGAAAGAGTCGGCTAGTTAAGGGGCAAGCCTCTAAGAACACTCCGTCAAAATCGGGGGCAAAAAATAGCAGTTCTGGGTCTGGAGTGCCTATCAGAGCTCCCCGGGAAAAACTACCTGGTCCGGAGGCTAGCAGCCCAAAACTTCAAAGAGAGACTTCTGCCTCAGAACCCCAGCCTGAGACTAGAAGTCAAGAAAACACAGAAAACCAGCAGTCCGGAAGCCAGGCTGAGCCAAGTTTGAATTCTCCCCGGGCCACTGCCACTGATATTCCTCCTACGATCATGGAGGAAGAATGGAGGACTCTGTTGAAGAAGTCCATTTTGAGTCTGAGCCATCCGGTCAGACTAGTAACACTGCTGCTGCCAAAAAAGATAAGGGCAAAGAAAAACTGTCCTTGAGGCATCCGGAGCTGCCGGAGTGTCTCGAAGGGAAGGTAGGGCCATGTTTTCACAGGGTCGAACTTAAATAACTCTTTGCCTTACAGAAGACCAAGTATGCTTTCATCCATACGGCTGACCTGGGTCGAATGCGCACAAAACGGGGGATCCCAGAAAATGTGAAGATAAGGATTTCCATAGATCCTGAAATTCCTATGGATTGCAAGCTGAATGAAACAGTCATCTTCACGGAGTTATTTAATTGGGGACTCCGATTCCCATTGGACCCAGAGATCGTCAGATATTTTCATCTGATCAAACTCTGTCCGAGCCAGCTGAGCCCCAATGCTTGGTACACTCTGATGTCATGCATCATGGCATCAAGGCTGTCCGGGAGTCCTCTTCCTATGGAAGAGTTTGCTGCAGTGGCCAATCTTTGCAAACATCACCAATTCCCCTTCTACCACTTTAATATGGGGGACAGTTTCAAAGTTATTGACGATCTATTGGAGTCTGAGAGTAAATGGAGGAGCCAGTTTTTGTTCGTCAGTGGCGCTTGGGAAAACGGAAAGAAGATCAAGTCCGGAGAGAACCCAAGCCTCCTCAGAAGCAGGTGGAGGAGTGATCGTAAGTCTCCCATTTTAAATCTTTGTCTACTTTTTCCTTCTTATAGTTGGTTTAAATTAATTTGTCTTTCTTTTGTCTTAACAGAACTGCCTAAGGAGTTCGGTGATTACTTGAAGGCCGGACAGGTCACTTGTGGCAAAATAAACGCCTGGGCCGCAGAGTACTGGGGGAACCGATTGCACAATGCTTTCACTAGTGGAAATCTGGCAAGGTCTCACCTGTGGAACACCACAGGTCGGAGAGACTTAACTTGGGAGGAGCTCACCACCCAACCTTCTCCGGACACAATGCTTAAGAGGAGCCATGAAGCAGATGGGACACTCTTCTTGCCGAGCCGGGCCAAAGCCCCAAGAAAAATGAAGGGCAAGAAGAAAGGCAAAAAGGTGGTGAGCGATGCTAATCCTGCTGATGCTGAAAAAGATGCTCCAACAGACCCGGAGGGGCCGGCTCACAGCCAAATCGATGCTGCTCTTTTGCAGGTAGTGGAGCAAGAGACCGAAAAGCAGGAAGCAGACCTCCCAAACACTCCAAGGGCTTCCAAGAGGAATCGCAAGCAGGAGAGTGAAGGGGCAGACCGGGCAGTCAAGAAGAAAAAGACTGCTAAGGGAGATGAGCTTGCTCTCCGGGATCCGGAGCCTTCTTTCCAGGCTGACCCTTCTGACCCAACACATGCTGAAGAGATCCCAAGGGACTTTCATACTGATGAAGTTGAGGGAGGAGAGCTCAACATTGATGAAGTAGACATCACCGGTCTTGGTGAACTTGGCAAATACTTCCTCAACCTTCCTAGAGACGACTTCGTAGGGCCTTACATTCCTCCGAGCAGCTCTAACACCGTTAACTTCAATGGTAAGACTTTCGTTGTCTCTAGTGAAAAGGATACTATAGCCCACTCCTTGCTAAGCAATGTGCAGCCGGTACTTACACTGGAGAGACAAGTTCGGGGTCAAGCAGAAACCATCAAAGACCTTAAGTCTGAGAAGGAAAAGCTGTCCGAAGACCTTCGCACTGCTATTGCCATTGCTGACATGCTAAAGGAAGCAAATGAGGAGTTGAAGAGGAATCAGGAGAAAAGAAACACAAAACTTGCTACTCTAGAGGAAACCATCAAAGACCTCCGGAAGAAGCTGTCCGGTGTGGAGAAAGACCTTACTGCCTCAAAAGAAGAGACCAAGGCTAAGGACAAGATTATCACCAACCTAACTACTGACAAGATTGCTCTTGAGAATGCAGCATCCAAGGCTGCCGAGGAGAACACACTTTGTTAAGGGATCAAGAGGCTAAGGTCCAAGCCAAGATCAATGCCTATGCCAACCAGATGATTAAAAGCGAAGAGCTATTGATTGAGAAGGTGAAGTCTGACATGGTTCTACTCTTTCATGAAAAATATCCGAAGAGGAACCTAGGGGACTTGTGGCTTTATGTAGACGATGATGACCTTCCATATCATACAATGGCCGAAGAGGATCAAGATGGAGTCTCTAGTGCGTCCTCATTCGATGATGAAGAGCATACCGGGGAGAGCCCAGATGAAGAGAAAGACGATCCCAAAGGCAAGAAGGTAGACGAAGGGAAAAGTGAATTCAAAGGCAAGAAGGCAGATGAAGGTGAGCCATCCTCAAAGGCTCAACCTTAACTTACGATCTACTTTGTTTATTTTTTATTCAGACTAAAGTCCTTGGAAGGCCAAGGCACTATTTTTGTAATGGTGTCCGGTGTTTGTTCGGACAGGCTTTTTGTGTTGTATTTTGACTATTTAAAAGTCCTTGGAAGGCCAAGGCAATTTTAAGTAATTTATTTCAATGAATATCTTTGTTCCGTACAACCATCATCTTCTTTCATTGTTCGTTTCAATTTTGAAAGCCAGAGTTTAAGTAGCCTTTAGTTGTTTCATAGTGAGAGTGTTTAAGTTCTCCGGCTAGAGTTTAAATAACCCTTAGTTATTTTAGTCCGGATAGTATGACAAGGGACAAAATTTTGAAAACACTTAGAAAATTTCAAGAAGGCATCAAATTTTATTTAACAGTCCGGACACCTCATTAAAAACTCTCCAGTGCCACCGGGGAGGAAAGAGTATGCCCCCAAATATTTACATGGATATTTAAACAAGTAAATATTTACACAAGTGTTATTCCAAGTACATTCGGAGATGCTCAATATTCCAAGGATGATTTAAAACTCTGTCATCTTTGTCTTCCAACCAATAAGTTCCAGGCTTAATTCTTTCAACAACCATATACGGACCCTCCCAAGTTGGGGCCAGCTTTCCGAAGAGCTTTTCTTTAGTGTGTAAGAAGACCTTCCTTAATACTTTGTCCCCTGGTTGGAAATCTCTTCTTTTAACTTTGGAAGCAAACCTGCTCCTCATCAAGCCTTGATAGTGTGCAACTCGAAGGTGAGCTTTAACTCGTCTTTCTTCTATCAAATCAAGTTGACCTCTGATTGCCACCTCGTTTGCGTGTTCGGAGAAGTTGTAAACACGAAAAGAGGGGAGAGTTGCCTCTATGGGAGCTACTGCATCCATCCCATAGACCAAGGCAAAGGGCGATTCTTATGTTGCAGCCCCAGGTGTTGTCCGGTAGGCCCACAAGACCTCTTGTAAATAACTAGGCCACTTCCCAGCAGCCCCTTCCAAATTCTTCTTTAAACCGGACAGTATAGTTCTATTGGCCACTTCAACTTGCCCATTTTCTTGTGGGTGGAAAGGTGAAGAAAAACAATGCTGTATACCCCTTGAGGCACATAAGCTCTCCATTTCTCTATTGTCGAACTGTGGCCCGTTGTCTGTTGTTATTTTATGTGGGACACCAAATCTGCAACATATGTTGGACATAATGAATTTTATGACAGCTTTTGATATTGTCCCTGCTAGAGGGGCTGCTTCTATCCACTTCGAGAAGTAGTCTATGGCCACAATTATAGTTTTGCGCCCTCCGGACGCAACAGGGAGAGGTCCTACTAAATCCAATCCCCACCGAGCAAAAGGACTAGGTTCAGAAATTGATTCTAAAGGAATGGCAGGTACATGAATTTCATTGATGTACCTCTGGCGTGGGTCACACCTCCTCACCAATTCCTTAGCATCTTTCATGATTGATGGCCAATAGTAACCGGATAGTAAAACTCTTCTTGTTAAAGCTCTAAACCCACAATGGGCTGATCCCTCACCATCATGCAATTCGGAGAGGACCATTTGTGATTCTTCATCCCCCAAACAGCGCAGGAGAGGTTTACTGTAAGACTTCTTGTATAACACTTCTCTCAGTATGATGAAACCACGAGCCTTATGTTTCAATGTTCTGGCTAGTGACTTATCCGGAGGCACAACACCATCGGAGAGATATTGTATGAGAGGAAACCTCCAGTCTTGAGGTTGTTTTACTTGTATTTCAAAAATTTCCTCTTCTTTACTCTTACAATGTTGAATGGAAGGGCTTTTAAGCACATGGATCCATGGATATGACTCCGTATATGCTATGGTTGCCAGTGAGTCTGCTAGCTCATTTTCTGCCCGGGGAATGTGTTCATAGACAATACTGTTAAACTTAAGCGCTTCATTTTTTAGGAGGAGTAAATACTTCACAAGTTGCTCCTTCTTAGCCTCAGATTGGCCTTGGGCATGGTGGATAATCAGTTGGGAGTCGCTTAGCAGCTTGACCCTCTTAGCCCCACAAATGTAGGCCAATTTTAACCCAGCTATAGCTGCTTCGTATTCGGACTCGTTATTAGATGCCCTGAAAGCAAAACAAATAGCATGGTACATTGTTTCTCCATATGGGGAAGTTAAGCACACTCCTGCACCACACCCCATAGTGCTAGATCCACCATCAGTTCGGACGACCCATACTTTTTTTTTATCTTTTACATTAGTAGTTTGCTCAGAATCCCTGTCGGAGTGGAATTCGACCAGAAAATCAGCCACAGCTTGGGCTTTGACTGCTGTTCGGGGAGAAAAGTCTATGTCGAAGTCCCCCAACTCTACTGACCACTTAGTCATTCTGCTCGAAATGTCTGCTTTTTGAAGGACATTCTTCAAGGGAAAAGAAGTCCGGACGATGATGGGATGAGCCTGGAAATAAGGCCTCATCTTCCTTGCAGCTATCACCAGGGCTAATGCCAATTTTTCAAGTTTCAAGTAACGCTTCTCTGCATCTATCAAACTTTTGCTGATGTAGTATACCGGATGGGGATGTCCACCAACCTCTCTTACCAGCACAGCAGTGATGGCACAACTTGAAACCGCCAAATATACAAAGAGAGTCTCCCCATCGACTGGCTTGAACAAAGTTTTGGGGGAGGACAGGTGTTTCTTGATCTCATTGAAAGCCTCATCACACTGCGGGGTCCAATCAAAGCCCTTTGCACCCTTCAAAGTTTGAAATAAAGGAGCACACCTGTCCGAAGACCTTGAGATAAATCTGTTTAAGGCAGCTAATCTCCCCGTTAACCGCTGTACTTCTTTGATGTTTCGAGGAGACTCCATATGGAATAGAGCATTGAGCTGGTCCGGGTCAGGTTGTATTCCATGCTCACTTATAATATAGCCTAGAAACTTCCCAGACTGCACTCTGAACACACACTTTTCAGGATTTAATTTCAAATTCACTTTCACCAAGTTGGCAAAAGTTTCTTGGAGGTCGGACAAGTGCAACTGCTCATCCACACTTTTCACCATCATATCGTCAATGTATACTTCCATATTTCTTCCAATTTGATCAGCAAATGCCTTGTTGACTAACCTCTGATAAGTAGCCCCAGCATTTTTCAAACACAATGGCATAACTTTGTAGCAATGAAGACCTTTGTCAGTGACAAATGTGGTATGCTCTTGATCCTTTGGATCCACTTGAATCTGATTGTATCCGGAGAAAGCATCCATAAAGGAAAGCAGCTTATTCCCAGAGGTAGAGTCTACTAACTGATCAATCCGGGGGACCGGATACAAGTCTTTTGAGCAAGCTCTATTGAGGTCTGTGAAGTCAATGCACATGCGCCACTTGCCATTCTTCTTTTTCACCAAGACAGGATTGGCAGTCCACAAAGGGTATTGAGACTCCTTGATGTGCCCCATCTTTGTGAGCCTGTCAACCTCTTGTACAATGACATCATCCTTTTCTTTGGAAAAAGCTCTTCTTTTTTGAACCACTGGAGCTACATCTCTCCGGACGGATAGGTGGTGTGATATCACTTCTGATGGAACTCCAGTAACATTAGCATTGCACCAAGCAAAAACGTGCTGATGGTTCTTCAAAAACTTTAACATTTGATCTTTCAAAATAGGTGGCATTTTAGACCCTATCTTAACACTTTTTCCATCTTCCAACCAGTGTGTTTCTACTTCTTCAACTGGTATCAACACTCCGGGGGTCTCTCTGGGGTCATCAATTTCACCATCACCCGCAGAAAGGCGCTCAAACTGCTATTACTCATCAATACGGACTGCCTCCAGCGTTCGAGGAGCCAGGGCAGTGGCATAACATTCTCTTGCAATCTTTTGGCTGCTCCGGACAACTCCAACCTGCCCCTAAACAGCATATTTCAAGCACTGGTGGACTGTTGAAGCCACGGCATGCATCCTAGAGAGCCAAGAGCAGTTTGTCATCATCATCAAAGTTCATCATGAAATTTTTAAATTGTTCCAGATGGTTGTCCGGATCAGTACTGCAATCGTACTTCTCAATTTTGGTGCTATCAAACCTCTTAGGGAGGTTTCCGGACAGAATTTTAAAGACAATGGAGATTGCCTCCAATTCCTTCCATGACTGAACACGGTACCCTCATTCGGAGTTGCAAAGATACCTGGCTCATCGTGAAAAGCGAAGGGATCCATCAGCATCTTGTCCACATGCTTCCGACTATGAGATGATCCCTTACTAATATGCCTTTTCATTTTTCCTTGTCTATCCCTTTTTCTTGAGTATTTTTTAATCTGCCTTTGCTTCTTTCTAGTTCGACCCTCATTGCTGCTAGAGGATAAGGATTTTTCAACTCCATCACTGTCCGAAGAGCTATCAGAAGATTCTGATCTTGAGTCAGAACTCTCCACTGGCTTAGACCGGTGAGACTTTTTAGAACTGGCATGAGTCTTTTTAGTGCTCACATGAGTCTTTGAAGACTCATGCTCCCTGTGGTTATCGGTGTGATGAGCAGCTGATGCTTTGGAGTTTTCTTTCACGCCCATCTTGGCCTTTTCAGCCCTCAGAGCTTCTATTTCACCCTTGAGCCTATAAACGCTCTTCGATAGTGTACTCATCGTTTTCTCCCACCACCTCGAGCAGAGCTGGTGGTACTTCTGGATTGTCCGGATTCATACGGACAGATTTTCTTCGCTGGTTTTGAATGCTTGATTCAGGCACCTTCGTGCTCCCACTGTGGTCGCCAATTTGGTATGGATAATAATTGCCTGAGGGTAGGCTGGTAATTCAGTTGGTGTTTTATGGTGGTGTGTGGGTGTTTAAGTGTTTAGAGTAGAGAGTAGAGAGATAATTAAGCAGCTTGGTAGCAGTTAATTTTCATTACCTATAGTTAATGTAGGTGGTTGGGTATTTATACCCTGGTGTTTGGGCCCTTATGGGCTTTCGGGTCATGTTTAATGGACCCGGGTCGTGTTCAAAGACCCATGAGCTCTAAGTAGGAGAGCAAGTAGATTAGTCAAAAAGTGTTTAGGTTTTTTAGTACTTTTGTCATAGTTCGAACAGTCCTATGGTCATAGTGTTTAAAGTGATCTGTCCGGTCCATGTGATTTGTCCGGTCCGGAGGCCTTGGACTGATCTGTCCGTGTCCGGGGAGCATGCTGAATTCGGACTCATCAATTGGCATAAATTATTCCCATCGTGTACTTCTTATTTGCGGCTTCACTTGGTGTTTGAGTGGAACTAAGTCAAAATTGATACTCAATGGTTGATCTAACCTCTTTGAATCCAGATATTTCGAACTTTCGTAGGATCTTCTGTATATACATTCTTCTTAAGATAGGCATAAATACCCATTTGTCTTGTTCCTCCTGATATCAATACCAAGTATCATCATAGACGGTCTCATATCATTCATCATGAACTCTTCTTTAGCTAAGTCTTTATCGTTTCCATCATTTTTCTATCTCTTGCGGGTATTGGGATATCATACACATACAATAACATTATGACTTGTCTCTCCATGCGTGTTTCCGCATTCTAATGGGCACAATTAGATATAACAACCATGAATATACTTGACGGATGTTATAAGAGAATCAAATATTCTATTCTACAGACTCGACAACTATTACAGCCCATAAATAGGTCTCTTCAACAAAGACATATATCCTTCATTCACTTCTTTAAACCCTTTTGGTTTATACATATAAATTTTATCTTTAATTTACCAAGTAGAAATGATGTAGCGAAAAAGACCCAATATTTAAATTTCCTTGTTTAGTATTTTTTATATATAGGTTTTAAAATAGTTGAAGGTTATTTTTATTTAGAATATTAAATATCATTGTATTCATATTTGATTGGATTTTGTTTTAATATTTTTTAGAATATTTGATTAAGATTAGTGATTGTCTCTATATAAAGCATCTCATACTGTAATGTTAAACAATTATTTTATTGATATAAGAAAATCATACTTTTATCTACATAAATGTGTGTTCTTGAATTCTGAATTTTGTGCTTTAAAAATCCTAGAACTCTGTGTTCTTGAAACCCTAGTTCGAGATTTCAACTATCCTTTTTTTCTTTTCGATATTCTGCCTCATCAGTTTGGTATCATAATTATAATTTGTTTTACGTAGATATATCAGTCGTGTTTTCGGAACCTAATTTCTCTGACTTGAGGATTAGAATATAGAAAAATATATTTGAGTCTGTATGCAAAATTGGAGGGGGGGGGGGGATTTGTAAGTTCATGGTTAATTCGTATAGTGATGAGAATCTAATTTTAGAAGAGCTTGTTCAGAAACCGGCGTTGAAGACTCAAATTCTTCCAAACATGTACATATTGTTAGGGCTCTCGTACATACGGTTAGGACTGATATAGTAAAGTTAGGTAAGAGTTTCTAAAAGTTTCCTAATTGCATTTTATCTTGGTATTTATAAAGATATGCATGGCATGACATAGTAACTATGGAACCTTGCCATCTAGTGTTAGGACGTCCATTGAAATGTAATAGGAATTTTACTTATGATGGTAAAATAAGACGATACAGTTTTGTGATAGATTGTCGCAAGTTTACATTATTGCCATGTACAGTAGTGTCTCGAAAACCACGAGTACCAATTAAGGAGCCTTGTGCGCATACAAGACCAGTTAACGACCTTTTTTCTATGAAGTAAAAATATGATTAGATTGAGAGAGAGAGCTTATATTATGTTTCTACATAGAGAGAGTCTTCTCCTTTATTTTATGATTTCTTTCCACCAATATTCATATTTCGCCACCATAGTAGCCATCGGTATTCATCTTTTCTACCATCATTTTCTAACTTGTATGTTTACAACTAAGAACGCTCTAACTTAAGGTGGTTGGCTAAATTTGTCTTAGGTAGAGGAAGAGAAAAAGAAAGGAATAGCCGTTATTGGGCTACTTGCCTTGCTAGGCAGAGTTATTGTTACATAATCTACTAAATACAATGGGGTTTATCCTTACAACAAGCACTACATTCCTTCCGAACCTACATTGAATGCCCAGTTGTTCACATCACCTAGTGATTCTCCTCACTCAATCAAGTCATCTCAAACCCGAGGGGCCACCAGCCGAAGACCTTCCTCCACTTTCGTAGTTATGGGGTCAGAAATTGATGAGAGTACTCCGCACAAAGTTATTAGATTCTCTAAGGCAAATAATAGTCCTTCTACACAAAATAATCCAATCGAACAACCGGTAGTTACTGACAACACCTCACCAAAAATTCCGATCACAGAAGTAAAAGCCACTTTAATCGAACTCCCATCGGGTTCAAATATACAGAAAAATCCTACAATTATAACAGATGAGTCATCTCTATTCGAGGCATATAACCTTAATGCTCAGCCCAGTGGACCTTAGGAAGAAAAACCAAAAGTCATGGAAGAAAACATGGAAAATGGTGGTGAAGATTCCTCTCTTGAGACATCGAATCCAAAAGCCCTAGAAGTTGGTGAAAATAAAAGCAAAGATAAATTCATTTTAACAGAATCTGAACTGTTTTCTCAGTCTCTCAACATACAAGTTTGGCCTAACTTCACCAAGGTCAATGTGAAGTATAGTTTTCCCTTAGAAAAAATACCTTACGTATATTCTCATAAATCCGAACTAGAGGGGATTCTTTTCTGATTCTGTTAGAGTTAGGTTGCCTTAACCCCGAGAGCCTCTGAAGGACTGTTGGATCAGGGAGTCGGTGGTTTACACCGATATGCACAACTTGGGCCTTCGGTTTCCCATACATCCCAAAATAGTGAGATAATTTAGCATGGTCAAGTTGTGCCCGAGATAAGCTAGCCCCAATATTTGGGGATATGGTATAATAACCCTTTCATTTTCCTTGATAATATTTCTTATTCCTCTTCACCTTCTAAGTGACCTCATAAATTGTGTTTACTTGACCTTTGATGTTTATTTAAAATGTTTTTTAGCTAGCTTTTCTTTTTTACTTTTTGCGTCCATGATCACTACTCGAATAGGAAGAGAAACCTTTTGAATCTAATTATGTTGTAGAGCCATCAACCGAATCAGACATGCTTCTACAATGTTTAGCTCGAAGTTATTTTTTAGATCTTGGTAGGCTTCTCGGGAGTGATAATTTGATTTTTTTTTATTAATATTACTATATGGCTCATTAGGTTTGGGGCGTTCTAATGGATTGTTTATACCCAAATCTTTTTCAGCCTTCATTTGGGATTTTAGTGCCTCAATCTCGGCCCTGAGTTGATCACGTTCCTCATACATGAAAAGTCTTTACTAAATATTGTGATTCACATGGGATGTATTCACATTCTTCTCATTTCCTCTTATCCCCTCATTTTCAAGAGGAGGATCTATCTACATAACGAGTTCCATCTCTCAAAGAATTCTGAAGATCAATTTGTGAGTTGGGTTTTGAGTAATAATATTTGGGTACCTTCCGCTTCCACTATAGTCGGCCACTTGATGAACCAAAAATTTGAATAGAGGGTATTTTGGTAATTATTTAGATAAAGTATTAAATTTTGGGTAAAGGGTAAGAAAATAATTTAGATACCAGTATTTAATATGTATAAAAAGAATGTACCAACCCCATTAAATGTTGTTCTTTGAGCTATTCATAGGGTAATTTCATATTCATGGGCTAATCTGGTCGGGTCGGGTCATGTATACGGGTCAAACTCATGAGCCGCTAGGCCCGAGAACCGTTGATAAAATATAAAGTCGGCACACATCTTAGTTACTAGTCATCCAGCTTACTAAGTATGATTTTTATTATAAGCCTAAAATTTCGTTCTGAGATAAATCCGACCCACTTCTATTCTTAACCTCCAATGATTTCTGACCCTATCAGTTTTGACGTTAAAACTGTATATGAACCAGTATTTGACAAGCCAACCTACAATAAATATGTTGATGACTACAAGGTGGGAAGGTCGGCTTCGGGTCAACTGCTCCCGAATCTAAAATTAATTCGTCTTACACCAAATTTGTTAGGAAAATCTCGTACAACATCTCTTTATCAAGATCGATGCACTGATTATTTTGCCAAGGCTACTTATGGCTCCACCACCGTCTGCGGCAGAAGGATACATAATGGCATTGCTCAAGAAGGCAGAATGCAAGATTTTTGCGAGTTTGTTAGTGACAAGTGGTGTTGTTAAAACCTAGGAATCAACGACCTCTTGCAATATCCTGAAATCTTCTAGGTGACCACCGCTTTCCTCTTCTCCAAGTCACTGCTATTGTGCCTGCTTTGGTCGGGTCAGATCTTTCTCCCAACCAAGAGTTTTACGTTAAGCTATCAGATTCCCTCAACATATGTATCCCTCTCCGATCACGACAAAGATCTTATTCTCAGTAACCGCCTCTAGCTCGGCCAACTATGTATGGGGATTAGTGAGTCTCCTATTCCACGCGCAGTCAGAATCATCCCTATTAGTGGCCGTCAGTCCTTTGTTGGTTCAGCTACGATATTTTTTACTACAACTTTTGATGTGGTTTTCGCCCGGCTTCGCCTTTGAATCGCACTCGATAAAGCTACATTTTTTAATTTGTGTAAATCACAACTATGTTTAGATTTTATCATAGGTTATATTGTGTGTATTTCCTTTCTGTTAGTACGTTGTGTGCATATGTATCATTACTACTGTTGTTATGGTATTATGACACTCATTGTGGCTATGTTAAGTCTTTTTACAGTGTATAATTTTGAATCGTTTCTTATGTGTTATGTATGCATGTTCTGCTTACACTACATGTTGATGCACAATACTTCGTCGCAATGCATTAGTTCGCGTGCATGTGTGTCTGTATGTTGCAATGAGTAGATTATAAGTAGTGTATTGTAATGGGTGGTGTAAGTTGCATTTCTTTTCCACATGATATGTGTTTGTGCAACATGATTGTGAAATCGAATATATACAAATATATTGTGTGCCATGTTGTGTAAAACAGTATATGAATGGACATTGTGGATGGGTATAAATGCACGTAGCTTCTTACTATTTCAAATATTTTTGGAGGCTCTACTTAAATACAGGAGAAATTTGTGGTTATAAATAAAATGCCTTACATCTCCACGATAGAAAGGACTATAAGAAAAATAATTTCCATCTCCATATTCGAAAAAGTTATAGGCCAAATAATCTCAATTTCCATGCTCGAAAATGATATAGGTTACAAAATCTCCATCTTTATGATCAACGAAGCTTTAAGTCAAGAAATCTCCATCTCCAAAACATAAATGACTATAGAATAAGTAACTCTATCTTCATGCTAGAGATATGTTATACGCCAAATAATCTGCATCTCTGTGATAGAAAAATGTTATATACCAAATAATCTTCATCCCTTTGATAAAAAAGGCTATAAGCCAAATCTCCGTGCTAAAACGCCAAGTGATCTCCAAAGTAGAACGCCAAATAAATCTCCATCTCCTTGACAGCAAAAGGCTATAAACGTTACATTTATATTTATATTCAGTAATGGATGTAAATAATAAATGTAACATTAAAACGTCTTATACAACTCCTATAAATAAGAGCTCAGTTCGATATGAAAAGCATCTCAAATTCTATACGGAATTACAATTACATATTCTTCTTCATTTTCTCATAATATTTTTTTTCACCTTTTTATCTCTCTTTGTGTAGAATGATTTATGTAATTTGTTAGGAAATTTACCTTAATACTCTTATAGCTGTATCATTATCCTTTTCAGATTAATTTTGGAAAGATAGTATAGTGGATTTAATTGATGTTAATGCATCCATCCCATAGACTAAAGCAAAAAAAGACTCTTGGACGGCAGTTTGAGGAGTAGTTCGATAAGCCCACGATACTTCTTGAAAATAATATGGTCATTTGCCTCCCACTCCCTCTAAATTATTTTTTAGACCCATTAGAATAGTTTTTTTAACAACGTAGATTTCCCCGTCGTCTTGGAGGTGGAAAAGTGAAAAGAAATAATGTGAAATTACTATAGAAATATAGAAAATATTCATGTCATAATATCAAACTGAGGACCATTACATGTCGTAATTATTCGGGAGATTCAAAATCTGCAACATATATTGGAGAGGATAAACTTGATCACTACTTTAGATGTAGTTCCAGATTAAGGCACAACTTCTACCAACTTAGAAAAATAATCAACTGCAAATATAATGGTTCGACGTTCTCCAGATTCCATTGGTATGGGTCCCACCATATCAAACCTCCATCTCTATTAAATGGTATTGCTTTAGATTTTTATGCCCTAGGGACAACCCACACATCTATTAAAGCATATCCATAAGTGACTGAAACAAAAATAACTTACTGCCTTTGGCTATGCAGTGACCAGGACACGAGGACGAACAACATGCTTACCCTTTTGATGGGCAAAAAATCCAGGGACAAAATATTTTACTTCTTCGACAGTGAAGATCTCCAAGACATCGACTATCTATTGACCACACCGATCATGTAAGGAGATCTCCAACCAAAATTTGACAACCATAAAGTAGAAAAATACAATGGTAAAAAACATTTAACACGAAAAAAAGAAGTTAAAACGTGCAATACTACAATTTGATAGGGGCAACAAGATGTTGTGCCACGCATCCTCCTTGACATGCAAGGGTATTGCCTTGACTTCATTCAATAGATTCTCACTTGACTACATCAAACGGTCTTAAAAAATCAAAGTAATTAGTTCTAAGATCATATTATCCATTATAAGCGGAGGCTAAAAAAGAGTTAATAGATTTTAACCGAACATTTTTGTGGAAACAAAATGACCATTTCTTAAATAAAGAAATCAATAAAATAGATTATTGAATAAACAATTGAAGTAACTTAAATAAATTACAAGTAAATACATACCATATCTAAATCATTTTTTTTTGTTATGAATGAGATTCAAGAACTTGTGTCTCACGTAAAAAAAACAGATTATTATACATTAAAAATGACAGACTATTTGAGTATTTGGATTTGTGATGTTGGTTCTATATAGGGCTCTTATAGGTTTAGTTCGGTCCGGGTTTTGACAGAATCATACTGGACCGCTAAGCTTATCGATTCGGTCGGACTGCTAAGTTTTTGGTTCTGTTTGGTCTGGTCCGATTTGGTTCGGTCCCGGTTCCAATTAGGTCCGATTTCGGTTTGGTCCGAGTTCGGTCCGGTTCTATTTCGGTTTGTTTTGGTTCAGTATAGTTTTGGTTTGGTCAGGTATCAGTCCAGTTTCGCCCCAGTTCGATGCATTTAAAAAAAATCCAATTATAATTGAATTTTCAATTTTTTACTTAAATAAATGATATAAAAATTAAAGTTGAGAAATAAATCTCTTGATTTAAAAAAATGGTAATTAACTATTTATTTTATTAATATAACGTAAAAAACAAATAATAATAATAATAAAAAACAATCGGGTATAATGATTTTATTGGTTGGATTCCCATCGGTTCTAATGGTTTTATTGGTTCGTTTCCCATCGGTTCTACAAATTTGTCGATTGTCCCGATTCGATTTCGTATCGGTTCTATTGATTTACCAGTTTTATCAGCTGATTTCCTAATCAGTTCTACCTATTTATCGGTTTTTATGTTCGGTTCCGAACCGACTTATTGTTTGGGTTTCTTATCGATTTCAGTTTTAAAATAAAACCGTGAACCAAACTGTTTAGGTTCGGTGCGGTTCTTATCAGTTCGGGTCCGGTTCTCCGTTCTTTAAAACCATTGACATCCCTAGTCTTAAATAACTAAGAACATTCGGTTCACCATGAAACTAACATCACACTTATGTTTATACCTTCTCGCATAAACCGCATAAATAAATAACCAATACAAATTTTGATAATCTTTTAGCTCGATCCAATTTATTTTGGATCGAATCACGAATTATTCTCCAAATCAAAAAGTTTTCCATCTTGTAATTTATTTTCGATCGAATCACGAATTATTCTCCAAATCAGAAAGTTTTCCATCTTGCTATATCTTTACTCGATTATGAATCCTCTTGTATATTGCATACATGAGTCGAAACTTTAAAGTAACTTTACTTTAAAGAAGATTTTCGCGATGACGATGGATTCATTGTTCTTTATTGGAGAAGGAACGAAAAAAAATCAACCATTCGATGAAATGATTAAAAAAACGATTTAGGTCGGTCATTCACAAATTGTGGTCGAGAGAAAAATAATTGCAAAAAGAAAAACAAATGGATACATTTCTTTTGTTTTTATGTTAATAATTTTTATGCAAAAGTTTGAATATAATTTTGGTTAAAAGAATAGAAAATGAGATGTTTTCGGCTGCAACACCATTCATGAAGTTGAAAACTTTCTTCAAACGTACCAAAAATGTTTTCGGTTTAGAGAATAGATTAAAGAACATTTTTGAAAAAAATAGAGAAATTGTTTATAAGAAAGAAAGCCTTTAGAGGGGAAAAGAAATTAATTAAAGGGAAATTGCACTTAAAGTACCCACTCAACTATTCAATTGTCACTTACCACCCAAGGTTTGATCAATTGTTACTTAATACCCATCTCAACTACCTTATTGTCACTAACAACCTAACTTTATTTTAATACCCTAACTACCCTTAACCCACTATATAAACGTTATTTTCTGTTTTCTTTCTATTTTTCTTGCTTTTTGAATATTTGAATTTGTTAGCCGCTCTAACCACCTAACCCTACTAACCACCACGAGCTGGGTTTAAATCACATTTTCCGGTGATCGCAAGCTGCTAAAGGTTTGCTTCTTTATGTAAGTTGTTGTGTTAGACCTGTCTAACCTCTGTTTTACACGTACAGGAGTTCATCACGAATTTTTGGAATCTTGTAGCTTACAAGTAATCGTGTTGCGAGCTTTTTAGGTAATTACCTACCGATTTCGAAGTTTTTTATTCGTTTTCTCTGTTGGAATAGGTTCTAGTCTACTGTTTTTAGATGCCATTGCCTGATTTCGAGCTTTTCTCTGTTTTTTTTTTGTTATAGTGATCTGTTTCGTTAATATTGTTCGCTATATAGTTACGTCCTTGTTTTCTGATGTTATAGTGGAATTTGGTAGTGCTTTAGTTTGTGGGTAATGTGTAGATTACGAGTTTTTAGGTCAGTTAGAGTATTGTATTTCGATACAGATATCAGGACCGGTGTTACATAGAAATATAAGGACAGGCTGCGAATAGATATATGTAGATATACACAAATATCAGGACAGGCTGCGAATTACTCGATGTATGTACACATTTCGCATGTTATGATGCGAATTGTTTGATGGTGCAGTAAATAATCTGCACAGTTTTGTGACTAATGACAAATATCAGGAATTTGTTACCTACAAATATCAGGACAGGATGCGAATAGATAGTTGTAGGTATACACAATTCGCAGCTTAGGATGCGAATTGTTTGATGCAGTAGTAAATATTTTGCACCTAGTTTTTGAGACTAATAACAAATAACTTGTATTGTCCAGGTTAAGAGATATCTAAATCACGAGTTTGTATTTTTAAATATGGTCACCAAACTGCAATTGTGCCTTTCACGGAGTTTGAAAGCTTCAAAAGTATCCAAGCTTATGTAGAGAACACGTGGGAGGAGCTTGCCACAGGTGAGTACCTAATTACTTACTCCTGCGGGGATCACAATAATTGTTTTTTTAATAACCAGAGTGATTTTGTTGGGTTGGTGTTATATCTTGATTTGGAGCGTTTAAAACGGGTTAGTTTTCTCATAGAACAACACGTCTTCGATAAGGGTTCTGGTAATAAAAGTTCTGTTGATAAGAGCTCTGGTGGTAAGGATTCTGGTGGTAAGCGTAAAGAGAGTAGCTTGGTTTTGGTAGAACCATCTCTTGATCAAATAGTTAGCGGGGAGAGTAGTAACGGTTTAGTTAATTCTGATCAGAGGAAAAAACAACTTGCTACTGCTGGTTGGGCTGATGCTATTACAGGGGTGGGTCAAGCTTTTGAAGAAGGTGTTGCCGGTCTGAGGTTATCCTTGTGCAAGTTTGCGTTAGAGCATGGTTTTTCTTTCAAATACCTGCACAACACAACAAATAAGATCACTGCTTATTGTGAAAATAAGCTCACAAGCGGGTGCAAATGGAGGGTTTATGCATCTATTGACTCAAGCACCGGCCTTATGACGATAAAGAAGCATTTCCCGAACCATACTTGCAGTCATGTTTTCTCCCAGAAGCATAAGCATAAGCGGCACAGGCATTTGACATCAGATTTGATTGTAGAGGAAATTCAGGATTCTCTCCGGACCTGCCATTCGTTGACAGCCAAAACCATACAATCGACTGTCAAACAAGATTACGGTCTTGATATCTCTTATCGTTTGTCATGGAATGCTTTAGAGAAGGCTAGGAGGGGAGTTTTTGGAGATAGTTCAAGTTCTTTTAGTTTACTAAGCGGATACTTCAAACGCTTGAAGAGCCGGGATATTACTTCAGACTGCCAGTTGGAGTTGTCAGCTGGAAACTGATTCAAGCGCTGTTTTGTAGCATTCGGTTCGTCCCTTAGTGGTTTTACTTCATGTCGTCCAATGTTGTTTGTCGATGGAACCCACTTATATGGCAAGTACAAGGGTACATTGCTCACTGCTGTAGCAAAGGACGGAAACAACGGTTAGTTACATTTATATAGTTAATGAACGATGTTTCTGTTTGAAAATGCTGATGTATTTCGCAGCAGGTGATGCGAATTAAGCAGGGTTGTGATCCTCACATTTCGCAGTTGAGGCTGCGAATTAGGTATTATGCTGAATAAACTGTACTTACATCGCAGCTTGAGTTAGGTATTATTTAAAGTTTCCACAAGCTTCGAATTCACATAACAAGTTGCGAACTGTTTGCATGATCAATTAAAATGTCACACACATTTCGCATGACAAGCTGCAAATAGTTACAGGACAGCATGCGAATTGTTTACAATTTTTAAACGTTTCACTACTTTTGTAGTGTTTAATTGATCTGCCTTTTTCCAGGACTATTCCTTGTTGCTGTTGCTGTAGTTAGCATTGAAGATTGGGACAATTGGATGTGGTTTTTGGGGTGTTTGAAACCACATTTGCTGGATCACCAGATCACATTTATTTCAGACCGTCATTCTGGTATTGTTAATGATGTTTCTGTCTTGTATCCAAACTGCTATCATGCGTACTGTTATTTCCATCTCATGCAGAATTTGAGAGCCAAACTGGAACATACTAACAGGGAGTATAAAAAAAAGATGTTGAGTTTCTTCCACCGTCTTGCTTATGCTCCCAGTCAAGAGCTTTTTAAAGAGATACTAACGAGTTTTTTATGTGAAGGTGGTGAGAGAATGAGTGATTTTCTTGCAAATTTACCCCCTGAAAAGTATGCGCAGGCTTACGTAAAAGGGAAGCGATACGGCTCTATGGCTTCTACCGCAGCTGAATCGTTTAACAATCAGATCAAAAAATATTGCGGCTTACCAATTGTTGAGTTTATTGATTGGATTAGAGTCTTGCTTATGACTCAGGTTTCACGGAGATACGAAGAAGGTCTCAGCTGGAGTACTAATTTGGTTCCCGAGTACGAGAAGAAGCTAAAGCAGAATGTTGACATGTGCCGAAGTTGGGTAGTACGTAAGTCCTCTTCCGCCATGTTCGAAGTCTTTTCGACTCCTGTGGCTGTTGTTAATCTGTTGGATTTCAAATGTTCCTGCGGATCATGGCAACAAGAGTGTTTTCCATGTGCTCATGCTCTAGCGGCATTACAATACACTGACCAAGATCCATTGACTGTAATAGAACCCTTCTTTACGGTTAAGAATTACAGGGAAAGTTACTCTTTCAGCATACCAGCTCTAACTGATTTCGGCGAAGGGTCCAGCGCTAACGATCCTTCTTTTGTTGAAGTTCTGCCTCCGAACGTTAAGAGACGCTCCGGAAGGCCTAAGAAAAAGCGAATCCCTTCTAGAGGAGAAATCTCAACCAAGAAGTTAAGGTGTGGCCGATGTTCGAAATCAGGCCATAACCGGAGGACTTGTGATGTTCCAGTTTAAGGACAATTTTTTTGTGTGCATAGTTATTGTTCTGTACAGCAAATTAGACATTTGTACATTCCTGTGTTTTTGTATTTGCTACTATTGGAGTTGTAATCATTTCGCATCCTGTGATGCAAATTATGTACAATACGTTGGTGCTTGTTACAAACATCTATCACGATTACATGCGAATTATGTACAATTATGTGAAATTTTAACAGGGTGCGAATCATTGGTAAAATCATGTCAAACATTTATCATATATTACGTTTCGCATGATAGGCTGCGAATTAGGGCCAGAATTGTGATGCGAATGCAGTTCAGTTAGGAGTCCTGATATTTGTCATGTGAGAAGCTGCGAATTGTTATTTAATAAAATACCAGGACATTCAGTAAGGTTGAAAATCAGTAATATAGCAGGTTAACATGCGAATGATGAACAAAATATATTTGGATTACAAAAAGGAGGATTACAAGTTGGATTACAAACATCTATCAGGATTACATGCGAATTATGTACAATTATGTAAAGTTTTAACAGGGTGCGAATCATTGGTAAAATCATATCAAACATTTATCATATCGTACGTTTCGCATGATAGGCTGCGAATTAGGCCAGAATTGTGATGCGAATGGAGTTCAGTTAGGAGTCCTGATATTTGTCATGTGATAAGCTGCGAATTGTTATTTAATAAAATATCAGGATAACATGCGAATGATGTACAAAATATATTTGGATTACAAAAAGGAGGATTACAAGTTGGATTACAACAAGGAGGATTACAAAATATATCCAGAAACTAACAACTGTTTACACATATCACTACAAGCTGCTGGTGCTAGTTAGTTGCATTTCAAAAAAAACAAAAAACAAAAACCAACTCTAGCAGTTGGTAGATGATTCATCACCAACTGTTTCCTCTTTCTCCTTTTTGTGTTGATCATCTTTGTCTTTCTTCTCTTTGTCTTCGACTTTCTCTTTCTCTTTCTCCTCTTTATCCTCAGCTTCAACATCAACGTCCATCATGCTTAAAAATTTTGTCCTCGATGGACCAGCTTCGTCTTCCCTCTTCCTTTTGTTGTTTTGAACCTCTGGCTGAGGTGCAGTAGGAAGCATTGGAACCTGTTCTGGCTGAGGTTCAGCAGCAATCTGTGGAACAACTTCCAATGGTTGAGAGTCAGCTGAGTAGTAGTCATCATATATGTCTAACCTAAAAACAGATACTAGGCTGTTTGGTGGTGCTGCTGGCATGATCTGGTCATCACTCCAGTTAACGGTTAAGGATGACCAGGAGTCACCCAGAGAACCGAGTGAACCAGAGTTTGAGTATGAGGTGGTGGTTGTGGTGGTGGAAAAAGACATGACTTTTTGAATTCGAAGAGACGAGGGAAATGAGTTTGTTAAAAAATAGCTCTGGTTTAAAATGTAGAGTTTGTTTTAAAAATAGCCTCTGGTTTTCTAGTGTTATTTATAGGGAAAGGAGGTGATCATTACATAGCCTCCATGTCCAATCAGCAATTAATGAGTTCTGGACATGATTAGATTGTTTTTTGCGTGCTCAATGCAGAAAATGTTTACCAAGGCATATGCCATAGCCGGTTCGTATTCTTGAATGATGTTATTTAATATTTTATTTATGCACCAGGCTGCGAACAGGTTATAAGCTGGTATACCAGGATGCGAATTTTGTGTGTATTGATAACCATCTCTCAGGTTAGGCTGCGAACTATTTGATATAATTTAGGCTGCGAAGTATTCATACAGGTTTGGCTGCGAACTGTTCATACATACCAGGATAATAATCAATCATTATATATCAGGTTATGATGCGAACTAAAAGATAATGAATATTCATTATATATCACAATTTGTTTATGTATGCACAACAAAAGTAAAATTTACAACAGACATATGTATTTTACAAGCAACTAATGTATTTACAAGCAATACATGAATCAGCCATATGTGACGGTGTCTATGTCATTTAAAAAGTAATAGAACATTTCTGCTCTTAAGGCAGTCACCATATCTGTATCGTATTTTTTCTGGACTGATCCATGCTTAATAATATTGCTTGCATATTTGCAGACGAAGACACCACAGTCCACGGTGCCTTTTTTTTGTTGTGGGAAGCCTCTTTCCACTTTCACCTTCCACCCTGTACTATATTTGGGTAGGAATCCTCTATCCAACAAATATTTGATCTGTGTATAATAATTAGTGTTAGGAATATGCACAAAAACAAAAACAGTTGGTGACATACAATTCGCATCCTGAGGCTGCGAATTGTATTACAATAAATCATACACAATTCGCATCTTAGGCTGCGAAATATATGGCAGCCTTGATAGGCTGCGAATTGAGTTGTGAACAAGCTGCGAATTGTATCCAACATAGATATGCTGCGAATTAAGTTATGAACAGGCTGCGAAAAAACATCTTGATTACTCACAATTCGCAGCATACCAGATCTCATTTCGCAGCATGCATACTTAAAAAGTGTTCAGATTTAAGTGTATAGTTTGGAATATTTACCAGTAGTGCAGGTGTTCTTGCGGTGGGGTCTATGGCATGAAGCTTAGGCAGAAGCGAGTTGTAGTTTGAAATTGTTCTTCCGTCAACGTCGATGACGAGCAACGTCCAGTGGTTTGTATTGTCCTTCGACTCGGTGCACACTGGAACCATGATGATGTTGGCATTTTTGCGCCCCTTCCTAAAAGCCATGTCCACCAGATTTTCCACTTGCCACCCTGCTTTCATTTGATGTTGCAGCCAAGCAAGAGTATATTAAAGTGATAACATTTCTGAGAACTTTGGTCTATTTACGTGAGCTAAACTTACCGCAGTCATGCCAGAAATCAGTATGGCGTCGTGATGCTCTCTTTTAGCTTTAGTGCATGGAACTTTGTAGTCTGCATCTTCAAGTATCTTTCGAATCCAAGCATCGATAAGCTAACAAAGGAGTTGTAGATTTATGTTAAATATAGAATACATATTTGAAACATTGAAAATAAAGTTGGTTGACAATTGGATACCTTTACGTCCAGCTCCAGTTCTAAAGCTAGTGCCATGAGATCACTCGCTTGCACCCTGATTCCGTACGTAAACTTGGACTCCGGTAACTGCCATACCACTGGATCAGGGGTGTCGCTCTCGTAGGTTTTAACCAACTGTATTTTGTGGTATTGTACCAGATCGATACGCTCAGTTACTTTGGTTTTCTTGGGCCAGTCGCTGTATTCTACTACTGGCGGTTCCCGCATTGTTATTACAAACTCTTCTTCCTCTGCCACTTGAGGCTGCGTTTGTGTCAGTAGCGCAAAACTTGGCTCCTCTATCTCATTAACCGTCTCGAGCTTAGTATGAAACAAAAATCAAAAGTAGAGGGCGTCAGTGATTATAAGTGCAACGAGTCCAAACAGTTCGCAGCTTAGGCTGCGAAATGTAAGGTAGCAGTTAAATAAATTTATTATTATATATCAGGGTAGGGTGCGAACTATTTGAGGTTCCACTGAACAGTTCGCATCATACCCTGATATTTGTTTGTAATACTCCAATCAGCATTTTCCAAAAGTCACATGTTATGATGCGAAATCATTGTAAGTAGGCCTTACCGCACGGTCAGCGACAACCACTACCGTTGACTTGTTCGGCATAGAGGCTGGATCGTGTCGGCAGAAATCATTAATGTCATCCTCCGACATGTTCTCCAGAGACCGTTGTATTATAGAATCGTAATATACATTATCAATTTCATTTAAAAATGTCTGTGAAACTTGAGTACTAATACCATCAACAAAAGCATCAGGTAAACCTACTGTGTTATCGTGGGACTCTGGAGCTGGCAGTTGATTTGTTACCGGGCCTACAGTTTGACGTTGGCTTAGCAATTCTGACTTTGCTGACAGCACCGTTGGTCTTTGAGGTTCCACCAAAGAAGTGGTTTTGTCTTCTAAGGATGGTCCTTCCTGGCTGAGTAATTCTGTCTTCTCACCGGGATGGACAGGTTTCGACTCTTGAGGTGCTACCTCTTGAGTTAGCCTTTCTCTCTTCGCCAAGGTTATCTGTTGCTGCTGTTGTTGTTCTTCTTGTCCTTGTTGCCGGTCTTCGTGTTGAACCTGTGGCTGCTGGTGTTGCTGGGGGTGTTCTTCGTGTTGTTGTTGCTGGGGGTGTTCTTCTCGTTGGTGATGTTGTTGTTGCTGCTGTTCGTGTTGTTGTTGTTGTTGTTGTTGTTGCTGTTGTTCCTGTTGTTGGGGGTGTTGTTGTTGTTCTTCTTCTTCTTGCTTTTGCTGGTGGTGTTCTTCTTCTTGTTGCTGCTGTTGTTGTTGTAGCTGTTGTTGCTGTTCGTGTTGTTGTTGTTGCTGTTCGTGTTCGTGTTGTTGTTTTTGCTGTTCGTGTTGTTGCTGTTCGTGTTGTTGTTGTTGTTGTTGCTGTTGGGCTTGCTGTTTCTGCTGGTGTTGTTGTTGTCTTTCGGTCTCCTATTTCATACAAAAATCAAAAAAAAAGGGTGGAAGGGTTAAGCATAAGTTAATCATTGTGTAATCACATTTCGCATCCTGACCTGATATCTATGTTATTCACTCCTAACAATTCGCAGCTCAGCATGCGAATTGTGTAAAAACCAACCAGTTTATTACATAATTCGCAGCTCAACCTGCGAAACGTTTGGAATGACCAACCAGTAATAACCAACCACTTTATTACATAATTCGCAGCTCAACCTGATATTTGTTTGATAACATCATATCATCTACTTACATTATCTACCTCGTGTGTATGTGTCTCCATGATGGGTGAATTGTGGGCATCATCGTCCCTTTCTTCCGGCAGTACTCCAGGAAGAAATGTGTGTTGATCAGCATTAGACACGGATGCTTGCTGATCAGTGGATTTTTGTCCCTCTGGAAGTGCTGCTGGTACCTGCTTTATTGGGCTTTCAGTACGGCATATTGGCAGAGAGATAGCATTGTGGAGTTGTTGTGCTTCAAGTTCCGCTATCTTGCGTTTCAATTCTTTCAGCTGCAAAAATGATAGCAAACGTTTTATAAACATATTAAGTGCTGATTGTAGTGATTATTTAAGGTTCAAGTCATACTTACTTCTCTGGCCTGTTTTTCTATTTTTCGCTCGTACTTGTTCTTGTCGGCGTACGTCTTCAAACGCTTTGATTGAGCAGCAATATCGGGATTAGGGTTGTGTCATTTGAATAAATAATCACCGATCGTTTCACTCATACTGGTTGTGTCGGTGTCGGAGGGCTCTTGCCTGGATTTGCCTTTGGGTTGTGGTAGAATTGTTTTCTTTGGGAGTCTTGGTGGTGGAATCGATGGCTCGGGTGGTGTTGGGTGTTCGAGTGTGGGAGACATCACCTTATTTGTTACATTCTGTGATGCTGGTCTCCTTTTTTTTGGTTTTGATGCTGTGCTTTTCGACCTCTTCCTAGGTCTTTCTTCCGGTGAAAAAGGTACCGTTACTTCTGCATCTTCACCATGTTCATCATCTTCTCTTTCTCCGAAAGCTTCAATTTCAGCCTCGGTAAGCTGTAATGGACCTTCTAAAACCTACCAACAGATGCACATGTAAGTAAATTAATTGTTTCGAAAGTATGAGGGTGTAGACAAACAAATTGTTTTTTATAAGCAGTTCGCATCATATGATGCGAACTGTGTGCTTTTAAATCACATTTCGCATGTTAAGCTGCGAAATTATTATGGGACAGTATGATGCGAACTATATGTAAAGCATATCATGGGAACTAAGTGTAAACCATATGATGCGAACTAAGTATTAAACATATGATGCGAACTAAGTATTAAACATATGATGCGAACTGTACTGAACATGAAGCTGCGAAGTAAAATTCATATCAGGCTGCGAAATGTTTGAGATATTTTTATAAGCAGTTCGCATCATATGCTGCGAACTGTATGCACCCCAAGTTCAATACATATATTAAGATTATACCTGGTCAGCATCCAGCAAGGGTGTTTTAATAAGATACCCCATGGTTGATGCGTGGCACTCTAACCCCAACCATTTGAAGAACCTTGGTATCGAGGTTGGCTTCGCTACCTCGTGGCCGATTGTTGTGTGCTCCATGATGAAGGGCTGCATGGGGACAAGTTTTATCAACACGATGCTATGTACATAACTAATTGTTATATTGAATAGATCAATCTTACAACTACAAGGGCGACGCAGCCGACGACTTTATCGGCTCTTTCTACTGCTAAGCAACACCTGATAGACTGTCGAAGCTTGAACAGAATCGATCCAGCCCAGTCGTAATTGTTTATTCTGTTGAGGTCTTCAACGTAATAAACCGTGCTCCAGCCCAAGATATCTCCAGATACGGAGTAGAATAGCGTGGAGCACAAAAACAGTATCAGCAGCCTCGCCACGTCTTCCAATTCATGTTCCTCTCCTTCGTTTATGGCCTTCTCTATACCCTCCTGTAAAACCAATGACAACATTCTATGTTAGAAATGTACAGAATCTTGCTTTATAAAGATGAAGTCCATTTTAGACGTACCTTTATGATGGCATTTGTTATTGTTTTGGTATTACTAGCTGATGCTTTCCTGCCAGTTTTTGACATGAAGTATTTCTTCATCATCCTTGATTCGTCCTCCTCGCCGGCTGCATACTTGTTGTGAAAAGCGCCGGTTTTTGTTAACTCCATTTTCTCGGTGCCATGCCTCAGCCCGAATATGATCTTGATATCGTTTGTAGTTAGCTTTACATACTTGTTGCCAATCCTAAAGGCGTCTCTTTCCAGAGAGAATTTCTCGAGGATATACTGAATGATTTAGTAGAATTTTTTCCTAGGCAGCTCTTCCTCATTACGGATTTCGAACGCCGTTTTCAGAAGCGTGTAGAAGGGTGTGTTTCTTGCAGCTTCAATGTGGGCCCTTGTAATACGCATGTCTTTTAGTAGCTTTAGAAGGCTCACCAACCATGATCTGTAGTAGCTGGGTTTTGTTGTCATTCTTCCTGCACAAACACAAATCAGTTGGAATGTCACAAATAATTCGCATCACAAGTTGCGAATCGCATACATATAAATACTGGCTTAACAGACAAGTTGCGAAATAAGTTCTGACATGATGCGAATTATATAACTCAAGCTGCGAAGTGTATGCAAATAAGTATAAACATTAACTGAGCTGCGAATTGCTTGAATAGTAGGTTATCAGGATGCGAACTGTTACACTTTTTACATGCACGTTGCAGGGATCTGGGAATTATGCAACAAACACCAAAATCAACAATGAACTACCTAATGCAGATCTAACATACATAATATTTCTCAGGAGAGTATCAGTATTACATGCAACTAAAATTATACCCTGGCTTCGACTATAAACCCATAAACTGAGCAACTATCGTCAGTAGATACTTCATTCTAGTATCAACAGCCTCGCCTATCGTGAATTAAGAGCAAAAAGTGGTTCAAATTCGTTAAAAACGCAAAAAAAAGTATAATTTCCACGATAATGCATACCTGTTAAATTTCACCGGTCGGAGAACAAGATAGAAGCTTTCAGAGACGACTTCACGACAACTTTGTCGAATGAGATTTGAAGGTGTGTAGTCTGTCTGAGTAAAAGAGGCTGACCGGTGCGATAGTGACGAAGGTGAGAAGCTGTAGGGTTTCTGGGTTTGAGAGAGAGAGAGTATCACGAAGTCGAACGGTTTGTTTTCTGGTGGTTTCTAAAATTAGAATTTTGCGTTTATTTAGGGTGATAGGAGGGTCGAAAAAGTGGGATGGAATTGAAAAATGGGTATATATAGTGGAAGAGTATTTTTGTCCAATTTATTAGTCTGGGTATTAAGTAACACTATGTTAAAAGCGGATACCGCCGGGTAATAAGATAGTTGAGTGGGTATTTTCAGGTACTTTTCTTTTAATTAAAAGAGTAAGACATCTTCATTTGTAATTATACCGGAGCAAAAGACCGATATATCCCTATCCATAAATATATGGTAATATATCCTCATTCCAAATACAACCTTACTATCTTTCATATTTTTGATGAGTAGCTGGCTGCTTAATGTTTAGTTCGGTTTGCCAGGATTTATTTTAGCAAAAGAACAACATGCAATTATTTCTTGAAAAAGGACAGATATAAGAAAGATTGAAAAGCATATGGAAGTAGATCCATGAAGTGTTAAGGTTATGGCCTAAAAGTTTAAAAGAAAGCCAATATTCCTGTTTAGTAAAAGCAATTGGATCTTGTCTCGCGTACAATTTGGTAGAAAATTAGCAGATTAGTAAATTGCTGTCTGCTTGGAATAATATGGAACATTGATATGTGAAGAAGCAAAATGGTTTAATATTGGACCGACGGATACAGAATACATAATTTTCTCCATATATACATGACAGAACAGTTTGGGTTAGTGACGTGAAGGGTGAAGAAAGTGAAACTCCAACAGCTTTGTTATTAAATATCCTATTTTTAATTTCAACACATGTGAAGTTTCCTTAGTTGAAAGCTTCCGAATGCGAAATGTTCTTGAATATAATTTAAGATTATATCCATTCAAATGGTGCTTATTATTGAACATTTCAAAGTCAATATTCTATATACTATATTTCCAGTTGGTAGGAAGAACAATAAACCATTATGTACGCTTCTAGAAATACATGTATATATAGAGATACCTTCCCTTGATTCATATTCATAACATGCCCCCTGTGAAAGCAAATAAGTAACTTACATCAAAGAAGCTCTTAACAATATGGCCACTCCCTGGTCTTTTTTATGCCTTGCCTTAGCCATGTGCTGCTTGGTGGCTAATGCCGCAGCCGCCGAGTACCCATATGGATATTCATCACCTCCTCCTCCATATGTATACTCCTCTCCGCCTCCTCCACCATACATTTACAAGTCTCCACCGCCTCCTCCATATGTTTACTCGTCTCCACCTCCTCCACCATACGTCTATAAATCACCACCACCACCTCCATACGTCTACTCGTCTCCACCTCCTCCACCGTACGTCTATAAATCACCACCACCACCTCCTTATGTCTACCCCTCTCCTCCTCCTCCACCATACATCTACAAGTCTCCGCCACCACCTCCTTACGTTTACTCGTCTCCACCTCCTCCACCATACGTCTATAAATCACCACCACCACCTCCATACGTCTACTCATCACCACCTCCTCCACCGTACGTCTATAAATCCCCACCACCACCTCCTTACGTTTACTCATCTCCACCTCCTCCACCATACGTCTATAAATCACCACCACCTCCTCCATACGTTTACTCATCTCCACCTCCTCCACCATACGTCTATAAATCACCACCTCCTCCTCCATACGTTTACTCATCTCCACCTCCTCCACCATACGTCTATAAATCACCACCACCTCCTCCTTATGTTTACTCGTCTCCACCTCCTCCACCATACGTCTATAAATCACCACCACCTCCTCCATACGTCTACTCATCACCACCTCCTCCCCCGTACGTCTATAAATCACCACCCCCTCCTCCATATGTTTACTCGTCTCCACCTCCTCCACCATACGTCTATAAATCACCACCACCTCCTCCATACGTCTACTCATCACCACCTCCTCCACCGTACGTCTATAAATCACCACCCCCTCCTCCATATGTTTACTCGTCTCCACCTCCTCCACCATACGTCTATAAATCACCACCCCCTCCTCCTTATGTTTACTCGTCTCCACCTCCTCCACCATACGTCTATAAATCACCACCACCACCTCCATACGTCTACTCGTCTCCACCACCTCCACCGTACGTCTATAAATCACCACCACCACCTCCTTACGTTTACTCGTCTCCACCACCTCCACCGTACGTCTATAAATCACCACCACCTCCTCCGTACGTTTACTCGTCTCCACCTCCTCCCCCGTACGTCTATAAATCACCCCCGCCTCCTCCATACGTGTATTCGTCTCCGCCTCCTCCTCCGTATGTCTACAAATCACCACCGCCACCTCCGTACGTCTACAAATCCCCACCACCCCCTCCGTACGTCTACAAGTCTCCACCCCCACCTCCTTATGTCTATTCATCTCCACCTCCACCTCCTTATGTCTATTCATCTCCACCTCCTCCACCATATGTTTATAAATCTCCGCCACCACCACCACCGTATGTCTATAAGTCACCACCACCTCCACCGTATGTGTACAAGTCACCATCTCCACCTCCTTATGTGTACACATCACCACCGCCGCCTTCACCGACTTATTAGCTTGGCCTCAGCTAGGTTGGTTGAACCGGAGAGAAATTTAAAATGCTGTTTAAACTCCATGCTCTGCTAAGCAGTTTGTAATCTTCTATTCTTTATACTACAGTAAACATAAAGATTTGTATGGGATGTATGCTCTTCGAGCTAATTATATTAAATAAGACATTATTTTTATTCAATACAGTTAATTTTTAACACGGAGTATCAGGTAATTGAGGCCTCACGGGGGTTTTGTGAATGATTCGGACAAATAAATCAGACTATTAATTTTGAATTAAACATACCGGAGGTCAAGTTTAAAGTGAGTTTTGGCTCTTTTAAATTTCAAGGATCCTAAACCAGATTTTTTTTATTGGATCTCACGACACTCTAAAGCCTACGATGCCTTTTAGTGTGTATGTACCACACTAGCTATTCTTGATTGTCCTAGAGAGATTTACATTAGACATTTCTTTCAAACCGAAAAGTTAAGCATGGGCATTATTTCAGTTTGCCAGTTTGAGCGTCACCCTATTCCTAAGGAAAACCCAATTCTCGCAAATTCAAATATATCTGGTATAGATACCTCTAATACCTTGTCTGAGAAGTAGAAAGATGGTATCTTACTATCTTACTAAATACTAAATGTGGTGGTGGAAGGTTGAGGCCAGATATTAGAGAAGAAGAATATTACTGGAATTGATTAGAGAAATATAGTGACAACAATGGAGAAAAAAAGTAGCCTGTCAGAAAAACAAAAGATAAATTAAACATAAACAACTCGGTAGCTAAATGGTCAATGAGAAGGAAGTTAACAATGAATCTCATAAAATTGAGACTAAGCTTGGCTCCAACACAGATTTGAAGGTGTTTTTCTACGTGATTGTTTGGATTTAAACCGTCTATGGTTGGATAAATAATTAGGATGTAATATCCCCAAAATGAGTGAATTATTTTAGGGCTTATATAAGTTTTTTATTATAAACTATGTGAACTTTAATCGGTCTATAAGAAGTTTAACGTTTTACATAGTTAGTCTTAAACACAAACATAATTATTCGTGAACCGATCATCGATTTAAATAAATTGTATTTCGGGGGAAACATGCTAAAATAAATTATCGACATCTAAAGAACAACAAAAAACCTCCAAAAAAATCATCGTTTAAAAAAATGTTGTTTTGTTCTAATTTTTTATTTAGTTAAACCGTCGCATGTTATATCGATGTATTGGACTATCGTCAATATTAATCCGATAAATATAATTATATAAAAAATAATAGACTAATAGACAAATTGAAGATAATTGTATAGATTACATGTTTAATTCCCATTACTATGACTATGAATGATTAGTTTTTGGATTATTTTGTGAGGAATAAATAAATATCAATTATGATCCCTAAAATTTGAAAACGTAGTTTTCATTTACTTTATAAGTTTTATATCATATTAATAATTCGATATTTAGATTGTTAATTAGGTTTTACTATTAAACTATCCTATGTTAATTGGATCTCCTATCAATTATATCTTTTATATTAATTAAGCATTCTATATTAGTTAGATTTTTCTGTTGATGGTATCCGTTATATTAATTAAATTTTCTATTAAGTTGCTTAATTAAGGGACTAAGAGTGTTCACACTAATAAATAAAAGAAGATATTGCTTTGCAATGTGTGGCGAGAGGAGAGAAAAGGCGAGTGATGGCTTAGAGGAGATCGGTCAGTCTGTTTGTACAGAGTCTAGTGAGGTACAAGATAAACACTTGAATATGCATTTTTGAGATTCACGCATTCTTTGTAAATCTATAAGGGAGTATTGTAACAAATGAGTTATGGAGTATTTAGTTTTTGAAAGTCTTCTTGTAACCTCATCTATATAAATTGTGTCTCTTACCCATTGGCGTATGATTTTTTCACGATCCAAACCATGTTAAATCTCTTGTTGTGAAATTGACTTTTTTGTTCTTGTTCTTCTTATTAACTTTGTTCTTGAAATAAGGTAAGAGCTTAAGCTCGTATTACCTTCTACATTCTCTCGGGTAGGTGTTCGCCAACTGTTGGTCACTACTTCGGTTGAGTGGCTAGGGTTCGGCCTAGCGAGACTTATTAGGGCTGGGTCGGATCTTGTTCTAATATTATTTATTTTCCTAACATAAATATCATAATATAATTTAGTATTATGAAGTGTTAATTATTGTGGACGAGCACCAAGCTACAACTTCGGTTCAAGTAGAACAGCCTGAATGAACTTCGTGCAGGCTTACCCTTAGGGATAATAACTATACTTGAGAGAATTCAATAGTTCCTGCTTATGGTAGTACCTACATTGATGACTTACTTTTAGCCTAAACCTAACAATTCTCCACCTAGACTTATAGTAACTCCAGCATCCATTGCATCCAATATTCAATTCTTTGGAGATCATATCACCTGCATCATAGACTTTCACAACTCTTATAGAAACATGAGCTTTGAAATCGAGATTACATTAGTGACAACATCCAATAGATTTTCCTCGCTAGCAATTTTGGTCGCTTTCACTTGATCTCTCTCCACTACAACTAGATAAAGTGAAACTTGAAATCTAGATGTTTAGTTCTCCCATGGAACTTTAGATTCTTCATTATTTGAAAATCACTAGTATTATCACATAACATAATCATATCTTACTTCATACCAGGAATTTTACTCAACAATTCTTTCAGTCAAATAATTTCGTTCATGGTTTCTGTAGCGATCATATATCCAATTTCCGTAGATGACAGTATAACGAGCTTCTGCATACAAAATTTCCAACTAAACACCTCTCCAAGCATAGTAAATATATAACACAAAGTAGACATCATTGTGTCAAGAAAACCTGCATAATCGGATTCTGTATACCATTTTAGCATTATACGAGTCGTATTGTTCTTTTTGTAACATAACTCTATATCAGTCGAACCTTTCAAGTATGTCATGAGCCACATGAGTACATGTTAATAAGACTTTCCCAAATTAGATATGAATTCGCTTAAAACACTTAGGGTGTAAGCAAGATCATATCTTGTGAGAATCATAACATACATGATACTACCAATAACATTGGCATAAGGTATCTTCATCATGTACTTCTTATCTGCAGCTTTACTTGGTGCTTGAGTGGAACTAAGTTTAAATTGATAATCAATAGTTGATCCAACCTCTTTGGATCTAGATATTCCGAACTTTCTTGCGATCTTATGTATGAATTCTTATTGAGATATGAATAAATACTTATATGTTTTGTTCCTCCCGATATCAATACCAAGTATCCTCATAGATGGTCTCATATCGTTCATCATAAACTCTTGTTTAACTAAGTATTCATTGTTTCAATGATTTTTCTATCTCTTCCGACTGTTAGGATATTATCCGCATACAATAGCAATATGAATTGTCTCTCAATGTGTGTTTCCACATTCTAATAGGCACAATTGGATATAACAATCATGAATATACTTGATGAATCTCATAAAAGAATCAAATATTCTATTCCACATCATCTACGGCTGTTTCAGCCCATAGAGAGGCCTCTTCAACAAACACACATCTCCATTCTTCACTTTTTTAGCTGATACATGTAGTTTTTCTCTTTAATTTACCTAGTAGAGTTATACTAGTAATGATGTAGAGGAGAAAACCTAATATTTAAATTTCATTGTTTGGTATTATTTTTAAATAGTAGAAGGTTATTTTTATTTAGCAACCTAAATTTGATTGCATTCAGATTTGATTGGATTTTTTCTTTTAATATTTTTAATTTATTTTTAGAATATTTGATCAGGTTTAATTGATGTTTCGATATAAAGCATCCCATGTTGTAACGTTAAATACTTGTTTTATTGAAATAATAAAATCAGACTTTTATCTACATAATTGTGTGTTCTTGAATTCAGAGTTGTTTGTTTTTTAAACCCTAGAACTGTGTGTTTTTGAAACACTAGATCAAGGTTTCGTCTATCCTTTGTTCTTTTCGATATTCTATTGCATCGGTTTGGTATCATAGCTCTAATTATTTCTACGTAGATATAGGAATCATGTTTTCGGAACCTAATTTCTCTGATTTGAGGACTAGAATACAGATAAGTATATTTCAGTTTCCATGCATAATTGGGGGGAAATTTTGTAAGTTCGTGGTCGATTAGTATAGTGATGAGAATTTGATTTCAGAAGAGTGTGTTTAGAAACCGACATTGAAGACTTAAATTCTTCTAATCTCGTACATACGGTCATGACTATTAGAGTACAGTTAGGTAACATTTTCTAAAATTTGCCTAATTGTATTTTCTCTTCGTAATTATAAAGATACGCATGACGTGACATAGTAATTATGGAAGCTTGACATCTAGTGTTAGGACATCCATGAAATTTTGATAGGAATTCTACTTATGATGGTAAAATAAATCGATATAGTTTTGTGATGGATGGTCGCAAGTTTACATTGGTTCCATGTAGATTCGTGTCTCCAAAATCCAAGTACCAGCTAAGGATTTTTGTGCTCATACAACACTAGTTAACTAACTTAGTTTTTTATGAAGCAAAAATATAATCTCATGGTATTTTTGGTAAGTGTTTGGACAAAGTAATAAATTTTAGGAAAAGGGTATAGAGAAAATTGAGGTGCTAGTATTTAATATGTAAAGAGAGAATGTACCAACCCCATGAGCCCCCGGACCCAAGGATCGTTCATAAAATATAAGGTCGGCACACAACTTATTCACTAGGCACCCAACTTACTCAGCATTATTATAAGTCTAAAATACTCCTCTAAGATAAATCTTACCCATTATCATGTCTAGCCTCGAATGATTTACGACCCTATCATCTAGCTACCTTAGCTCTCTCAGAATTATTTCGGGAGAGCTAACTGATATATATCTGAACAAATTCTGATGGGTTTATTTAAAAATGTTACTACCCAACGGTTACAACTTCACACCATTTATTTTGTGAGACACGTGTCCAATTCTTATTTGATTTACGAACTCTTTTCACCTTACGTAAAACCATCTAATCAAAAGAAAGAAACGGTTGCACTCCTCTAGAGTCTCCTAGCTACTACTGTCGATTCCTTATCCTAAAAAAACACTCAATTTTTTTCAGTCCCCATATAAACTTGGCCTTATTTTTGTACTGTAGGTATTTTTAGAGAGAAAGCTTACATTATGTTTCTTGATAAAGAGAGTCTTCTTCTTTATTTTCTGATTACTTTCCAGAAATGTTTCTCTTTCACCCATCATATTAGCCATCGTTAATAACCTTTTTGGCATATTTTTAGGGCTTGTATGTTTACATGTAAAAATGCTCAAACTAAATGTGGTTGGCTAAATATTTTAGAGCTAGAGTCTATGTTGGGCAACTTGCCTTCCTAGCCACAGTTATTGTAACTCAACCTACGGAATACGGAGGGGTTTATCCTTACAACAAGCATTGCATTCCTTTCGGACCTATATGGACTGCCCAGTCGTTCACATCATCTAGACATTCTACTCAGTCAATCAAGTCATCTAAAACCTGGGGTTTACCAGCCATAAAACTCCCTCCATTTTCATAGTTATGGGGTCGAACATTAATGAAAGTACTCCGCGCAGAGTTACCAGACTCTCTAGGGTAAAACAATACGCCTTCTGCACTAAATAAGCCAATTGAATAACCTATAGTTACTGATAATCCCTCATCATCAATACTGATCATGGAATGAAAATCTATTGTAACCGAACTCCCATAGGGTTCAAAGATAGAGGCAAATCCCATAATCTTAACAGTTGAGTCCTTTCGATTCGAGGAAGAAAACCTTAGTGCTCAGCCCAGTGACCTTTGGAACAAATACCACATGTCATAGAAGAAAAAATGGAATATAGTTAATTATCAATCATGGAGAACGGTAGTTATTCATTCCATCACTGTAAATAAAAGATCAGTTTGGTCGATGGAAGTCTCCAAGAAACTCACAGAATAATGAACCTGTTCTGTTTGAGCAATGGAGTCAGTGCACCAACATGATAATTTATTAGTTGACTTATGATGTTGAACCAGACATTGTTGAAGGGGTTATCCATACCAAGACATCACATAAAGTATGGGTTGACTTGCGTGACCAGTTCTCTTAAAATAATGCTACAACCGTGTTCCGGATAAAAAAATCAATCGTCGCTATATCACAAGGCACAATGACACTAGATACATATTTTACCAAGATCAAGGCATTATGGGACGAGCTCGAGATATATCGTTCTCTAATGACCTGCAATCATCGACAAGCACACCTCGCACATAGAGAGAAATATCGTCTTATACAATTTTTTATGGGTTTGCGTGAATCTTACAAGGCGGTGAGGTCCAATGTGTTGATGATGTCACATATTCCCAATGTACGTCAAACATATTCTTTGATAATTGAAGAAGAGAAGCAACGACCGGTATCCTATCAGCGAATTGAAAAATTCTCCATAGATATGTGACCACTGTAACAGATCTGGACATACTATAAATGAATTTTTTTATTCTCATATTTCAGTACGTATTGTGATAAGAAGGTTCAGAAAAAGGATATATGTCGATTTGAAAATGGAAACAATAAAAAGTCGAGACAATTATGAGGACAATAATCTTCAATTTGTGACAATCAACCTTTAGTGAATGCGACAAAATTTTATGAATTGTTGGGTTCAAGTAACGCTAGCATTGTTCACGGGTTCACTACCAAACAAATACAACAATTAACACAAGCAATTAGTGCATTAGATCGCAATAATTATGGTAATGTTGATACATATGTGAATGTTGCATATTTGATTCCATCTACTATTGCGTCTGTTAATTATGGTAGTACAAGTCCTTGGGTTTTGGATACTGGCACCACATATTATATTGTCTCTCACATACCACTCTTAATTGATCCTAACCCTTCCATTATTACCGTTGTTAATTTACCAAATGGTGGAGCACCACAAATCACTCACACTGGTACACGTAGTTTTAATTTAAAATTAACCCTTACAAATGTCTTGTACGTATCAGCCTTTGGTTTCGGGAAAAATGATTGGCTCGGGTAGACAACGTGGTGGTCTATAATATATGCACCCAAATAAACCAGATTTATGTTTGGTGTCGCAGTCATCTGACTTATGACATCCTTATCTTATTTTAAATTACTTTCCCATTTGCTTCAATTTATTCACAAAGAGTTATAATATAATTGTATAATTTTTCCACAAGCAAAGCAAACACGTTTGTCTTTTTCCAAAAGCTCAATAAATACAAAAATTTCTTTCTCATTATTACATTGTGATGTATGGGATCCTTGCAAAGTTCATTCATATACTGCTTCATATTATTTTCTTACAATTGTTAACGATTTTACTTGATGCACATGGACCTTTTTCATGCACCACAAATTAGAAACACAATCTTTATTAACTAATTTTGTGCAATTTGTCAAAACTTAATTTCAAACAAATGTTCAAACAATAAGAGTGGATAATGGTAGTTAATTTCTTCTTCTTCGTACTTTTTTCTAAAAAAATGCATTGAAATTCAAAAATCATGTATTTATACCCACCAACAAAACGGAGTTATCAAAAGAAAACATCTGCATATTTTAAATATTGCTCGTTCTATCATGTTTCAATCAAATGTATCACTTGAATTTTCAGGGGATTCTGTTTTAATAGCCCTTTATTTAATCAACCGTATTCTTACTCTTTTATTATCAAACAAATCCTCATTTCAGGTCTTATATAATTGGTTTACCTCACTTAAGCACTTGCGTGTTTTTTGGTGTGTATAATATGTAACTAATGTTCATCCCGAACATAAATTTGATCATCGTACATCCATCTGTGTTTTTTGTATCGACATAGAAAAAAGGCTAAAACATCCTTCATTTACATACATATAAAGTTTCTATAGGTCGTGATGTCCATTTTAAGAAAAATATATGTCCCATCCATTTTTCCTCGACCTTGCCTTTTCCAAACCAATCATCCTCGTCATCTTTCAATCAAGCACCCAACTCATCATCAGTTCTATTTCTCAATCCCATATCCTATGACTCGAGACCTCATTAATTATCACTTTCATCTCCATTTAATCTCAAAAATCTCACATATTTAACCCTTACCTATCATACGTCCCTAAAATAAGCTCTTAATTCATAACTCTCACTCCTAACTCCGTCATCACCTTTCACTCCATCGATACTTTCCCCTTAATCACCGCCCCCTTAATCAATCTTCAACTTAATCAAGTATTCGTCAATCCACAAGGTATTCTTTCTCATATTATATTTTTGTTTTATGTTTTTTCCCTAGCAATTGTGATTTTTTTAGCTTTGTTATCAGCACAAACAGAGCATTGATCTTTAAAAAATGTTAATCGTGATCCACTTTGGTATCAAGCCATCGCCACTGAACTTTAGGGTTTTATTCATAACAAGACTTGGCAGTTGGTTCCCCTTCATCCATGACATAAACCTATCGGATGTCTCTGGATTTATAAGATTAAATATAACTGTGATGGACCTATTGAGCGATATAAACTTCATTTGGTGGCAAAAGACTATACCTAGGTTGATGGTATTGACAATCATGAGACATTTTCTACAACTACTAAACTTACCATTCTTTGATATTTTTTAACTGTTGTAACTTTCATAAATTTTTATATTCATCAACTTGATGTGCATAATGTCTTTCGTCATACAAATCTATTTGAGAACGTATGTATGCATCCACCTCCTGGTCTTCGCCGATAGGGAAGCATTTGGTATGTCGGCTTCACAAATCTATCTACGGTTTGAAAGAAGCATCCTGAAATTGGTTCTCCAATTCTTTAGTTTTCGTCAAAATCGTAGGCTACATATAGTCAAAAGTGAATTACTCACTTTTTACTAAATCTCAAGGTAACAAGTTCACTGTTATTCTCGTATATGTTGATGATATCCTATTAATTATCAATGGCTTGCATGAAATAAAATTGCTGAAGAATAATCCAATAAAACATTTCTATATTTAAGATCTCTGTGAGTTAAAATACTTTCTAGGTATTAAATTTTCTCAATCTAAGATAGGAATATTTATGTCTAAAAATGCATTAGATATTTTGCAAGACGCGGGACTGTCATGATTAAAACCTGACAAATTCCCAATGGAGCGGAATTAGAAATTTACCGATAAAGGTGGTGAGCTACTTCATAATTCGCAGGTTAATATATTTGATAGTGATTGGGCCTGATATTGTGCATTCAATGCATACAATGAGTCAATTTATGGGAGCATCTAGGAAGTCACGCTAGGAAGTAACCTTAAGAGCCCTTCACATCAAGAAATCACCAAGTCATGGGATCTTCTTTCTATCGGAAAACAATGTAACATTTAGTGTCTTTTGTGATTCAGATTGTGGTGGTTTTCGTATGTCAAGACGGCATATTTCTAGTTAATGTGTTTTTGTTGGCTCATCACTCATATCATGGAAATCAAAGAAGCATACTAATGTTTCACGATCATCTGCAAAACTAGAGTATAGAGAAATGGAAAATACTTGTTTAGTTATAACCTAGTTGAGATTCATGCCTAAAGATTTGGAGGTCGACTTGGATAATTAGTATCACTGTTTTGTGATGATCAAGCGGCTTTACATATTGCGGCAAATCCATTTTTTCACGAGCGTAATAAACATATTGAGACTGATCGTCATACCATTCGAGAAAAACTTCAAGTTGGGATAGTTCATCAATGCTATATTTCTACAAAGATGCAATTGACAGATATATTTACTAAAGCACTCGGGAAAGATCAGTTTAATTTTTTGTGTAGCAAGTTGGGAGTCCTTGATTTACATTCTCCAACTTTAAGGTATTAAAATATCTTTGTATTTCCAGTAAAATAATTGTAGGCATAAAAATACATGAAAAATCGCACTAATTAAAATATAAAAATAAAAATAATGGGATTGAATGTATTAATCATAATCATAATTAACTCTAACTATAATCTATTTATTTATTTATATATATTTATTTGAAGTTCATAATAAAAAATATAAATTATTATGTGTTACAAGCATAAACAAAACTTGCCTACACTTTAATTTGCCGATCCAGAGTAAATTTTATACCATCGACATTTTAGCATTTTTGGACGGGATCATCTATATAATTTAAATCTAAACAAAATCTAATTTTATTCATTAAGTAATGAGTTATAGATGGAAAATCCATAGCGCAACTACCAGAGGTGCATTTAAGCTCTGCGTAGATGATCGTTTTAGGTAATAAAGAATCTTCAATACCTATGCCTTAGGTGATGAAGAATTTTCCCTTTTGTCGGATTCTCTTATGTCACAAAACATAAAACATAAAAGGTTGTAGAAAATAGTTTTTTTTCCAAAATATATGCCGTTCTCATATGTCAATGTAAGTAATTATTATGCTTAATTAATTAAAAAAAAAATTATGTTTTTTTAAAAAAATAATTATTTGTATTTCTTAATATTTGTGCATAACTTTAAAACGACGGACGGATGGAGTACACAGTAACATTCAGCAATTTTGGATCGAGGAATGTAACTTGATTTTTTGTACTATATTGTTTTTAAAAAACAAATTGAGCTAACTAAATAAAATTTTAGTCCAAATCTCAATATTAGAATATGTTAAAGAGCACGCGAGATGTAACTCAAAATAAAATTATTTTTAATTGGTTTATTATATTAAATAGATATTTTATATTAGTTGAATATTTTTATTAGTTGAATATTTTTTATTTAAAAAATAATTAAATTTTTTTATTACTTTGATCTTTTATATTAATTATATTTCCTATTAATTAGGTCTTCTATATTAATTAGATTACTTAATTAATGGGTTAAGATTTACCACAAAAGACCTATAAATAGAAGAAGACATTGTTTTGCAATGTTAGGCGAGACGAGACAAAAGACGAATGAGCTTTTTATAAAAAGTGTAATTAAGTAGATGATAAACACTTGAATAAGCATTCTAAGATTCACGGATTCTTTGTTAATCTAGAAGAGAGTTTTGTAACAAATTAGTGATTGAGTATTTACTGTTTGAGAGTCTTTTTTTAACATTTTATGTACAAATTGTGTATATTACTCGTGGATGTAAGATTTCTTCATGGTCTAAACCAGGTTAAATCTTATGTTGTACGGTTGATTTATCGTTCATTTTTTATCTTGTTAACTTTATTCTTAAAATAAGGTAGAAGCTCATATTACCTCGTTCAGCCTCTCAGGTAGGTGGTCACCAACTGTTGATTACCACTTCAGTTGAGTGGCTAGGATTGTGCCTAGTGAATCTTGTTAGGTTGGGCGGGATCTTGTTTGAATATTGTTGGTTTCCAAAAAACCGATGCAGTGAGCGTGGAGATCTGATATATATATATATATTTGATGTTGGTAAAGATGACAAAGTAAAAAAATGAAGACTACGGATCTTGGAGTAAAGTTATGAACATTCATAATGATGGATTCCATGAGGCAAGTATTATATTCAAGTTATCTACTAATATCGAAATGGATTTAACAAATATAACTCATGGATAGGTCCTTAGTAGAAGAGGCGTCTAGTATGGGGAATGGATCTGCTGGAGGCAGTTAAAGGCTTCTCGAAGCAGGTGAAGATCCAATCCATAAAGTACTAGAAGAGGTTTAGGACCAAAAAGCATTTACCGACCATTCACTCGCTATTGTTTTAAATTTAGTATTTGGTTTACGCACGAAATCTTGAAGAATGGAATAGCTGAGAAGATGAGTCGTAGCTTACTTGGAGTAAGGGTTATGCTTCCAAAAGTTAGACAAAACAAGAGCTTGAGTGAATGAGCTATTTTTAAATCAACAGGAGCCCCTAGACTTTCGATCATCAGTGAGATATAATAGGTGTCAGAGGTGGAGGTGGAGTTGAAATGAAGTTTGAATATAAGGTTGGAGATGTGGATGCCTTTACTGAAGCTGTATTCAAGCTGAGTTTAGGTTTGGTCTTTGGAAAGCAATTTTAACCATTGTTAGGTTTAGGTTTTGACTTGAAGTTTTATGGGTCTAACGCTTCAGATGTTTGAACTTTGGAGCAACTGTCAAGTGGTGTTCAGTCTTATCATGGGATATGTCAAATGGATGTTACTACCTCTTTCTTGGAAGTAGGAGGTCAGAAGACTTGTTTATTAGGGAAGATTGTCTCGATAGAGTTCACATACTGTATGGAATTTGATCACTACAGGCGTGCAGGTTGACAGTTTATCTTCGGTGAGTAGTTGGAGAATCGGGGTAACAAATATTGGAGTTTTTATAAGCCTAGGTGGAGAATTGTTAAGTGTATGCTAGAAGTATCTCGAAGTATGATCTTCCTTTTAATTCGGTCTCCTATATTAATTAGATTTCTATATTACTTAGATTTTCTATATTAATTATATATTCTCTATTAATTAGATCTTTTGTCTTTACTAAATTTTTATATTAATTAGATTTCCAATATTAATATATATTCTATATAAATTAGATTTCTATATTAATTAGATCTTCTATATTAATTAGATTTCTATATTATTTAAATCTTATATTAATTTGATTTTCTATATATATTAGATTTCTTATTAATTAGATCTTCAATATTTATTAGATTCCTTTATAACAGTTTGAGATTTATCATAACCAATCTATAATTAGAAGAAGATATTACTTTCCAATATGTGGCATGACACAATATGAGCTGCATATTTCTTCATAGAGATAAACTAGCTCTAGTTTTTTAGAGATAAGTAATATGAGAGATAAAAACTAAGAGAGAGTTTTGTGAATCACGTCATCTTTTATTACAAAGAGTGATTGATTCCTTTGTGTTTGAGAGTCTTTTTATAACCAACTCATTTATAAAAGGAGTGTTTGTTGCCTGTGGGTGTAGGATTTCTTCACGATACGAACCACGTTAAATTTCTTGTTATGCATTGATTTATTTGTATGTTCTTTCGTGTTAAATTTGTTCTTGAAATAAGCTAAGAGTCAAAGATTGTATTACCTCCGACCGTCTCTCGAGTAGGTGTTCGCCAATTGTTTGTCACTACTTCGGTTGAGTGGCTAGGATTCGTCTTAGCGAGTCTTGTTATGGTTGGATCAAATATTTTTCTGTTAATGATAGTTTCCCTAACATAATAAGTACTTAAATTGGAAAATTTAGTTTGGTCTGTATATAAGATCAATAAGTTTTCCATTAGAAGTAATTGGAAGAAACATTAAACACAGCACTAATAATAAAGGCAAACAACTTAAATCAAAACACTAGATTTAGGTATAAACTCATGTTTAGATTTCTACTAGAGTAATTAAAAGGTAAAATAATACATTTATCGCACTTAAAGTCTATGAAAATATCCACGAAATAACAATATTCATATGCAATTTTTTTGTTCTAAAGTTGGAATTCTATTTTTCGACCAAAAAGTAACTAAAGAAGTTAAACCGATGTGAGAATTAAAACTATCAATGCAAAATTGGTGGTTTTTAAATCCCAATACTCAAAGAGTTGAAACTCAAGTGTGGAAGTGTGACCATAGAAGTTATGGGAATGTTAATTCTCTTTTTTAAACTGAATTCACCTACTAAGAGTATCGATGACAAAATCATAGTATATTCTACCTTCTAGAATTATTGTAAGAAAATCCTAGATTTGGAAAATCCATCATGTGTAAATATGGAGTATTCATGTATGTTGTTACTGATAAGAGTAAAATTCGCCGGTATAAATAACAAGGGTTTGATTGCGGATAAAAGATACTTGGTGTGATTATTAATGTATTTAAGATCTTTCAGGGACCAATTTGTAAACAAGGTACTTACTAAAGGGCCTCATTAGCACTGTAATTAGCCCACTAAGGATATTAATGGGTCCACCTTAATTTAGTATAAAAGGTAAACCACTTTCTTGGTAGGGGGACATTGAATATTATTCTATACTTTTTACACTCTCTCTACACTTTCTCTCTCTAGTCACATCAGACACAAGATCCAAAATATTCCACCAAACATTTATTGACTCATCATTGGCGCCGTCTGTTGGAACGAGTGATACCAAAAAAGAATCTTTTATCTTTAAAAATCACGCTTTGCAAGATGAACGACGAGGTTGCTGGAGAGAGGGTCGGTAGAGAAGTCATCCGAGTCGTTTCGGTGTCAGAAGGCGAAGATGCTCCAGGACGGGGGCGCTTCGGCCAGGGTCGGGACAAGCGGACGACCCTAATAATGACCCGAAGACAGCTTCTCGAAGATATTACCAGACTGAACGCCGAAAGAGAGCGGGCACTAGACGAGAAAAGGGTCCGGGAAGGAAAAGGCAAAGAACCACTCTTGAAGGACCAGGAGGAGGCCGATCCCACCATTGGGACTCGTATCGAAGCCCGAGCCGTCAGGTATTATCGAGAACTTCACCCCGAGGATGGGCAAAATACCAGGACTCAGCGGTACCCAGAGGACCATCGCGGTTTGTCAGCCGATTATACCTCGGATGACTCGTCAGGCAGGGAGTATCGGCGACGGGAAAGAGTCCAACGCACACATAAAAATCGTTCCCGACGCCTTCGAGGACCCATGACGGACTCCCTGAAATACAAGAAGGGTAGCACGGAGAAACGAACCTTGGTGTCATTCGAGACGGAAGAAATTCCCGCGGCCAGTCGTGAGGAACGAGCAGCGCTGCCTCAAATACCATGGCAACCGTCGAACAGCCAGAACCTAGGTTACCGAACCAGCAGCCAGTTTATAAGCCCAGGGGATGAGGGACTGTACGGAGTTCAGACAGAGGGACTTGGAGGAGGATCGTGCGGTTTCGGAATCAATTGGAGGGCATCGCCATTATCCGAGGACATATTAGTGGGGCAACTCCCGAAGCGATTTGATATTTCCAAGCTAGAAAAGTACGATGGGAAGAAGGACCCGGATAACCACCTAGAAGCCTTCAAAAACTTCATGCTGAGTTTCGAAAATGATGATAAACTCCTATGTAGAGCTTTCTCCATGACCTTCCGGGACCGGGCGTCCAAGTGGTACAACCGATTGCCACAGGGCTGTATCAAAAACTTCGGGATGTTCTGGACGATGTTTCGACAACATTTTGTGGGAAGTAAGAGTTTCCGAGCCAACGGAGACACAATCATGAATTGCAGACATAAATTGGGGAAAGCCTCAGAGAGTATACCCGACGATTCATTGACGCGAAGACCGACCTAGACCACTGCGAAGAGAATGTGGCCCTAACCACGTTCCGTTTGGGTTTGCTCACATGGCCTATGAAGCAAGCAGTAACGAAGAAACAGGCATTCACGTTCTCCGCACTTCTGGCTCAAATAGAAAAGCAAATATTGATCGAAGAGACCAAAGCATCCGAGCTGGCGACGTAAATTCAGCAAAGTGCTCAAGTGTCGGTAGTAATGAGGCAGGGCACTCAATCGGACTACGCTCGAGCGATCCAACCGGTCAGCACGATACATCCGACCCAGCCGGTAGCCACCAAACCTTCGGCCCTAACAAACCCAAAACCAAAGCAGACGAGTCAGACGGCTTCACGGCCCATGTCTAACAAATGGATCAGACCTGCATACTTCGCAGACCTTACGGAATGTGTATCATCGATCTACGAGAAAACTAAGAAAAGCAGAATGTACCGAAGGCCTTTCCCGATACCAACACCTCGGGAGCAGAGGAACAACCGTTATTGTCGTTATCACGAGGACGTTGGGCATGATACTAAAGACTGCATTTCCTTGAAGAAAGAAATACAGATGCTCATAGAGCATAGAAACCTCCTGGAGTATGTTAAGAAGGAACAGCAAAGTACAACTTCGAAGGACGTCGTGATAATACCAAAACCCGAAACTACCATGGCCATTTCAGAAGTAACCGACCCCTTCGATGTTTCCATTGAGTACCTCGACCCCGAAGCAAACCGCAACATCATCAGGATTATCGAGGAAGAAGCGGAGGAGAACGTCGGTAATGTACGAAGCCTTTGTGAATTATTTGAATCCCTAACTATTTTTGGGGGAGATTCTATGGCAGGAGTCACACATTCATGTAGAAAAAGGCACATCGTCAACCTAACCACTCAGTTAGAGGCTCGAACGTACTCCCAGTCCAGAAGCGTCCCGTCTCCGATTTTGTACTTCGACAACGATGTCATGAGAGACATAGCTGGCCCCCATGAGGATGCCATCGTGATCGGGGCAACCATTGCGGGGGAGGAGGCTCGACGCATCTTGGTGGACACCGGTAGTTCGGCCAACATAATCTTCGCATCCACTTTCGCCAAGTTTAGGACACCACCGGTGATCGCACGGTCCGACCGCACCATAATGGGGTTCACAGGGTCAGCAGCCGACGTTATAGGAGAATTTGAGGGCGTCGTCCAATTAGGCCGCGGTCCGTTCAAGAAAGAGGTTACTGTTTTATTCGTGGTAGTAGACGCGCCGGTTTCCCACAATGCAATTTTCGGCCAATCTTGGATATCGCGTATGCATGCGGTATCTTCTACAATCCACCAGTGTTTGAAATACGTGGTCGGAAACAACGTGGGCGTGGTCTGAAGCAGCCAGAAAGTAGCACGGGAGTGTTACCGAGCAGCATTGGCACCCAAAAAAGATCAAGAGTTGATTCAAGCTCAAGAATAGTAATTAAAGGGGCTCGCCCTGGGATCATTGCCCGTTGATGACCCTAGGGAAGCCCCAAGCTATTTGACGACGGACGAAGAATGCGAGCAACACCAATTTGCCGCAGGGAAAGTCCTGCAGATCGGGGTATGCCTGTCACCAGCCTTCAGGGAACAGTTACTGTCTCTCCTACGGGAAAACCTAGATTTGTTCGCATGGTGCTCAAGGGATGTAACCGGGGTCCCAGAATCTTTCGTCATTCACAAGCTAACTATCAACAGAAACGTCAGACCGATCTCCCAAAAGTGTCGAGCTTTTTCCCCGGAAAAGGCAGACATTATCTTACGGGAAGTCGAGAGAATGATCAGCGTCGGCCACATCAAGGAAGCAAGTTACCCGTTGTGGACCTCAAATCCCGTTGTGGTCAAGAAGAAAAACGGGAAATGGAGAATGTGCGTGGATTTCACCGACCTTAATCGGGCATGTCCGAAGGACCCTTCCCGATGCCGAGAATCGACCAGTTGGTAGATTCGACTTCTGGTAACAGGTTACTGTCATTCATGGATGCATACGCCGGTTATAATCAGATCAAGTTACACGCTGCAGATCAGGAAAACACCACATTCATCGCAGGCCGAGGACTATACTGTTACAAAGTAATGTCATTCGGGCTAAAAAATGCCAGCGCAACATACCAAAGGCTAGTTAACAAAACGTTTGAGGGTCAAATTGGGAGGAATATGGAGGTGTACATAGATGACATGTTGGTCAAGAGCGGCACGGATGAAGCCCACCTTACCGATCTGCGAGAAACTTTTGATAACCTGCGGGGAATAAACCTTAAGCTCAACCCAGAAAAATGCTCCTTCGGGGTGCGATCGGGAAAATTTCTAGGTTTCTTCGTGAGCGAGAAAGGGATTAAAGCCGATCCCATCCAACTTCGAGCTTTGACCGACATGACTCCGCCCAGGAACATCAAGGAAGTCCAGATCCTAACTGGGCATCTGGCTGCTTTAAAACAATTTATTTCTCGTTCATCTGATAAGTGCGCTCCCTTTTTTCAGGTCTTGAGACAAGCCAAAAAATTTGTGTGGACGCCCGAATGTAACGAAGCATTCTTGGGAATTAAACGATATTTGCCGTCCCCGAACCTCTTGACAAAGCCCGTTACTGGCGAGACACTTTTCCTTTATATTGCGGTTACAGACTTTGCTTTGGTTAGTGAGTCGGGACCAGCCCCCACAGCTGTTTACTTTGTGAGGAAAAGCCTGCTGGATGCAGAAACTCGGTATTTAAGGTTGGAAAAATGGCTCTCGCCTTGGTCACAGCAGCACGAAAAATGCGCCCGTACTTTCAAGTCCACCCTATGATAGTCTGAACCTCGTTCCCACTCAAGTACATCCTCCAGCGACCAGACATGTCCGGGAGAATGTCCAAATGGTCGGTCGAGTTGGGCGATTTCGACATCAACTTCGAACCTCGGACAGCCATTAAAGGCCAAATCCTGGCTGATTTTTTAGTAGAATTCCATCCCGAACGACCAGATCCAGACGCGCCTTCCCAAGAGGCCGAACCAACTGAGTGGACCGTCCGAACCGACGGGGAGGCTAATATCAGTGGCTGTGGAGCAGGGATACAAATAATTACCCCATCGGGCATTAGTATGCACCAAGCCATTCGATTTGGTTTCCATACTTCGAACAATGAGGCTGAATACGAGGCTGCTCTGGCAAGGCTACAGTTAGCACAGGTATGTAGGGAAAAGCAGGTACGCCTCGTAAGTGATTCCCAACTTTTGATAACTCAAGCCTCGGGAATTGCGGAAGCTCGGAAAGAGCATCTGGTACAGTACCTAGCAGCACTCAGAGTGCTAGCCGCCTCGTTCGACAAAGTCACATACGAACATGTCCCGAGAAACGAAAACATAGTTGCAGATTCTTTGACAACAATTTCCTGCTCAAGTAAGTATCCCTGGGTTACCGAACAAGAAAGCCCATCTATTATCAAATGGCACGAGTTAGATAACCGACCTGAAATTGCCTGTCAGATCTCTTCAGTAACAATCTCAAATTGGCGACGCGATATTATCGCCTTCTTAGCCGAGGGTAGGCTGCCTAGCAATAGCGCCTCGACTCGGAAAGTACGCAATAAGGCCCGGGGTTACGTCCTTTTAGGTGAAGTACTATACAAGAAATCCTTCAGCCGCCCCATGCTCAGATGCTTAGGGGTCCACGAGTCACAAATAATTGTATCTGAACTGCATGATGGTGAGGGTGCGACACATTGCGGTTACAAAGCCTTAATTAGAAGGATTTTGCTCGCAGGGTTCTATTGGCCGACGATAACAGCAGATGCATGACTAATAGTAAAAACCTGCGATACATGTCAACAATTCGCAAACGCAATAAACGTTCTCGCGGTTCCTCTAGAGTCCATATCCGAAGGTCTACCCTTTGACCGATGGGGAATCGACCTTTTCGGACCACTACCAATGGCATCGGGTGGAAGACAGACAATCGTCGTGGCAGTAGACTATTTTTCCAAGTGGGTCGAAGCCGAACCTTTATCCGCCACCAAGACCAAAGATATCCTCAAATTTATCTGGTCTAACATATGTTGTCGGTTCGGGGTACCGCAGAGGTTAACTATGGATAACGGACCACAGTTCGATAGCAGGGAAATGAAAGCTTTCTGCACAACTCACAAGATCAGGGAATGTTTCTCCGCTCCTTTCCATCCTCAAGCAAACGGGCAGGTCGAAGTCACCAACCGGACCATTTTGGACGGCCTCAAAAAGAACCTTGAGGGAAAAGCTGGAAAGTGGCCAGACTACCTACAAGAAGTGTTGTGGGCTTACCGAACCACCCCCCGGACGGCAACCCAGGAATCACCTTATGCTTTGGTATACGGTATGGACGCGGTTACCCCTGCAGAGTCCATTTTTCCATCCTTCAGAGTCGGTACCTATGAGGAAAACGCGAACGACAACAGCAGATGACTCGGTCTCGATCTTATAGAAGAGAATCACAATCGCGCCCAGTTGAACTCTTTGCACTATCAGACACTGATGAGAAGTCGATACGCCTCTAAGGTACGCCGTCGGGAGTTTAAGGTTGGTGACAAGGTTTTGAGGCGCGTTTTTCTTCACACCAAAGACAAAAACCTCGGCAAGCTCGCCCCGAATTGGGAAGGACCCTACGAAATCGTGGAAAAAATCAAGAACGGGACATACCGCCTGCAAAACAGGCACGGGCATCCTTTGAGGCTGCCATGTAATATTGAACATCTGAAATTGTACTTAGAATAGTGGTAAAATAGTTGTAATTTGTTTGACATGGTCTGTAAAAACTTATTGGTCGGGGATGCACTATTTCCTACCTCGGTGGCGCGAGAAGGTTTTAACGAGGCATCATAAACACCCGACCACCTGATTGAATTAATCAGAATTTTGTTTTGCCTTCCAAATTTTGAAGTGTTACGAACTTGATCAGCTGACGAGCTGGTCAGCGTCTGTTCCTACTGATATTAATGGATCTACATGTTTTAATTTTCCCGATCCTGTGGGAAATGTTTGAGTGTTACATTGATCTACAGAGCCTTCGTCGGTTTTTCAGTATTTACAACTGATCTACATGTTTTAATTTTCCCGACCCTATGGGAAATGTTTCAATGTTACATTGATCTACAAAGCCTTCATAGGTTTTTCAGTATTTACAACTCATCTACATGTTTTAATTTTCCCGACCCTATGGTAAATGTTTCAATGTTACATTGATCTACAGAGCCTTCATAGGTTTTTCAGTATTTACAACTGATCTACATGTTTTAATTTTCCCGACCCTATGGGAAATGTTTCAATGTTACATTGATCTACAGATCCTTCATAGGTTTTTCAGTATTAACAACTGATCTACATGTTTTAATTTTCCCGATCCCATCAGGAATTTCAAAAATAACATTGATCTACAGAGCCTACTTTGGTCTTTCACAAAACCACTTTGGTTTACCTAAGTAAAAACATCCGAAAATTATGGCAAGAAACAAAGATTGCATACCAACATAAACATAAATATTGAAGTGTTCACAGGGAATATAGTTAGGGGACCTCGCGGCCCCCAAAGATCTTACAACCAAAAAATAAAAAACAAACAACAAAAACAGCCAAGACAAACACTCCTCCAGATCACTCGCCATCCTCCTCCTCGGATTCAGTATCGTCCGACTCATCTTCACAAACAACTCCCACAGGGCGGTCCTCCTCGGGTACATCTAGCCACATCACCCCGAGGTGAAGAGCCGGGAAACGGTTATTGAACGGTAGCACATACGCGGCTTTAGCATCGGCCGCCTTTTTGTCCGCCCACTTCTTACACTTGTCTGCAAAGGCGGTGTTCGAAGCTTTCAGCCTTTGGACCTCCTGAGCTAAAGTGGCAGCACGATCTTCCCCAGCTTTCCTCGTCTCCTCCGAAACACGGATGGCTTCCGCAGCCCGCCCCTCTGCTAATTCCTGCGCCGCCTTGGCCTTTTGCACCTCCTCCTTTAAGCTAGCTATTTTGGCCTTCGCGCCCACTAGCTTCTGGCTTAGCTCGGCCGCCTTACGCTCTTTCAGGGCCGCTAGTACAAGCAGGTTGTACAAAGATAAGGCCAGTCCGTCCGATCCCTGCAGCGGGAAAGTATGCGGAGACCCAAGCATCGTTAGCACCGGGTACTGCATACCACTCGATGAGGCTGCAGCTGGGTCCGATGCTTTGGGGGGCTGACATCATCCGGAATCACCACTACGGGATCCAGCGTTGATTTACCCTTAACCCCACCGAACTGGTCAAACAGCTCTGGTACGGTGGCACTGTCCGCCTCGGCAACGGTCCCGCTCTCTTTGGCACGCCTTGGCTTCTTCAACTTGGCCCCATCAGCGTCGGCTCGATGTGTTCTCTTAGGCACCAGAGCCTGGGCCTGATTGGATGCGCCACCTTCAGCATCATTTCCCCCTTCCCGAACCGTTCCCTCTCCAGCCGCTGCATTATCCTCCCGACCTCGTCATTTGACTTTCGGCACTTGCTAGGCGCCTTGTTGCATTTCCGGAGGTACAATTGGGACCCAGGTGCGTCTGTTTTAGCGATAATGTCCTTCAGGCTGGGGGGGTACCCGCAGTTGCTCAATGGTCAGCACCTCCGACGAGCAACGCTAGAGGTTACTCTTGATCAAATTGGTGTCTTTGAAGGTACGATGCATCGCACGACCCCAATGCTTCTTGGAAAAATCCTTCAACACTTGGAAAGTGTCTTCAGCGACTTTCGAGAGGTCCGTCTTCAGCCCCTGCAGGAACTCCTTCGACACTGCACAAAGGATCGGTATATTTATAAAAAAAAAAGGGAGTACCGTCGTGAACCCAGGACCGAAGTAGTTGCCTCTTATTCTCCCTGCTATAAGGAAGACCGTTCTCCCAGTAGCCGCTCAGGAATACGAAGTGATGCTTCCAGCCCTTATCTTCCTCCAGAAAATCGTTAACTATCTTCCATTTGCTTCACAAGGAAGAATAGAAGAACGGGGGCTTAGGGGCCTTGGACATACCCGACATGGCGATGTATTCGTCCATAGGAATAACCCGACCAGAAAGGCGTGAAGCCATTATGCAAGACATTAAGGTATACCAGGCATTAGGCGTCAGCTGCGACGGGCAAATCTGGAGAGTGCGGAAATAAAGTGCGATCTCGAGATCTAAAGGGAAGCGAAGACCCCAATTAAATAGCTCGGTAAACACCACTATTTCCCGGGATCGGACGTGAACAGGAGTCTCCCCAGGGACCGGGAACCGGACCGTGACGTTCTCAGGAATCCCCCCAACGAATCAACAACTCCTTGTGCTCGGCCGCTGGAAAGTAAGGTATTTTCCTTCGAAGAGAGAGACGACGTCCTTTGAAGGAAGCCAGCGGAAGTAGGTGGTGGTGATTGCGGCCTCCACTTCTTCGGGAAGAGGATCGTCTGGAGGGTTAGCAGAGTTCCCAGCAGCGGCAATGCTGACCTCCGCGGGAGGAATATCCACCTCCGATTCTTCCAAATTGAAGTTCGGAGTTTTATCAGAGCTTCGGGCAGTAGCAGCGTTTGGATCCGACGACCGTACCAGAGAGCTTGAGGGTTCGGCAGTGTTCCCAGAATGAGCCCGATGAGCCGCATCCAATTCCTCTGGCGTCAGCCAACACTTATTAAGACCTAAAAAAGTTACGGCAGTGTTAAGATCAGTCTGGTACCCTCGAATTGAGGGAGTAAGCTGAACCATTTAAAGATTATTACCTCCTGAGGGAGACGAATGGGGACGGTTTTTGCCGATAGTTAAGAACTTGGTTTTATGAACGCGTCGGGGCGGAAATGGAGGCGAAGGGACGGACGAGTTGACGGACGACGGGGTCAGATTCTCTGACCGGACTACAGGGGAACGAGGGGAGCTGCTACTAGAATAGATGACAACGGTTTTTGGAGAAAGGCTGATCTTAGGAGAAAGAGAGCCGGATGATTCGGATAAAAAGAAGGATTCGGCAGAGATCGGAGTAGCTAAAAAAGGGTCGTGACGTTGCGGAACGGGAATAAAGGGTTTGGAATTAGATCCCCAAATCAAGCCAGCGCGTCGGTACTCTTCGGCTCGGTCACCGATGCTCGCCAACTCTTTGAAACCGAACACAGGCTTCCTCTTCTTTTTCTTGGTTGGTAGACGCTTCGGGTATCTGGGTTTCATAAAACGAACATTATCTCTCTAGAAATATTTGGGCAGCACTTTCTCTCTCTAGAATGCCTCTAAGAGAAGATCGGGATTTGTGGAGTATTTATAGGCAACATTTTATGACCGGGGAATGCCAACTGGACAAAAGCAGCGGGAAGGCGAAGAGTCTCCCTAGAAAACTATGCTGGCGAGAATGCATCGCGTCAACGGATGACACGTGTTAACCATCTCCTGACAGGGGCTTGCCTAGCCTAGCCTCTTCGAACCATATCCCACGGAGATGGGCCTTCTCAGCCTAATTCACCACGAGAGCCGGCCCACCATGATGGGTCCAGGAATAAAAGCCCAAGAAGGCGCGAGAGTCGACCTGGCTAGACCTATGAACTTAGGGCAAGGAATTTCTAGCAGACCCCGAGTGTTGCCTTCAGATAAAGTCAGCTAAAAATCGTTGCGGGAGTGTTACCGAACATCCATGAGATAGACTGGGACGGGCGACGTTGTGGAATGCCCGACGCCCCTGGAAAAGGGGTAATTCATCCGAAGAAGGACAGCCATCGGCCCGAAGTGCAGGAGACCGCGGTCGATAGGCTTAGGCTCGGCTATGATTCTCCGCTCCTGACACTCCCGAAGACTGGGGGGCTACTGATAATTCGCCGGTATAAATAACAAGGGTTTGATTGCGGATAAAAGATACTTGGTGTGATTATTAATGTATTTAAGATCTTTCAGGGACCAATTTGTAAACAAGGTACTTACTAAAGGGCCTCATTAGCAATGTAATCAGCCCACTAAGGATATTAATGGGTCCACCTTAATTTAGTATAAAAGGTGACCCACTTTCTTGGTAGGGGGGACATTGAATATTATTCTATACTTTTTACACACTCTCTCTACACTTTCTCTCTCTAGTCACATCACACACAAGATCCAAAATATTCCACCAAACATTTACTGACTCATCAGTTACAAGTTTAATTGATTAATATAATTGGTATGTAGAATTAAAATTTGCGGATAATAACAAAAATTATTTTATTATCGTTGGGTGTTGTGGAAGTATTTAATTGCATATACTAGTCGGGTTGATGTGAATCTTGAAGGAATATATGTCCAATATTTAAATATTGGACCTTAATATCCTAATAATTGTTATGGTACATTCCCCGGCTAGGATATCAGAATGTATGAGATAATGAAATTTGTAGTATAATTAAGTGAAAAATAAAATCGAGTTATGGCAGATTTAACATATGAGATAAGTAGAAGGACATCTATGCAATTCGCTAACTATATAAAAGAATAATCTAGCCATAATTCAGATTATGCTAAACATATGACATAAATATGTCGCTTCAATAACTTTACATCTCTCTTCTCTCTCTACTTTTTTATTTACGGCTCTTATTCTTCATAACTTCTATTAAGATTATCGTTCTCTTTCATTTAAACAATTTCTAGTGTGCAAGCTAGCATGTTGTGGGAAGATCATTACCATTATCCATCAATCAAAGACAATCGTGTATGCTCCAAAACTCCAATAAGAAAATCTTGAAGATATAAAAAAGTAAGTCTTATCTTTTCTATTTTATATTTTTCTAGACATGTAGTAGTTATATGATATAAGGATGATAAAGGGTTTATGACCCTTGTAAATCACAAAATATATTGAACAATTAGTATCAGAACCATCATATAACTCAGTGTATGGAGTAAGAGACCTTTGTTTCAGTTCCTAATAATAAGATTTGACAATTGATCCAGGTGAGGAGAAATATCATAAATTACTTTATGATTCTTTCGAAAATGCATGTTTAGCTGATAGAGAACATAGAGTGGCATGTTAAAATTGGATGGTGTGATCGAGGTCACATATTTGAATATATATATTATATTATTATTTCATTAGAGGATTGTTTTTGGAACATTCATAATAAACCTTATGCAATAAAGTTTTATGTAACGGTAGGACCCTTGGCAAGACAAGTCTTGTAAGAGAAAAAAATGATTAAGCTAGAAATATCAAGCCGACGGAAGAATTTGGCTGCTAACAAGAAACCGGGTCTTCAATTTTGTGCCTTAATTCTTAAGCTTAATCAGTTGCGAAAGAAACTTACGGACGCCACTTCAGTCAAAGAAAATCAGAGTGAAGATATAGACAAATTTTATACCATCAAAACATGTTCCTGCAGCTTATGTTGCTCCAGTTGCAGAGAAGCCACTAGCTACAGCTGCAGCGCGACCGTCTGGTTTGAGTCAACTTGTTCTTACAAAGATAACAGTTTCACTTCTTGAGGAATATTTCAGTATAAGGATTTTAGATGAAGCATTAGCTTGTGTTGACAGATTGAACTCCCCTGGGGGTTTTAAAGCTATATATACTATTGGAAATTCTCTTCGGATTGAATATGCCGAAGGCCCAAAGCCAAGGGTAAGTTCCAATAGTCCGAAAAGAAAAAATTTAGTAATGGTGGCAACAAATTTGAGGTTTTACTTAACTATCCAGAGGAGTTTCTTGTTTCTGTTTCTGGATATTACATTGTCAGTACTATAAAGTCACTTATTCTCAAAGCCAATAATAAGACATATGGACATTTTCGATCCAAAAAACAAGGTTGAGCTTCTCAGTTTCCATAAAAAACAATAAGATCATTCAATTTCATGGAACACCTAATACAAATAGTCTTAAATCTATTGGGACACGCGTGGTTATTATACCTGAAAATCAAATCCTAATTCCTAACCCCGAGCACACCACTAAGCCTTTCTGATTCCAACGAATGAGAAAGATCAATGCCAAATCCAAATCCCGATTCAAATTATACCGATCCAAGCCCGTCATATTTTAAAACTATGACATTTCACAAAGTTTGACACCCAAATTCGATCCATAAATCCATCAAAAACTAATTTTTATATTTAGGTGTTATTTTTATTTATTTGCTTTATTTTAAGACATTTAAGTATTTTTCCTTATTTGTGATTAGGTTTTCGGGTAGTTGCTATATAAAGCATCATATACCCTATTTTGTAGTTAGACTATGAATAAAAGTTGAGATTATTTTCTCTGAGTCTCCGAGTCTCTTCTACTGTCTAACCTAGGGTTAGGGTTTTATATCCGACTTTGATGAATAAAAGTTGAGATTATTTTCTTTGAGTCTCTTTCACTCTCTAACCTAGAGTTATGGTTTTATATATATATATTTCTAATTTCTGCCACGCTATCAAAAAGGAAGATCTTCGACGAACCAACTTTAGTAGGAATCACCTAGGAGAAGTTATGAATTCGATGCAACAAACAGTATGGGACTCTTCGTTGTGATTATCCCACATAGTGATCGCGGTGAATTTGATAGTAAATTGTTTTTTTATTCGATTGTGGGTGTTTACCTTTAAAATGTCATAACTTAGCACTCGGTTATCTGAATCAAATGATTCGTATTTTGATTGTACCTAAAATTCAAAGATCTGAATGATTATTTAGTTATATTTTTGAATAACCGTGTACTTTGGTCTGAAAAATTAAGTATATGTAATATTTGTGTTTGTTTTTTATGTAAATGGCTGCATTGAACCTCATTTAGTACAGCAGCAAACAATTTAGAGACTGAGTATCATATATATTGTACGTATGCTTGTGTATAATAAATTAAGTACAAACATGTATCTTTGATGTTCTAGTATACTTCAAATTTTATTTATGTAGCACGTTTAGATCAAGTACGTTTATGATGGTTGTTGATATATTGTATGTATACCATGTTAGATGTCATGCTATACGTTTAAGGGTTTATAGTTATGTAACCTCATTGCATACGCATTGAGAATCATTTAGATGGATAATGTATGGCCTCATAGTGGGATGTAACTACCCATTGTTACCAACACTTGGACTTTAGGATGTACGGGGTGACTTCTTGCATACCCATGAATTATTTATTTCAGGTTATAAATTTTGATTGTCATTCATCTTCCTTTAGATATCTAAGCACTTGACGATATATTTCACATCCTTGAACTACTTTAGATGCTCAAAGAGAATTAAGATACAATGCATTAAGGTTTAGTTTGTTACAGGTAGACGATTATATATCGTCTTTATAATTACAATGTGAACACTTCAAATGCTCTTTCTCCAGAATAGATTGGCTGACTTGGTATCCCACTTGCGTGGGAAATATCAGGAAAGGATCAATTGTTGTGAGTTTATGATGGCCCCGACAGAAAACTACCACGCATATTTCATGATGATGAGCACATGTTGCATGATGTCGTTGTTGCGATTAAACACACCATATTCATGCATAGATGGATTTATAGTGTTGAATAATTCATTCACTTTACCATGAACTAGTGAACTACAGCCCCAACAGAAGGTCTATTTGATTTTAGATATGACCGAGAACCAACATTGTCTAACCTTAATGTACTGACTTCATGTTTGTATAGTTACAATATGAGCACTTCAAATGATCATTCTCTAAAATATATTGGTTGACCTAGTATCCCATTTTCATAGGAAATGTCAGGATAGTGATGAAAGGAAATGAGTTTGGAACCTCATAATTTATGGGTTAATTATTGTGAGTGTAGGACGACTCCAATAGAAGACTACCTCACATATTTCTGATGGTGAGCATATGTTGTATGATGTGGTTATTGCATTAACATGCACCATACTGATGCATAGCTGGTTTTATAGTGTTGAATAGTTTATTCACGTTACCATGAACCAGTGAAGTACACCCCAACGGAAGGCTTGTCTGATTTGAGATATGGTCTAGGACCAATATTGTCTAACAAAATTATTAAATACATAGCTAATGTATAGTACGATGATACCAACCATCTTTGCTAATGATTATGATGAGTGTGGTGCATATGAGCTCCCCTTCAGACCTTCTAATGTGATAAATTTTGATAAGGAAATAGAACATTGGGGATCAAAATGTAAATATATGAAACTTTGTATGATAAATTGTATAGTTGTATGAGAGATTTAAAGTATGGTGTATAGATAAAGGACTAATATGTTAGTCTATTTTTGTAACAACTTCTGTCATATTTAAGTCCTTGCACCTATATATAAAGGCCAAGGATGAATTGAGTAAAGGATTTTGAATTTTGAGATTAAACTACTTGCACTTCTTGATTTTCTATCTTTAGAAACTACTTTTCTCTACTTTTCTCTACGAACTATATTAAATCCACATCAAATTGGCGACTCCGCTAGAGACAATTACCATTGGTGCCTTGATTTTTACTTTTTTATTTCTTTTCCTATTACATTGTAATTGTTCTTGTTCAATCTTTGAAAGTTGTTTTAATCGACAATGGATCCGAGAAATGAAAGTGACTCACTGGTTCGCAAAGTAGTTGAAACGTTAAAGCTTGATTTGCAAGGAGGGGATGATAAGAAAGATGAGTATGTTCCAGCTCAACCAACTCAATAAGACATTGAAATGTGAATGACTCAACTATTGGATAAAACACTGGCTTTGAATAAGAAGTATGACCAGAGAGAACAAGAAATTCAATCAGCTAGATTGAGATCAAAGGTGAGGCAAGTGAATGAAAAGAATGACGTTGACAACCTATCTAATATATCTTACACGGCTCGTCAAGTTCGAAGTGAGCAGAAAAAAGCATATTTTGTATCTTTTAAAGAGCGTCACACTTCACGAAAATAAAAAAAAAAGACAAACAAAGTTATGTTACGTCCAGTGACGAAGAGATGGAAAGTTCAGGATCTTAGTTTAAGAGGTACCAAGGATCTTCGAAGGAAGAAAAAGGTCCACCTTGAAAATCACGAAAAAAAAATACAAAACAAGAAAAGAAAGTGTGCCATGATGTTTAAGCAAAGTTGAATGGTGTGAAGGGAACACATCGAATCAATACAACGAAATGGTTGATCGAAATTTATACCCTGTTATGGGAACCGGAAATGATAATCAATATGTTCGAGGGGTTTCCTAGAGAAATTATCCTTTGATAACTGAGATAAGATCTATCTCTCTTCCGAAGCGGTTTGATATTTCGAAGGTTAAAAAAATTGATGGGATGCAAGACCCCGGCGACCACATCGAACAGTCTAAAAATTACATGATGAATTTCAAGGACGATGATAGGTTGTTGTATAGAGCTTTCTCTCAAACGTTCAAAGGAACGACCTTAGAGTGGTGTAACAAGATTCCGAGGGGGTCTATTTTTAATTTCAGGGATTTTTATACAGATTTTCGAAGACAATTTGTGGGAAACAAAGAGAAGCGGGCAAATGGAGATACGATAATACAATGTCAACAAACAGTAGAAGAAACTCTAAAGGACTATACTAAGTGATTTGTGTTAACCAAGACTGGTTTGGTACTTGCGAGGAGTTAGTAAGCAATGGCAGGATTTCGACAAAGATTGTTACCTCGATATATAGCGAATGAAACAACAAAGCGAAGAGTTTTGACTTTTGGAGCACTGATAGCTCAGGTGGAAGATCAAATTAAGCTAAAAGAATCTACTAAAGTTTGAGGTTTGGTTGGGATTAGTCAAAAGAGCTCAGAATATGTGCCTAAGAATCAAGGGCATTCTTCGAATTCAACCCAACCAACACGTTTGAGGAACAACAACAATTTACCTCCTCGAACTGGAGGGTATTCAACTCAAGCATCATGATACCAGTCTCATAGACCAAGGCCCAATCTATGGATAAAGTCCGAGTATTATGCCGATTTAACTGAAAATGTTGCTACAATCTATTAAAAGACAAAGGGATACGTGAGTTTCAAGAAGCCCACCCCAATAAATAGGTCAAAGGAAGAGCGAAATGACAGGTTTTATAAGTATCATAATGATATCGGACATGGTACCGCAGATTATATTGCTTTAAAAAATGAAGTGCAGACTCTAATTGAGAAAGAAAAGTTGTTGGCCTATGTGAAAGGATAGATAAATGCATCAAAAGCTTATGCTGCATCGAATTCAGAGGCAACAAATCCAAATGTACAGGCAGAAAATTTAATGATTTTAGATTTCAAGAAAAATGCACGTAGTAAGCTTAGCCATTCAGATAGAATGAGGGATGTCTACTCATCTATATGGTAAGATAGATGTTCCTTTTATTCTTTTCGATGAAGATAATTTGAGAGGCACTTCAGGTTCTCATGAGGACGCAGTGGTTATTGGAGCAGAGATAGCTGGTGTTAAAATCTAACGCGTACTAATAGATACTGGGATCTCTTCAAATGTTCTTTTCAAATCAACTTATCATCGAATGTATGATCCTCCTCGTATTTCCCAATCAGACCGTACTATAATTGGATTCACAGGAGTGACTGCACAAGTATTTAGGGAATTCGAAAGAGAGGTTTGTTTGGGAAAGGGACCTTTAGAATGAAGGTTCAGGTTTTATTCATGGTAGTAGACTTTCCGACCAGCTATAATGCCATTTTCGGAGATCTTAGATTTCGAGGATGTATACAGTTGTGTCCACAGTCCACCAGTGGTGCTTGAAGTATGTCATCGGAGATCGTGTGGGGGTCGTCCGAAGTGATTAGAAGGTTGATTGCAGTTTTTGTTTCACAATTTGGATCTTTTCACTTAGAAAACAGAAGATGTGGTAGGAGTTCCAATCGAAGTGATATGTCACAGCATAGCAATTAATCTGAAGGTCAAACTTGTTATACAAAAAAGACGTGTTTTCTCTTTTGAGAAAGCAGAGGCTACCTTTGCTGAGGTGGATTGTTTATCAACGGTCGGACATATAATGGAGTCCTAATATCATTTATGGACAGCAAACCCAGTGGTTGTTGAAAATAACAATGGGAAGTGGAGAATGTACGTTGACTTTACAAATCTTAATCGAGCTTTTCCTAAAGATTCATTTCTCATTCCTCAAATAGACCATCCACTTTGGGAAATAATATTTTTTCTTTTATATGCATTTTCAGGGTATAATCAAATTCAAATATATCTAAAGGATCAAGAGAGTACCACCTTCATCAGAGATTGAGGCTTGCATTATTATAAGATTATGCCCTTTGGGTTAAAAAATATTGGAGCAACTTATGAAAGGCTAATGGATAAAGCCTTCGCATCTCAGATTAGAAGAAACATGGATGTGTACATTGATGACATGTTGGTCAAAATTTTACAGATGATGCACACTTGAAAGATTTAGAGGAGACTTTTTTTTAATTTAAGGGCTATCAAACTGAAGTTAAATCCTTAGAAGTGTACCTTTGGAGTTCGATCAGGAAAATTCTTAGGTTATGTTATTAGTGAAAAGAGATAGAAGCTTACCCAGAACAACTAAAGGCTTTAGTATCGATGACATCACTTCGGACTAACAAATAAGTGCGGATCTTAACGGGAAGGTTAGCTACACTTAATATATTTATTCCTAGATTTTTTTATAAATGTTTTCCTTTCTTCCAAGTGTTACAAATACCAAAATAAATTGAGTGGACCTCGCAATATGAAGTGGCATTTTCAATTATTAAGAATTATTGTCATCATAAGTGATAATTTAGAAATTTTGAAGTCGGTGTACTATGTCAGCAAGAGTTTAGTGGCAGTAGAGGAAAGGTACCTGAAGCTCGAAAAATTAGCTCTGTCTTTAGTAGTGGCTACCAGGAAAATGCGCCCTTATTTTTAAGCTCACACTATTGAAGTTCGAACTTCGTTCCGACTGAAAAATATTTTACAACGCCCTAATATTTCTCGGAAGATGACCAAATGGTCAGTTGAGCTGGGAGATTTTGATATCATTTTTTTCACCTTGAACGGCTATCAAGGCCAAGCCTTAGCATATTTTTTTGTTGAATTCAATTCAAGTAGATCAGACGAAGAGATTAACAAAGAGGTTTTTCCAAGCAGTTCGATGTGGATAGCTCAAACTGATATGGGGTTCTAGAATTTTACGATGTAGAGCAGGAGTTCAACTGATTGCTCCATCTGGGAAAACAATGTTTTAATCCATTAAATTTGGCTTTCATGCATTGAATAATGAAGCTGAATATGAAGTTGCATTGGCTGGTTTAAGGCTTGCGAATATTTGTGGGGAAACTTCAGTTCGTTTAGAAACAGATTCTCAATTAGTAGAAAATCAGGTGACTGGTGTTTCTGAAGCCAAAAGGGACCACTTAATTTTGTATCTTTGAGAACTTCAAAATTTGACTCTTCTGTTTGATCACGTCACTGTAGAGCATATCAGCCGATGAGACAATCCAGTTGCTGATTCTTTAGCAACTATGTCTTACACAGAAGAATATCCTTGGATTTTATTACATGAGATTCCTTCGATTCTAAACCGCTCAGAGAAATGTAAATATTCAAAAGAAGTTTTTTTCATACCATATGTACTTCGAAGTGACTGGAGAACTGATATCTTGAATTTATTATTAAGAGGAAATCTGCCTCGAGGTGTACAGCTGGCTAAGAAGTTGAAGGGTAAAGTATGTGGCTATATTTTGTTAGATGGGGGTTTTATACAAAAAATCATTGAGTAGGCTATTATTGCGCTACTTGAATAAACAGGAGTGATACGAAATTTTGTTAGAGTTGCATGATGGGGAGGGTTCAGTACATTGCGGGTTTAAGGAATTGAAATGTCGAGTTTTGCTGGCAGAATATTATTGGCTTTTTATTATGAATGACGCTAAAAATTTAGTTCGAGGTTGTGATACTTGCTAACGATCCAATTCTATTCACAAACCTGCAGTTCCACTCATATCTATTACCAAAACCGTCCCTTTTAAAAGATGGGGAATAGATTTAGTGAGACCATTCTCAATGGCGTCTAGAGGACGCCAGATGATTATTGTGGTTGTGGACTATTTTACGAAGTGGACAGATACTGGACCATCGTCTAGAACGAAAGCCAATGATTTTATTAAGTTCATTGTAAATAGTATTTATTACCATTTTGGGGTACCTTGATAAATTACCACGGATAACAGTCTTCAATTTTAGGAAAATGGCCTAACTATTTGCAAGAGGGGTTATGCACTTATCGAACAACTCCTAGAGAAATTATCCTTTGATAACTGAGATAAGATCTATCTCTCTTCCGAAGCGGTTTGATATCTCGAAGGTTAAAAAAATTGATGGGATGCAAGACCCCGATGACCACATCGAACAGTTTAAAAATTACATGATGAATTTCAAGGACGATGATAGGTTGATGTATAGAGCTTTCTCTCAAATGTTCAAAGGAACGGCCTTAAAGTGGTGCAACAGGATTCCGAGGGGGTCCATTTTTAATTTCAGGAATTTTTATACAGATTTCCAAAAATAATTTGTGGGAAACAAAGATATGCGGGCAAATGGAGATACGATAATACAATGTCAACAAACAGTAGAAGAAACTCTAAAGGACTATACTAAGTGATTTGTGTTAACCAATACTGGTTTGGTAATTGTGAGGAGTTAGTAGCAATGGCAGGATTTCAACAAGGATTGTTACCTCGAGATATAGCGAATGAAACAACAAAGCGAAGAGTTTTGACTTTTGGAGCACTGATAGCTCAGGTGGAAGATCAAATTAAGCTAAAAGAATCTACTAAAGTTTGAGGTTTGGTTGGGATTAGTCAAAAGAGCTCGGAATATGTGCCAAAGAATCAAGGGAATTCTTCGAATTCAACTCAACCAACACGTTTGAGGAACAAAAACAATTTACCTCCTCGAACTGGAGGGTATTCAACTCAAGCAACATGATACCAGTCTCATAGACCAAGTCCCAATCTATGGATAAAGTCCGAGTATTATGTCAATTTAACTGAAAATTTTGCTACAATCTATTAAAAGACAAAGGGATACGTGAGTTTCAAGAAGCCCACCCCGATAAATAGGTCAAAGGAAGAGCGAAATTACAGGTTTTATAAGTATCATAATGATATCGGACATGGTACCGCAGATTATATTGCTTTAAAAAATGAAGTGCATACTCTAATTGAGAAATAAAAGTTGTTGGCCTATGTGAAAGGATAGATAAATGCATCAAAATCTTATGTTGCATCGAATTCATAGGCAACAAATCCAAATGCACAGGCACAAAATTTAATGATTTTAGATTTCAAGAAAAATGCACGTAGTAAGCTTAGCCATTCAGATAGAATGAGGGATGTCTACTCATCTGTATGGTAAGAGAGATGTTCCTTTTATTCTTTTTGATGAAGATTGAGAGGCACTTCAGGTTCTCATGAGGACGCGGTGGTTATTGGAGCAGAGATAGCTGGTGTTAAAATCTAACGCGTACTAATAGATACTGGGAGCTTTGCAAATGTTCTTTTCAAATCAACTTATCATCGAATGTGTAATCCTCCTCGTATTTCCCAATCAGACCGTACTATAATTGGATTCACAGGAGTGACTGCACAAGTATTTAGGGAATTCGAGAGAGAGGTTTGTTTGGGAAAGGGACCTTTAGAAAGAAGGTTCAGGTTTTATTCATGGTAGTAGACTCTCCGACCAGCTATAATGCCATTTTTTGGAGATCTTAGATTTCGAGGATGTATACAGTTGTGTCCACAGTCCACCAGTGGTGCTTGAAGTATGTCATCGGAGATCGTGTGGGGGTCGTCCGAAGTGATTAGAAGGTTGATTGCAGTTTTTGTTTCACAATTTGGATGATTTCGCTTAGAAAACAGAAGATGTGGTAGGAGTTCCAATCGAAGTGATATGTCACAGCATAGCAATTAATCTGAAGGTCAAACTTGTTATACAAAAAAGACGTTCTTTCTTTTTTGAAAAAGCAGAGGCTACCTTTGCTGAGGTGGATTTTTTATCAACGGTGGGACATATAATGGAGTCATAATATCATTTAGGGACAGCAAACCCATTGGTTGTGGAAAATAACAATGGGAAGTGGAGAATGTACGTTGACTTTACAAATCTTAATCGAGCTTTTCCTAAAGATTCATTTCTCATTCCTCAAATAGACCATCCACTTTGGGAAATAATATTTTTTCTTTTATATGCATTTTCAGGGTATAATCAAATTCAAATATATCTAAAGGATCAAGAGAGTACCACCTTCATCAGAGATTGAGGCTTGCATTATTATAAGGTTATGCCCTTTGGGTTAAAAAATATTGGAGCAACTTATGAAAGGCTAATGGATAAAGCCTTCGCATCTCAGATTAGAAGAAACATGGAGGTGTACATTGATGACATGTTGGTCAAAATTTTACAGATGATGCACACTTGAAAGATTTAGAGGAACTTTTTTTTTAATTTAAGGGCTATCAGATTGAAGTTAAATCCTGAGAAGTGTACCTTTGGAGTTCGATCAGGAAAATTCTTAGGTTATGTTATTAGTGAAAAGAGATAGAAGTTGACCTAGAACAACTAAAGGCTTTAGTATCGATGACATTACTTCGGACTAACAAATAAGTGCGGATCTTAACAGGAAGGTTAGCTACACTTCATATATTCATTTCTAGATTTTTTTATAAATGTTTTCCTTTCTTCCAAGTGTTACAAAGACCAAAACAAATTGAGTGGACCTCGCAATATGAAGTGGCATTTTCAATTATTAATAATTATTGTCATCATAAGTGATAATTTGGAAATTTTGAAGTCGGTGTATTATGTCACCAAGAGTTTCGTGGTAGTAGAGAAAAGGTACCTGAAGCTCGAAAAATTAGCTCTGTCTTTAGTAGTGGCTGCCAGGAAAATGCGCCGCTATTTTTAAGCTCACACTATTGAAGTTCGAACTTCGTTCCGACTGAAAAATATTTTAAAATCCTTGGATTTTATTACCTGAGATTCCTTCGATTCTAAACCGCTCAGAGAAATGTAAATATTCAAAAGAAGTTTTTTTCATACCAGATGTACTTCGAAGTGACTGGAGAACTGATATCTTGAATTTCTTATTAAGAGGAAATCTGCCTCGAGGTGTACAGCTGGCTAAGAAGTTGAAGGGTAAAGTATGTGGCTATATTTTGTTAGATGGGGGTTTTATACAAAAAATCGTTGAGTAGGCTATTATTGCGCTGCTTGAATAAACAGGAGTGATAGTAAATTTTGTCAGAGTTGCATGATGGAGAGGGTTCAGTACATTGCGGGTTTAAGGAATTGAAATGTCGAGTTTTGCTGGCAGAATATTATTGGCTTTTTATTATCGATGACGCTAAAAATTTAGTTCGAGGTTGTGATACTTGCTAACGATTCACCAATTCCATTCACAAACCTGCAGTTCCACTCATATCCATTACCAAAACCATCCCTTTTAAAAGATGGGGAATAGATTTAGTGAGACCATTCTCAATGGCGTCTGGAGGACGCCAGATGATTATTGTGGTTCTGGACTATTTTAAGAAGTGGACAGATGTTGGACCATCGTCTCGAACGAAAGCCAATGATTTAATTAAGTTCATTTTAAATAGTATTTATTACCATTTTGGGGTACCTTGAAAAATTACCACGGATAACAGTCCTCAATTTAACAACAGAGAAATGGCTTCTTTTTGTGCTTCCCGGGGAATAACACAATGTTTTTCTACACCTCTTTATCCCCCAAGCAAATGGTCAGGTACATGTGACAAGTAGATCTCTTTTACAAGGTTTAAAAAATAATCTAAGAGGGGCTGCAGGAAAATGGCCTAACTATTTGCAAGAGGTGTTATGGACTTATCGAACAACTCCTAGAAAGGCTACTAAAACAACTCATTTTTCCTTGGTATATGGAATGGATGCTGTTAATCCTGCATAATCTACGTTACCTTCTTATAGAGTAACTCAGTATTCAAAAGACCTGAATGATGAAGCCAAAAGAGCAGATTTGGACTTGATTGAGGAAAAAAGAGCTAGAGCTCATCTGCATATGATTCATTATCGGACTCTTATGAGAAGTAGATTTAATTCAAAGGTAAGAAAGAAGGATTTCAAGGTTGGTAATAAATTTTTAAATAAGATATTCCTTGATACTAAGGAAAAGAGCCTTGGCAAGATGGCCCCAAATTGGGAGGGTCCCTATATGGTTGCGGAAAAAATAAATTTATGTTCTTATCGCCTTTGTGACGAATAGGGGAGGATGCTTCAACATCCTTGGAGTATAAACATCTAAAATTATATTGGAAGTAACTATCTCTTTTGAAATTTTTATTTTTGAATAATTGGCACACTTTTTCCTACCATATTGGCCCAGGGAGGTTTTAATAAGGTGCGATGTTATCAATAAAACTATGTTTTGGTCAATGGTTTTTTAAGTTTACTTATTTAAATTATTTTGGTAACTAGTCAAAGAGTGATCATCCTTGAAGTTGACTAAGAGTAATTATTTAGAAGTGTTGTATACATTTTCCGAAGAAACAACCATATTCGAAGTGTTACATTCTTTAAACGCACTACCATATTCAAAGTGCTACGTTCTTTAAACACACTACCATAAGTGTTACGTTCTTTAAATGAACTACCATATTCGAAGTAATATGTTCTTCAAACGCACTACCATATTCGAAGTGCTACGTTCTTTAAACGCACTACCATATTCGAAGTGCTACGCTTTGATAAACTCATTATACTGTTCGAAGTGTTATGTTCTTTAAAACACATTATTTGTGTTAAAGGTGTTGACATTTTCTAAATACACCTTGTAATGAGCTTGATCGTTCAAAACGACTATGCCTTATTATATAAAAGGTGATGAAAATATTCAGAGAAACAAAGTACTATTGCATAAATCTGATGAACATACAAAACGTTTTTCAATAACAAAACAAATGGAATTTAACAAAGTAAAGTCATCTTAAAACAATTGGATGACATATACAAAAAAAAAAGCAAAGATATTTGTCATCAGAGTTCTCTTCGACAGACTCCTTTTGGTTAGAAGAACTGTCCTCTGTTTCCGCCTCTTCGGATGAAGAAGCAGGTACAGGGTCAAAGGCTTTGTTGGGGCGATTTTGAATAGTAATTTTCTCTCAGAAGTTGAAGAGATCATCCTTTGGAGATGAGGCATGAATTTTACGAAAAAGATTAATAGTTTTTTGCTCTTCGGTATTTTTTATGGCTGCTAGCATGTCCTTCCCACATTCGTTCTTAGCAACACTTACAGTAAGCCTTTTCTCTTCATCGAACTGAATCTTGAGAGCATTCATATCATCTGTCAACTTTTTCTTTTCATCTTCACTTTTGTTTAGTGAAAGTTGAAGAGTTGAATAATTTTTCTTCTCCTCGGATAACTCTCGAGAATGATTAAACTTAAGCTCTTCTATCTCATTTTTGTGAGAAGTATTAAGATCTTCTATCTCTTTCTTGTACACAACTCTAAGATGATTTGTAAAGAAAATGATCCCTCTAAGATTTCTAATCTAGCAGCTTGGAATTCATAAATTTGGCTATCTGCCATACCACCATATATTTCCCTCATTTTCTTCTCACCAGCAACAATTTTCTTTTGTCGAATAATCTCATTTGCCATTTTCTCCAAGTGGATTTGAGAAGATTAAACTTCTTGGAATATATTTTGTGTTACAGCGCCAAGGTTGGAAAATGGTTCAAGACAAATTGCAATGTCTTCGGACGCATCTTCAACAGGTATGAATACTGGACTAGGATAAGGCATAAGAGCAGAGGAAGATAGACGTAAAGATACTTATGGTGAAGTTGTCACGGGAAGAACATGAGTAGATCTTTAACCATAATGTTTCAATTTATCATAAGTTCTTGAACGTATGGATCTTCATCTCTCACAAGCTCTTGAGATTAATCGAAGTTGATATCAAGGTCAAAGTGATCATCACCTCGATCATTGTCTATGACAGTCTCTCTTTGTTGATTGTATTTTTCTTCATTATCTGCTTTATTTTCTTTTTGTTGATCTTCCACCACAATAATTTCATCAGAATCGGAAGTTACCACCTCTTGAGCAGTTGGTAAAACTTTCTTTTTTGCTTTTTTTTAGGATTGGTTTTAGTTGTGCTCTTTTCTTCTTCGACGGAGTTGTCTTCTTCTTTTTTGGAGAAGGCTCAACTTCTTCTCTTTCAATAGTGGGGAGGATTTTTTCTATTACATTTCTCTTTGCTTTTGGTTGTGGCGTCGGAATTTTTGAAGAGCCAGTACCAAATGCGATAGCTGATTTTTTTATTCTTTTTCCCTTTCTTCTTTGAGGGAAGATGGTTGTCTGACCTATTCTGAAATGGAAGAAACACCTTACCATTAGGTGCCAGCAGTCTTTTCACAACCAAAATTGGGTTTGGAAACTCCATTGGATTTTCTGGGAACTCAGCACCCAGTGTAATTTGCCACAAGTGACTGTTGATGAAATTGATGGGTAAAAAAACTGAGTGGAACCCATTGCCTCCCTTTTTCCACCCATGTGGTTAATTTTGAGACAACTTTCTTAGCATTTTTTTGGAAAATTTTGTATCGCCTCGGAATCTCTAGGATGCAATTAAAACATATAAGCAAAAAAGATTAAAAATTAATGAAAACAACAATAAAAGAGAAAGAACTTACTATTGCTCCTCCAAACGAGGTTAAGTCTTGATGGATTCGTCTCAGAGATTTCTTTTCCATTTTATCAGGCCTCTGATATGAAGAAAAATTTTGTTTCCAAAATTTGTCAGCCTCGAATAGGTCGTCGACTATCTTCACATCATCATCAAATGTGAGATAGTAGAAGGGCATGACAAGGCCTCTCAAAAGCTTTGTCAGGGCAATGAAATCTTTGATAGAAAGAGGAATCTCGGAAAGTCTGGAAGCCATGATAATGAACAGAAGGGTAAACCATTGATTGGGAGTAGCTTGCGTAGGACAAAGGTCAAGGAGCTCAAAATACTCTACAATCATTGGGTCTAACAGAAACCGAACACTTAGTTGATAATTTTTGGGTACACCATCGGCTCATCATTTCCACAGTTAAATGAAGTCTTTCCTTCTTTTGGAAGCCGAAGTACGATGTTGTCTGGCATTCCCTATTTGTTTTTTAAAAAGATAGTCTCAGACTCCGATTAATAGATATATGGTACAATTTTTAGTGTCAATATATATTCAGGGTTGAGTGGTTTCAAAAACTTTACCAACTTAGGCAACCAGTTCTTCAGAGAGGTCAACATGAGCTTTCTTTTTCCTTCCCTAGGTGATTTTGTCTTGGAAACATCTTTCACTGTTTCATTGTCCATTTCCTTCGAAGCATAATGTTCCGTATCCGCCTCGACGTCCGATTGTGTGGCTTCAAAGTCAACTTCCTCATCTGATACCTCATCCACAAGTCGAGGTAGGTTATGATACAAAGTTGGTTCTCTATTTCGTTACTTAAGGGATTTTATTAAGACTTTGTAGCTATCTCAACAACATCCCTCAGGGGAGGAAAAAAGGTTAAAGGATTCAAGGTGTAATCAGCATCGTCCTCCATGGCTATGAAGGTTTTTCTTTTTAGGGTTTGAAAAAGCTGAGCTTTTGTATGAATAGAAAGGGTTTTCTTGTGCAGTGAAGGAGGGGGCTCAGAATTAATTGGATGATTTTCTTCTGATATCCTTGAAGAAAATGTAGTTTAGGTTACTTTTTGATTGATTCGAGGACTTGAGTTTTCAAAATGGATTCGAGATGATGATCTAACTAGAGATGGTGAAACTCGAGGCGTTTTCGTTGTTTGAATTTTGGATGATTGACTTTCTTCTTGAAGAAGATAATTTAAAAAGGCAAGACGAGTTTATTAGGATCAAAGTTACCGTAATATATTGTCTTTGTGGACAAACCCCGAGGTGTGTTGCTTATTAAACCAGCTGCTCTATATTCATTTCTCCTTTCACTTATGCAGAAGTAGTCGTATGGTCTAAAGCGAGATTTATGTTTATCTATGGAGGATGAATTTCTGGGTTTTTTGGATTTTGGGTATCCAAAAAAAATCATAAAATAGTAAACTCTCTCTCTCTAAAAAAAGTATTGTGAAGCAAAATGAGTCGTAAAGATGTATATATAGAAAACATTGAGGGAGAGATAAATGGAAATGAAAGAGGTGGAGAAAGCAATTGGGCATAATTCCAAACGGTTGCGTAAAGGAGAGTTTGACACTTGCCATGTGATAGGCCTAGTGGCAGACCTAGAGCCTAGCACATCATCATCACCTATTCGATTTCTTCTTCGAATATTTATGGTCATTAGAAGGAAATGACTCCACAAGGAAATGTTTAAAGCGTTGAGGAAATTATCATCAATTTGAGTACAAGATTTTTCCAAATATATGGAGACATTAAGTTTAAAGCAGTTTGAATCCTCGATAAAGGGATTTTCTCCACTAATGAAGATTTTTGATGTCAATTAGTTCTCATTCAATGAATTTCATAAAAACTAAGGGGGCTACTCATAAAGAAATATAATATTGGGGATCAAAATGTAAATGAATGAAATCTTGTATGATAAATTATATAGTTGTGGGAGAGATTTAAATTTTTATGTATAGATAAATGACCAATGTGCAATTAGTCCCTTTTTGTAACAACTTTTGTTATATTTGAGTCATTATGCCTATGTATAAAGGTCAAGGCTGAACTAAATAACAGATTCTGACTTTTGAGATTAAACTACTTGCATTTCTTGATTTTCTCTCTCTCGAAACTACTTCTCTCAACTTCTCTCTACTTTTCTCTACGGACTATATTAAATTCACATCAAATTTTAAAAAAAATTATGGGATGGTTAAGTTTGAGTTTTATGAATATAGAATATCTTTATACCATAGATAACATATCGCAAATTATTCATATAGAATGAAAAACATGATATGTTTATTCTGTAAGAGCAACTAGATATATATATCAGACTGTGGTAATAGATTATTTTTCACTAAATAAATCAATTTATATTTATTTCATAGAGATATTTGAAGGATTGATACAACTCCAACTATCATATTTTATCTTTATTTAAAAGATATAATAAATTTCCAAAATTAGGTGATGGTAAAACATTTTTATACATATTGGTGATCGATTGTTATCTTACAGATCTTAGAGATCTTTGATGGATTGATACAGGTCCAACCATTATAATTTCTTTTCATTCTGAAAGTACATTAAATTACTAAACTAAATGATGGTAAAAAAATTTATAGATAATGGTGATTTACTATTATCTTAAAGCTCCTAAAAATCGATACAGTCCCCAAACATTATACTTTCTCTTTAGTTTGATGATATATTAAATTTCCAAAATTAAGTGATAGGTAAAATATAGTTTTAGGTGTTAGTGATTTATGAATAGATGAGTGAAAAAATAAATTGTATAGTGTGTTGGCGTCAATCGTTTATGTTTAAAATTATAATTAGATTTTAATAATGTTATATATATTTATGTATCTTTCAAAAAAAATCGTCAAATATGAACATCTTTATTACAAGTACTAAACTTATGTATCTTGAAAGAAGATGGGAAAAACTCATATATCTTGAAAGAAGATGGGAAGCTAGTTAGTTGATAAGTGACGGGTAAAAATATGAGGAACTAGAATATGCTGAAAATAAGTTTAGGATTTTTTCAAAGATAAAAAACGACAAGAAGAATATAATCGATAATAAAACCCTCGTAAAAAAGGTTTCTCCCTATTTCCAAGAAAATGTAAGATGTCTTATATAGCATTGATGGTGAGTCATTTGACCTATTCGACCTTAGACCTAGACAATTAGTCTGTTTGAGGCTAATCTATCCCACTAACTTACTAAGTAAAAACACATTTATAAATACCCTCAATGTTACATTTTTCATCTATATTACAAAGTAGTATTCCACCGGTTCGACTTACTAGTAATATAAATCATGCCCTCATCAGTAGCCTCAGAGTTCTTCCAAAAAATTTTGAGAAGGAGAACTAGTTTGTCTCTGATCTGGATTTTACATGCTATACATGCAAAATTAAAATCAAGATGAAAAGATGAAAAATAACTAACATTAACAAACAATAAAAATTCATAGACTACCACTTTGTTCGTATCGGATTTTATCAATGCAAAGTTTTGTCCCCTAGCCTTTGCGAACAATTTTAATAGAGGACTATCTTTTAATGGAAGACTGTCTTTGTTAATGATTCGGATTTTACAGGTTAGTGATTTTACATAGCAAAATTAAAACAAGGATAAAAAAATGATAATATACTAACATGAATAAAAATAGGAACAAAACAAAAAATATCATGGCCAAAAACTTACATTTCGAAAAGAGGGATAAAAAAGATATTACGGCCACAAACTTATATTTGAAAAAAAGAGATAAAAAAAAATATGACATCAAAAAAAATCTTCAAACCTAACCGACTAATGTTGAAATTTTTTTTTAAGACGGAAATATTTTTAGGTCGAGGACCTTTTTTTGTTTGGCCGGATCGGAGGATTTTTTGTTACCGAAAGATCCTTTTTGTCTAGATAAAAGGACCTTATTTTCTGAAGACTATTTATTTAGGCCAAATGATCTTTTTCTTCTAGTACAGCAACACAATTTATTGACACGTAATTTTTCACTACATCAAAATTTGGACTTATACCCTCTCCGAAAACAAAATTAATAGCATAGTATTATAAATTTTAATAGATAATACACATATTTGTGTACCTGACATAAAATTGAACCAAAATTGAAGACTTGGCCCTAGAATTAGTAGTCCGTATCCTCCCATACATGCAGTCTTATCCAAAGTAAATCATTATCTCCAAACTTGCGGATAAATGCCTGTAAAAATTATTAGTGATGCAGACTGAATTCAAGCCTTTTGTAGCCATCAGTGTAGATATGGTCAGGCTTCTTCCGAAACCACGATCCTTGTACTACATTTGGCCATTTCATAACAAAGATCCAAGTCTGAAAAAAAAAAAAACCAAGTTATTTTATAAAGACTCCGAAGTACCATTAACATATGAGGAATTTAATTACCACGGCTGAATAGGATAAGCAACCTGCATAGAACTGTGTATTAATTTCTAAATAAATATTTCTCACTATCAAAATATGATAACTGAAGCCCAATCTAAATAGCAGCTAACACTAAAAACTGGCACACGTTATCTATCCGGCCATAGAGATGCCTCATTTGACAGCTGTGACAGCTAAAAGTACTTGAACATAATAGTTACACTTCTTGGGGCAGTTTCCTTACACCTGTTAGGCAAGGGGCATTACCCATCCAAGCACTAATCTGTCTTAATAGCTGGATTCTGCCATGGAAAAATTTCAAATGTTAACATTTCCAATTATTGATGAAGTCTAATACATGAAGGTATGCAACTTCCTAATACACATCCAATTGTGATTCTTCACCTATGCATGTCAGATGCAAAGGTGCAGATGAATATAGCAGATGAACCAAGGTTCCAAACATTACAACTATACAATACAAAGAATCCCAACAAGTATTTAGCAAGGTGATCCTTTTTCCTCACCATAGAAAATGTAAATCTAAGGTAATCCACCAATTCTAATCACACAAAAGATCCGTAGAAGTAATTATAGTGCAAGAACGTACTAAAGAAGCAGCACTATCACAATTTAAGAGAACCCAAAGCCAAATCGATACATAACGTAAAAATTGGAACGAAAAAAAGAAGATTAGCATTGGCACAAAGAGTAGTAGCACAACCTTTGTTGATACGGGAGTGTTCGAGTGACTAGCAGGACAATGATCAAATCAACCTAATTACATGTTGACGGGGCTAATACTATTTAGTCAGCCGATCATAGATCCGAAAATATTCTAAGCAATTATATATTAAATATATAATTGCATATTTGCACTATATAATAGCACAATGTCAATAGCAAGAAAGGGTAATGGCATTTAATGCCTATACAGAGCCTTTATTGATTCAGTCTCCATTTTCAAAGACAGACTTATATATCATAAACAGAAATTTCAAGCGACCCTTATTCCAACGACAAAAATATAATAATAGCCGGAAGACTTGCAACAATTTAATTAGAAATCGAAGTTCTCGAAAGCGAGAAACAGCAAAGACAGGAAATTCTTTGCCTGATTCTCTTCTGGTAAGATATGCCACCAAACAATCCGATTATTGTAAGAGATCTGATTTCACTGATATGGATGGCCACCCTTGGTGGATTTCATGAAAATTATTTTCACCATTAAACATAACAATTACTTAAAAATAAGTAGCCCATATACTATTTATATAAAACACTCAACAATTACTTAAAAATAAGTAGCCCATATACTATTTATATAAAACACTCTCTAGTTGGTTCAAATATGCGCGGCTCTATTTGGTTTGTCCCCTGATATTCTCTCTTTGGGGTAGGTTTCAAGGGGCACTCCAGCGTGGCACCGAAAACTGCACCTTTTGTATCTCCAGAGATCAAGAGACTAAGACCCGAAAGCGCAGCCCTCTTGCGTATAAGCGTACGAAGTGATATTCCATGTCTGAACGTACTGCCCCTTGGTTGAAGTTTCGGTAGCTGAGATTAAGCATTTGGAGTCCGGTTATACAGAGTCTACTCTGAAGGAACCTTCCTTGTAACATCTACGTCGGAATCAGAAAAATGCTACAACAGGAAGTCTCGCAATGACAGCTTCAATAAGGTCTTCAGGGAATTCTTTCCCGATCTGTTGTTCCAAGATCTCAACTGTATCGTCAGTTTGAGATAGCGTTCCTCGGTTTCGTTCCTTTCAGATTTTTCTTGGCCGGTGGAGGCTTATAAGATTACAACATATTAAAATTATCTGGATTTCCAGCTGCCATCACGAGTCCACAGCAATCATCTGGAGAACCTTCATCGACACTCGGACCAGACAGTTTGAACAAATTTCAATAGTACAATCATTCATGCATTCGTTCAATACGTGCACGCCATGCTGAGGCAGTTATCATGGATTCACAATTACTTCTGCGTTTTGTATTCAAACTCAAAAGATGATTGCTATTACACTTCCATCAAAATCCTTAAAGCCTAATAGAGTTACAAATCATGCTTATCTGAAATAAAGTCAGAATGAAGCTTCACATGAATGAAAACAAAAGGGTTATATAAACAGTTTAACGCAATTCAATTCAAAGCAATATCATGTCACAAAGCAAGTAAACATTTTATAAACAGTTTAGCTAAATCATGGCAAACTTGGGTATGCTAACTAGATCATATATAAATTGTCATGACCACACACAAAGAAATACTAGTTTAGAGTGTACAAGCAGGGAAATGGAGATAATAGCTGGTATGGTTGACAAAAAAAGGAAGCCCCAGAAGACACAAGGAAGAACCCAGCACCAAGTTAATAACATAGAAAGTAAAATATACGACACATTCATATATATAACAGAAGACAGCAGAGTAACCAACTTTTGTTCTATATAAGGAAGAGAAACAAAGTCAGCAGAAGATTTTACCTCTAAAGAAAAAAGTTTCGCATACATAAAATTTCAAAGAAGTGAATCGATAGATAATTATATCAAATGAAAGGAGGTAGCTATTAGGTTTCAATATGGTATATGATAAAAACATACTCGATGGACGGGTATCCTCGAACTTGTGATTCCAGAGCAATCGCTGCATTCAATCAATAGCCCCGTAGGAGACCATCCAACTTGTGGTCAATAAGTAAGTCTGGACTGTAAGCTCAGATCAATGTCACCCTTCCATGTATATCAGTTGCACTGTGAAAGCGAAACGATGTGAAAAAATATAGTAGCTAAAAGTAGCCCTTATTGTACATATGACGCAATGTTAAACATGAAAGGATTACATTATTATAGACATTAGATTAAGTACTTAGAATAGAGCAATAAAATTTTAAAACACTTTTGGAGTAATTTGCCGTAAAAGACATATCTAACAATATAATGAACAAAGGAGTAAAAGTTCAACTTCATCTTGTTTCATTTCTTATTATCTCTAGAAACAGTCAATGACGCTAGCAGTTTAAGCTAAATTTGTAAGATTAAGACTCGTAAGCTAAACTCAGAAGTTTTGAACATTCTTCTGTACCAGATACCCATACGAGTCCTGAACCACATTTGTCTCTCTCAGGGTTTCGGTTGATAAACTTGCTGCAGTCTATGTATCTTTCCGCATCAGTCGATTGCTTCGATTATAAACCTAATGTAACAATATAACTCCCTCTCTACTTTCATTTCGTTTTGATCATTTAGGCATTGACATTGATTTTTACAAAGTATGAGCAAAGCCCTTTTACATCTTCGAAAGTGCTTAGGTTGCTTATAAGACCACGTCACTGTCAATGACTCTTCACAAATGTCCCATACCCAACAATCCTCTAAACATTTTTACCGCACTTGAAGGAAATTTATAAATTACATTTGTCATACCTTTTGAAGACACGCCTGAAATCACTCCCTGCTAAATACAGTTCTACCAATAAAAAAGTTAAAAATGTGCGAGAGAGTTTCATAGTGGCTTCATTATATGGTGGCTTCATTTTCCAACTGCACTATGTTCAATTGAATTTGGGACCAGAATAATCATAATAACACCATGAAAGAAACTCAGCAGCTTAGTAAAGCCAAGGTAACGGCTAAAACGAGACCCTTCTCAAGTTGAAATTACTAAAATACCCCATATATAAAAATTTAAATTTTTCAACCAACTCACTTTCTACATCTTCTCCCCTCTCTTCCTACCATTTTTTTCTCTAAAATTTAAAAAAAATATACAAAAACCCAAACTCAAAAAAACATAAAAATCAACCTTAATTCGTAGAAGTAAAAATCCAAAAACTCAAGCTATGGATTTGAGTGACTATAACGACGATTTCAGTTGCAATATTGATGATTTCCGTTCGGACGAGGAGGAGCCGCTTACTAACCATATGAAGAGTGTCCTTGTGGTAAGAATTCTTTTTTTTTGGAACAGAACACAACCCCGCACGAATTCGTGCTTCGAATTGTACACTTCGCAAGAACAATCGTGGAAATATCACGCAAATTAAATCTTCGCATGCAATTGCGTGATTTTGTCAAACCTTCGCAACAAATCGTACGAAGATTTGACGAAATCACGCAATTGTATGCGTAGATTTGACAAAATTTTCGCACGAATTTGTGCGAGGATTAGACAAATCTTCACATAGTAGCGTGTAATTTTGTCAAAACTTGGCATAACTATATGAGATTTGGGTCTGTCTTCGTTTTATATGCCCGCTTATTATCGAATTTTGCGTTTGTGTTTACTTTTCAAAGTGTGAATACATGTATGAAATTGTTTACAATTGATGGAGTTATTTTTGTTGGTGATATGAAAGATTGGTGATATTGTGAGAGTTAAATGATATTTGTTTGTATAGGAACCGGGAGAAGCACCATGTAACATGGCCGATTAGAGCCAATTTTTTACTACGGATAATGTCTACACTAAAGCGGAATTGCTAACATAGGTTGATAAGGAAAGCAAGAGTATAAGATTCATTGTTTTGGTCGATAAAGATAACGATGGTAGTAAAAATGGTAAAACTCCGCGGTTATATTTCAAGTGCGAGAGGCACGGTGTTTACAAGCCGAGGCCGAAACCGGGGACTGTGAAGAAGCGACGAGATTGTTCATCCAAAAAATGCGGTTGTCCGTTCATGCTTAGGGGCAATCCGGTGTTAGTACTACCCGGTTATTGGAAATTGGTAGTTAGAAATGGAAAACACAACCACTAACCCTTCTTGCACTTGGATGGTCATTTACGGGCCGCGAGGCTAAAAGCGGAAGAGGAGGAGTATGTTCGTAAACTCACAACAATTGGTTCTCGGCCAAGAGATATATACCGTGGGTTGAAGTTAAAAGATCCGGAAAATGTATTTAGTATGCATACCATCTACAACATGCGGCAAAAACACCATTTGGTTGATAAAGCGGGCAAATCCCAAATGCAATACTTGTTCGGTAAGTTGAAAGAGCACAAGTAAAATGTTTGGAAGCTAAGAAACAAAAAATAACTGACGAGATCCTTAAAAAAAAATTCGCCCATCCTACAAGCATCGATTTGTTGCGCACTTTTCCTCAAGTGCTTATAATGGATAGCACGTATAAGACTACAAGGTATAAAAGGTATAAAAGGCATTTCCTAGAAATAGTTTGCCAAAATTCGACGAAAAAGACCTTTTGTATAGCTTTTGTTTTTATGAGCTCGGAGAAAGAAGAGAATTACACATGGGCAATGAGCGTTCTAAGGAGAGTGATGGTGAATAATATGTGCGTGTTAACAAATATTATCGTCACCGATAGGGAGTTGGCTTTAATGAACGTTATCGATAAGGTATTTCCGGATGCAAGTCATATGTTATGCACTTAGCATATAAATAGGAACATTAGCTCCTACTCTAAAAAGGTTTTGTCGAAAGCGGACAAGGGTGAAAAGTTCTTAGAATTTTATGCCGCGGTTGCACATTCGACGATGATCGAAGAGTATAACAAAAATCTCGCCGAGTTGCACCAAGTCTACGCATATTGTCCCAAGGTTCTCGAGTACGTGATGAAACAAGGGATAGACCCTTACGGGCACAAATTTCTTAATATCTACACGAACAAAATTAAATATTTAGGCAACCTCACTAGCAATCGGTGAGTTATATTATCATATCTATACATTACTTTATATAATTAATTGTTAGACTTCTAAATAATTTAAGTTTATGTTATAGGGCGGAGAGTGCTCACTCGAGCCTAAAATGGACAATCGGCACAAGTGTATGTACGTTTGAGTAACTTTGGGATAAAGTTCACTCATTGCTTTGCATTCAACACTCTACCATCTTCGAAACGTTCGAATGAAGTTTGTTTTGTCCTAGACTCGCATCTAGGGGAGCTATCTTTAGCGACATCAAAGGTAAACTTTCATGTACTACCATAGAAATATTAGAGGAAACTATTAAAAAGGTCGGAGATTTATGGTTCACTCCCAAAATGTGTGGTTGTGTTATTAGGACAACGCACAATTTCCCATGTGCGTGTGAGTGTGCTATGATCGCGGGAGAAGGTAGTTCGATTCAAAAGAGTGAATGTGATGTTTATTGGAGTACTTTAGAGATCAAGTCTAGGCATAACATTGGTACCGAAGATGAGCTTACAAGAAAACTATCCTTAATAGATAGTATCATCCGTGGTTACGGTCCACAAGTGCAAGATCACATAATAAATAGGATGATGCAAATCCTAGATCCCGCTGGAAGCTATATTTTGGAACCTAAGGAACTGGTTGTCACTAAAGGTCGGAAAAAAGTCGGTCCCGACAATTCAACTAAACGGAACCCATCCGAGTGGGAATACGGTGATAGTTTAGGCGGTAGTACTCCCGGTACGATAGGTAGCACGGCCGCGTCGGCGGTTAAGGAATTTTTAGTACCCAAAGCTAGCACAACCACCAGCATTACACGATAGGGATGATCAGTTCTATGATTTGTTCGGGGATGCATAATACGATGTAATAGTTTTATTATTCTGTGTTGTTTGTTTTCTTTTTTAATCATTTTCAAACACATTTCGCTACCTTCGAATTTATTGTTTTGGTTTGTATTAATTAAGACTTTTATTTATGCTCTTCTAATTTATTCTTAGAATTTTGATTTAAAAATTTGGTGCAAAATGGTTGAAAACAATCTTTTTAAAAAAATTACAGTGCACTTTCTCGCACTCCCCTGCGTGAATATGTACAGATCCACGCGCAGCCATTCGAAGACGTGTACATCGACGGGTATAGCTATGCGTGGATATGTACATACACAGGCATACGTGTGCAAGAAAGTGCACTGTAAAATTTAAAAAAAAAAACTTGAGTTTAGGCTAATCTATGGATTCTTAAATGAAACTACATTATAGGTAATGGTTAAATTACATAGTTTAAACAACTTTTGGAATAAAATAACATTAAAAAGGCGAAAAAAAATTGAGTTCAACACTACATCATAGTAAATGGTTACCAAATAAGACACTTGAAGGAAATACATAAAAACTAAAACAACAAGTTAAAACCTTAACTTAAACAAACAACACAAAATAATTAAACTACAACATGAAAATAACCAGAGAAATCAGAATGCGCAATCTTCGAAGTCGTATCCCAAGTTCTCGTCAGAATCAATCCCCTCCTCCCTTTCCGCAATCTTATCTTCAAGATACGCTACCATATCCCTAGTGATGTAGTTTACCACCGTCATATTCCAGACAGCGGCCGCTTCTTGCTTAATTTTAAATGACAAGAACAACAAACGATCTATCGGTTTGTAAAAAAGGTACCTATGCTTGATTTATTCACGGTTGCGCACAATTAGACCTCTCATTCCTAAACGGCCGTAGTTGTAGTATATCTTACACAGGACTTGCCTAAAAACGCATCGCTAGTATCTTTCCCCATCTTTCGGCGGGAAAGCTTCACCGCCTCAAGCAAATGGTAGTATTCATGAGGCGTAAACTTTATTTGTTAAATTGTTTATGTTTTATGAGTGTTTAGGAATGTTTGATGGTTGTCATGTTGATGTTGTTTTTAGCATCTTTTTTATAGGGGTTTGTAAGTTTAGGCGGGAGTTTTGTTTAGGGCGGGAGTCTTTAATAAAGTGGATTCCAATTGGCGGGAATAGATATTGGGTCTCGTTATAGCGAGACCCCTAATAATGGAACTTACGGTATAATGAGACCCATATTGATGCACTACTTTATGTGCGTACTTTTGTAAGTATTAGGTGTCACAAAATCATTCGCCAACTTGGATTGTGTTATCCTTATCTTACAAGCGTCATTTATTAATTGGTCTACTTGGATTACGTTATCTGAATCGTAAAAGGTCTTTAAATAGATGTTGTTCGAGGTAGTAACAGGTATAGCAAATATACAATTGCAAAAAAATTGTCTATTTGGACTGAGTTGGAAGATGAATATTTGATGAAGGCATTCGTTGAAATAGGCAAAATGTACACGCAATAATTGGGAAAACCATACTGGAAGGCAATGTTATGTCAGATGTATTTCCTATACAGTAGGGATGGGGTGCAGCCTCCTAATATTTCAAGGTGTTTGGATGAGGTAAAAGTTAGGTGGTACGTGATAAAGGAATTTCGTGTGCATCTCGTTTCCAACCTCAACGACTTGGAAGTCAATGTTCATTATAAATATATTAAAAAGTAATAGAATAGTCAATTAGTGATATTTGTATTACATAATGAGCTTCTCTTTATATAGAGGAGATTATAATGTTTTTTAATTTTATTATATATATATTTATTTGTCATTAACTTCCTAAGATTATAACAGTCAAGTAATTGTTACAAGTAACTTTCTCTTTATCGTCATCAATCATAACTCATTTGTAACTATTTAATTGTTCTTATGCCTATTTATTATCTTTTATTCTTTTTATCTATTTTTATGACTTCTTTTTTTCTAATAAATAATTAATTGGACTTCAAATGGTTTGGTTGAGCGGGCTTCAATTGCATAATAGATCGGATATCACAGGCCAGACAATTTAAACCACTATCAGTATATGGTAAAGTGTAGATCCGTCGCCAATTTTAATACAAAAATATATGGTAAAGTGTAGATCTCATAGAACTATTATTTTTAGATAGAGAGAAAAAATATAAGAGTGTAAATTATGGAATAGTCTATTAGTCGATATTTTTTATTACGAAATTGAGTTCTAAATTTACTTTTTACATATTTATTTGTCATTAAACCCTTAAGACTCTAAAAACCAAGTAATTATTACACAAAATTGTTGAACAATTATTGTTTTCTTTATCGTCATGAACAATAACTCCATTTCAACTAGTTATTTGTAAGTATGTCTATTTATTGTCTTTTAGTTGTTTCATGTATTCTTTCTAACTTCTTCAGCCGATAAATTAATTGGGCTTCAGATGGTTTGGTTAAACGAGCTTCAACTGCATAATGGGCCGGATCTTGTAGATCAAATAATTTACACCATCATCAAAATTATTGTGGAACCATTGCCCATATAATAGTATGTGGTGGAACCTCTTGGGTTCATGTATACTTATCATCTAGTATGAATAGAAATTCAAACATTATCTATGAATAACAACATTTAATAAAGTACAATTCAGATATATATAATTTAGTACACATGAATAATCTAAGTGGGAGATTCCAAGGATATCTCAGATTTGAAATGTCTCATCATGTGTAAAGACGAAGTATGCATGCGTGTTGTTACATGTTCAGTCGATTAATATACTATGTGTGTATGTATGCATAATTAGACTTTACAATTAATAACAAACATAATTATATTATTGTTGGGTCTTGTGGAAGTATTTAAGTATTAATACTATGTGTGTTAATATGAATCTTGAGAGAGGATCCATTAATCCAATATTTAATTATTAAACCTTAATAGCACAATAATGGTTATGGTCCCTTGTAGCAGTTAAAACATCCGCATAAAAAATAGTAACTACATAAAAGAATCATCTAATCGAGATTCTAAATATCCTAAATGTACGAGTAAATCTATCGCTTCAGCAATTCTACAATTGTCTTAATTCTCTTCATTTTGTTCTCTATAATTCTACTTCTCTACAGTTCTATCAAGGTCACTCTTCTATTTCATTCAAGAATGGTCTAGTCTAGCATGCAAACTAACAAGCTATAGGATTATCATTATCGTCATCTCTATCAATTCAATGTTGGAAAATTTATGGATTAAGTATGGTAATGATATATTTGGTTATTGTCACAAGTTAGTCCAATTAACAAGTAATCATTCATTGTATTAATTGTATCGATATATAGTGTACAAGAATTTAACTTATAGGTAAAAAACCATTATGAGAGTAGAAGTAAAGAATTTGGATTTTGCCTGAATATCAACACTTGAGACAAAACTAATTATTTATGGATTTAATTGATAGACTTCAATTAAGAGGGTTATGGTCTCTAATACAAAGAGGATTGTAAAAATAGTAATGCAACTTGTCTTGGGTTTTAACTAATTATATTATTTATAAATAAGTTGCCTAAGTTTTCCATTCTTTCACCATAAATTAGCTATGTCTTCTTATTTTTATTTTGTGTTAGAAGATCTACAAAAATCCTAAGCTAAATATCCTTTATTTTCTATCTCTTTTATCCCTCTGCGAAAATAATTATATAGTTTTCCAGTTAAAATCTCTACAAGATTGGAAGGATTCTATTGCAGAGAATATTTAAGTGGAAAACCTTTAGAACGGATTGTTGATAGCATGACAAATTTATCAAATAAATATGTTGCTTTGTTTAGTATAACTGATTTTCACTAAGGGATTGATTTGTTTTACATGTGTGATACACTTATTTAGATATTTTGTACGGTCTATCAATTAGTATTAGAGCCAAATGATTTGTGATTTTTGCAGTACGAATTACGAAAGGTGAATGGGATCTCGTCGATGGAAAGGTCTTGCCAACAAACAAAAGTTACAGCAAATGACCATCCCGGGTTATGTGATTTCCACCTTAGCATCGCTAGGTGAAATCCCATGAGATAGCTTCCTAAAGAAGATCTGAGATTCGTCAGTCGATCCTCCAATATACTGGTCTCAAGAGCAGATGACGACACACACACGAACCAAGAATGGGCTTCGAACACACACGCGAACCACCATAACAAACTGATATTGTGTGACTCGTCAATTATACCTCCAAGCCAAGGCCTTCTACGCTATCACTAAATACCAAGTTGCAGATTTCAAGGTCACGCGTCAATGGTACAGGTATAGCCCACTTGCACCGTTATTGACCAAAACATCCTTTGTTATAAAGAAAAATGTTTTCATCAAAGTCGTTGATCAAGAGTACTTTTTTATGATTTAAAAATTTAAAAGTCTCTATATTTTAAAACATATTATGGAAAAAATATCTGAAAATACTATCATATTGTTACTAATATGTGAAAATACTTTGCACTTAGCTAAAAAATTACCTTTAATTCACATTCACACTTCATTTATTAAAGCGACTCGAAGTCCACCAGTTGGGTTGGCATATCATGTCGTGTTGTTACTAATTCAGAAAGTGGCATTAAACATTAATGTAATTACTTATTTTTATCTATTTTTAATTATGTTATAGAAATATTATTATTTGTGCTGATCTGAAGTAGGTTGGTTTAAGATGTGCTGACCTGAAGCATTTTGATCTGAAGAAAGCTAGATCGAAGCATCACAGTTGGACCAAAGTAATTTAATTAGGTCTCATATTTAAATAGAGTTCCAATTAATTAGTTTTTCTATTTTAATTAGGATTTTTTATTTATGAGGTTTCTTACATTAAGAGATTATGAGTTACTTTAACTGTTGATTAGTGGGCTTTAATCTGGAGCGTTTGGTGAAGAATTAGGATTTTCCCTAAACCTATAAATAGAAGAAGATATTCAATATCAAAGGTGTGATGTGGCTGTGATTGTATAATTATGCAAGCGACATATTTCTTAAGCAAGAGAAATAACTTTAGATCTTTTGAGAGATAAGTTAGGTAAAAGGTAAATAGTGAAGATACAATTGTGTAAATCACATAATATTTAAATCAAAGAGTAATTAACACTTTATGTTTGAGAGTCAATATGTTTCATAATTGTTTATAAACAAAATGTTGGTTGAGTTAATGAGATACAATGATAGGCTCATGCCTAAGGATTTAACACAAAAGAAGAGTGTTGATTTCAATAAATATTCCTAACAGTTTTGAAACAAACCTCCAGCGGGGTTTTGTTGTCAATTTTTGCTAGATTTGAACTTGAGTTAGATTAAATAGATGTTACTACTTTCTTCCTACATTATGAAATAGAAGAGATAATGTACATGTATCAACTAAAATAATTTGAATAAGGTAAGAAGGATAATGTGTGTTTGTTGAATATACATATCTATAGGTTGAAACAATTGTCTCGATAGTGGAATAAAAGAGTTGATTCTTTTATGAGATTTACCAAACCTGTTCGCAGCTGTTACGCCATCTGTGTTTATTAGAATGCGCATGCACACATGGAGAGACAAGTCATATTGATGCTGTATATAGATGACACACCTGAATAACTTGGAGGTATATAAGGAAAATTGAAGTGGTAAAAACTCAGCTGAAATCAGAATTTGAGATGAAGGATACGATATATGGTAGCATGATATTTGTGTCGATATCATGAGAAACAAACCTAAAGGGTATTTCTTCTTATTTCAACAAAGTACATATTAGAGATACCTTATACCAGTGTTATTGGTAGCATTATGTATGATATGATTTGCACAAATCCTGATCTTTCCTATGTTGTAAGTGTTTTTAGAAGACTCGTGTGAAATTTGGAGAAGCCACATTGGCATGCACTTAAGTGCCTCATGAGATACTTAAAGGACTCTGATGTATAGGGCTATGTTATAATTGAAAGGATACGGGTGATATAGTGCTGACAGGGTATATGGACAGTGATTATACAAGTTGTCTCAACACAAAGAAGTCTACTTCGAGTAATATATTTTGGTACTTGGAGGAGTGGTTAGCTTGAAGTCCTATATATAGAAGTTCGTTGCACGGTCTTCTGTGGAAGTCGAGTATATGAGTGATTCGAAAGCTATTAAAGAAGATATTTGGTTGAAAGGATTATAGAGTGAACTCATTGGTGTGGAACAATATCTGTTTTTCTTATATGATAACACGAGGGCTCTTCATTTCATGAAAACTATGATGCTCTTTATAGATATTAAACTACACATCATTCAAGATGTGGTGAAGAGAGATCAAGTGAAAGTGGATTAAAAGTAGCAAAGAAATCCTTCAGATTTTTTAACCAATGTATTGTCTCTTTTAAAGCTCACGAATACTAAAGAGTAAAACCTTAGATTCAACGAATACTAGATATATTGTAAGCTTATATGAAGAATTGTTAGTTGTAGGTTAGAGTTAACTCTTCAACATAGATAATGCTAAAGGATTACATGGGCATAGTTAGATCTGTAAAGACATGTATAGGCACGAAATTTTAAAACTCTCTGGGTTAATATTGAGTCGTAACTTAGTGACATGGACGTCTACTGGTTCCTAAGGTCTAAGACAGTCCGTCAAAACTGGTGACTTTTTAGTCGAAGAAGATATGTGTTGATCCAAAGTAGGTTGGTCTGAAGCATGCTGGAATGAAACACCAAAGTCAGACTGAAACACCATAGGTGGACTAAAGTGAACTATTTTATTTGTTAGGTCTTTCATATTTAACTGGTTCATTTAATTTGGTATTCTTATATTAAATATATTTACTGTTAATTTGGTCTCCAATGTCAATTAGGTTTTATTATCTATGATGTTTCCTAACATTAAGGGGTTAAGAGTTATATCATTTGTTGATTAATGGGATTTAATCTGGAACGTCTCATTAAGAGTTAGGGTTTTCCCTTAACCTATAAATAAATTAAGATATGAAATTGAAAAGGTGTGATGTGATTGCGGTGGTGTAATTACGTGAGCGATATATTTCCTAAGTGAGAAAAATACATATAGGTATTTTGAGAGATAAGTGAGTTAAGAGGTGAACACTGAATAGAGAGTTTCGTGAATCATATAATATTTTTATCAAAAAATGATTGAAGATTTTGTGATTGAGTCTTTATGTAACTTACTTGTTTATAAAATAGCGTTTGTTGCCCGTAGATGTAAAATTTCTTTATAAGTCGAACCACGTTAAATCTCTCTTATGTGTTGGGTTTTATTTTGCTTCATTTAATTTGTTTTTATTTCTTTAACAGGATAAATTGTTCTTCGAGAAGGATCAATAATACTTCGGATCTTGCCTCAGAGGAATGGAGATATTTCTAACAATTTATCTTTTCGTGTATGTTATTCAGATTTTTTAAATTGGTATAGTCCTAAGTTGAAATTTTCATCAAGTTGCAAAAACGAGTCCATCGAGAATATGAGAATAAATATAATATTTAACTGGAGAGCGAGAGAAAAACCAAAGTTGTTATATAATCTCAAGTGTTTATTAAGAAATTTCATTAGGATGCAACTAAAATAGAAGTGAAAAAAATTTGAAAGTTGTTGGGTTTTAGTTGGGTGAGTGTTCGTGGAAGGTGAAAGAGTTAGAAGGCCAACTGTTTGATTTGAATGGTGCTCGTGTAGGCTTGAATGGGGTAAAAAGATTTTTTACTCACTATTTTGGATGATAGAAAATTTGGTCATGAGACTGAAGTGAATAAACTAAAATCTCATTCTAAAGTCCGCTTAGATAATATTATGAATATTGTTTTCGATGATGCGGTTGAATATGGGAAGCATTAAGAGGCTCATGTTATTTTGTTGATCCATAAGCATATACCAAACGAAAATCTAGGTAGTCTTTGTGAGCTTATTCCTAAAATTTGGATATATTTGGATGTGAACTATGTTCGAATTGGTGTTTTATTATTATTTCTCGCACGAATGTGCAGTTTTGAATACAACTTATCCTCATCTATTTTGTTAAAAACAAAGAGAGAAGTAGCCGCAGGAGGCGGCTAGGGTTTTGTGTTTATTAGAAAATGTTTCCTTTTGTATTGAACTATTTTCTTATAATGCAAACCCAAGTAAGGCTCTCAATATATAGAGAACTTAGATGCCTATACAAGGAAACTTAATACACTGAATATTCTAACACTCCCCCTCAAGTTGTGTAGTGGGATCACCAATACCCAACTTGGATAAAACTGATTCGAATGTTCTTGCAGCAACCGCTTTTGTCAGGATGTCTGCCAGTTGGTCTTCAGATCTAACAAATGGAAGTTCGACTGTCCCATCTTCAATCTTTTCTTTTATGAAGTACCTATTTATTTCAACGTGCTTTGTTCTATCGTGCTGTACCGGGTTCTCTGAAATCTTAATCGCAGTTTTATTATCGCACATTAACTGAGTTGGACACTTTAGGGGGGATCTGATTTCTTTCATTATCTTCTTTAACCAAAGTATTTCGGTAATCCCCTTAACGATTCCTCTAAATTCTGATTCAGCACTTGACAGTGAAACTACTTTAGGTTTCTTACTCCTCCAAGTCACCAAGTTACCTCTAAGAAGATTAAAGTAGCCAGCAGTTGATCGCTTGTCGTCAGGATTCCCTCCCCAATCAGCATATGTGAATACTTCAACATCAAGGTGTCTATTTTTCTTAAAAATTATGCCTCTTCCTGGGTGTGCCTTTGAGATATCGAATAATCCTCATTACTACCTCCATATGGTGTTCCTGAGGATGATGCATGAACTGACTAACTACTCCCACCGCGTATGCAATGTCGGGTCGAGTGTGAGCCAGGTAAATCAACTTTCCCACCAACATTTGGTACCTTTCTTTACTCGTTGGTCTGGCCCCTTCAATTATCTTTAGTTTGTGATTCACAACCATAGGAGTGTCATTTGGTTTGCAATCCACCATGCCAACTTCAGCTAATAAATCCAATATATATTTCTGTTGGGAGATATAAATCCCTCCTCTTGACCTAAGAACCTCGATTCCTAAGAAATACTTCAATCCTCCAAGGTCTTTCATTTCAAACTCCATGAAGAGGTTTTTCCTAAGAGAGCTAATTTCTTCTTTGTCATTCCCCGTTATAATCATATCGTCGACATATATTATAAGACAAGTGACTAATTCTCCTCTCTTTTTGTAAAACAAGGTATGATCCCCATTACTCTGTTTGTAGTTATACTGCTTCATTGTCATTGTAAATCTCCCAAACCAAGCACGAGGAGACTGTTTGAGCCCATATAATTCCTTTTTCAGTTTACATACCTCATTTTCTTGAAAACCATCAGAGAACCCTGGTGGGGTTTCCATATATACCTCTTCTTCCAAGTCTCCATGTAAGAAAGAATTCTTTACATCAAATTGATGAAGAGGCCAATCTTTATTCGCGGCTATTGAAAGTAAAACTCTGATAGTGTCAATCTTTGCAATCGGAGAGAACGTTACAGAGTAGTCTATACCATATGTTTGTGTATATCCTTTGGCAACCAATCTTGCCTTGTGTCGCTCAATGGTGCCATCAGATTTATATTTTATATTAAACACCCATCTACACCCGACTGCTTTCTTCCCTTGTGGTAACACACAATTCTCTCATGTACCATTCCTTTTTAGAGCTTCATTTCGGTATTCATTGCCTCATGTCATTCAGTCATCTTCTTAGCTTCTTGAGTTGTTTTAGTGATTTGTTCAGAGATAATAGTAGCTGAAAACGCCTTTGCAATATTCGTCATTTCTTTCCTGTCCGTTTTTACCGGATATGTAAAAGCACGAGGAACGTGTTCCGGTGAATACCGGTCAGGAGGAACCCCTCTATTTTTTCTTAGGGGAAGAACCAGAGTTTGAGTTTCAACAAATGAACTTCCTGAAATGTCATGGTCAGTAGAATTTTGTGAGTTATGACATTGTAAATTGTTTACCTCTTGATGGACATTTTCTTCGGCTGATTCGCTGGTAGTATCCATGGCATTTATTTCTTGTTGGACATTGTCTTCGGGAGAATCATTGGTGGTAAGAACTGCCTCGTCAGTCTCCTTTATGTTGGAAGAGGCGTGTTCGGTGGTGCCATCTACCGACTCTGTCGGCACGTCCTCAAAGTAACTTTCATATAGCAACCAGTCGAGTGATTCACTTACTTTCTCCCCCTGAGCACGAGATTGGTGATCAAAAAAATAATCGGATTCTAAGAAGTCACAGTCCATGGTGACATGGATTCGACGAGTAACTGGATTGTAACATCGATAGCCCATTTGATGGACACCATACCCAACGAATACACATTTTCAGCACACGGATTAAGTTTGTTTCGACTAGTTTTAGGGATATGAACAAACACTGGAAAACCAAAGACACGAGGTGGTAAGGTCATAACAGATGGAATTGTAACTTGGGTGGCAAGCACTTGTAATGGAGTTTTATTTCCTAGACATCGAGTTGGTAGACGATTTGCAAGATACGTGGCTGTAGCAAGAGCTTCTGGCGAAAGAGAATGAGGAACTCTAGATTCAATCATAATAGCATGAGTTTTTTCAAGTAAAGTACGATTTTTTCGTTCTGAAGTACCGTTTTGTTGAGGTGTGTTTGGACAAGTGGTTTGATGGATAAGATCATTTGTTTTGAAAAAATTATGCATTATTTGGTTGACAAACTCTGTTCCATTATCACAACGAAGAATCTGTATTTTTTTTTCTCAAATTGAGTCAAAATCATTTTGTAAAAACAAACAAATATTTCTGGTACTTCCGATTTATGTTTCATGAAGTATATCCAAGTCATTCTTGAGAAATCATCCACAAATAAAACAAAGTATTTGATTTGATTGTTAGTGGAATTTGGTGCTGGACCCCAAATATCATAATGGATTAGCGAAAAAACATAATCAATTCTAGTATTACTTTGATTAAATGAGACCCTACGATTTTTTGCAAGAATGCAGGTTTCACATTTCTCATGAATAGAATTATTCAAAAAAAGACTAGGAAACAAACTTTTAAGATAGCTAAAAGAATGATGACCAAGTCGTTGGTGCCATAACCAAAGTTGTCTTTCGGTTGTTCTGTGAGCAAGCATGGCATGTCCCTTATAAACTACCTCATCAACATAATGGAGACCTCCTTGTTCAGTACCACACCCAATGATCTCATTCGTACGAATTTCCTGTAAAATGAAAAAAAATGGATACATGAGAACCACACAGTTGAGTTGTTTTGTCACTTGACTAACAAATAATAACTTTAAATAGTGAAGGAATGTATAGTCAGTTTTTAATTTCCATTTTTTCTGAAAAAATAATTGAACCTCCCCGTTTGACTTCACAAATTTCTCCACTAGCAGTCTCAATATGGGACTTCTTTGGAGATAACATGTCACCAAAGTCTTTAGGATCATAAGACATGGTGTCCGTAGCCCCGCAATCAAATATCCAATTCATTGATTTCTCAAACCCTTTGCCTCTAAGTTTTTCATAGGAGTTCGCCGACATTCCTCCGAAACCAGTGCCACTTCCTTGCTCATTTTTAGTCGGATCTTCACCGCCACTTGTAGACGAAGCCCGTTTGACATTAGATCTGAAACGCTAGTTATTTTTCTCCTTATGACCGTCCTCCCACCATTCTGGATAGCCAACCAGCTAGAAACATGTCTCTTTAGTGTGTTTCTTCATCCCACAATGAGTGCAATACAACTTGGATTTATCTTCTTTCTCTTTGGATCGGAATTTAAACCTCTGTGCGGAATCTTTAACAGTCAAACCCATTCAAATTTCAATCGAGTCATTATTAGAAGAACTTGATTTTAGTATATTAAGCATGGCCCCTTCCCTTCGTATTGTAGCATATGTTGTTTTCACGGAAGGAAGAGGGTCTTTTTTCAGGATATCTCTCTTGACTGGTTCCAGCTTGTCATTAATCGCCATTAGCAATTGATAGAGTCTTTGTTCTTTAGTCTTCTTATTGTAGATCTGAATGTCTTCTGGGTCTTTCATAGGGTTTGGATCTCGCCTATCTATAGATATCCAGATGTTCTGCAGTTTGTTCCACAAGTCTTCTAGTGTATCGGACCCTTGCCTTAATGAATTAGCCCTCTTATGAAGGTCAAATACTTGTAACGAATCTGTACCAGAACCGTATGTGGTGGCTAAACCATCCCAGAGGGATTTTGTAGTGGGATATTGCGAGACATTATTCACCAAGCTGGATTCAAGATTCTGGATAATCCATGTGAAAACACATTGATCATCTTGTTCCCACCTTGTATATGTGTTGTCAGTTTTGGATAGAGGTGTCGACTCCCCTGTAATGTGAGAACCTCTCCCCCTTCTCTCAATTGCTTTCTTTATCAGGTTTACCCATAGGGCATAGTTGTCACCACCGAGTTTAATCCCTAGGGATAAATTCTCGGGGTTAGTTGTTTGTTGTTGTGTTCCGAGACCATTTCTCAGAATGCCAGCAATCTGCATTGTTAATTCATCAGGGATTTGACTGACCACGACTTCATTGCCAGCCATCTTTGTTGATGATGTTCAAAATTCCCAGAATCACACGTGCTCTGGTACCATGTTAAAAACAAAGAGAGAAGTAGCCCCATGAGGCGGCTATGGTTTTGTGTTTATTAGAAATTGTTCCCTTTTGTATTGAATTGTTTTTTTATAATGCAAACCCAAGTAAGGCTCTCAATATATAAAGAACTTAGAGGACTATACAAGGAAACTTGATACACTGAATATTCTAACATATTTAGAAATTTTGATAGTGTGTCGTGAATCAAATGGAATATAATGGCGCAAAAGAGAAAGTTATGGTTGTCCAACCCGCTACTACTCAAGATGCAGTGATATTCTTAAAGATGTTACAAGTGATACACTAGTATCTTCACTAGTTCAAGTTTAGAAAAAGAAGGTTACTGTTTTTTCAAATCATTCTTTTCAAGCTAACCGAAACTGGAGACGATCCTTATACCTTTTAAATTATGAGTTATTTTTATTTATATTCTGTTTATCTTAATAACAAAAACATTTTCACCTAATTATTTATAATAATTTTATAGTTGAATCTGAGTGATGATTTGTAATTGAAATTTATTTTTGACACTAAATAGTAACCACAAAATTATTTATAATAATTTTATAAAAAAACATTATCTATAAATTTACTTTTATTCGATAATATATTTTTATTAATTAATATTAAACTAACATCTGTCCAATATTATGCGCAGATTTTTAAAATATTTTATTCATAACAAATTGAATAATTAGTTTGTTTTATAATTTATTATTTATTATACACCTTTTTTTTAATTCTATCACTACTAAAAACATTTGATCTTTATTTATTATATTAAAACTAAAATTTCAATGCTCTGATCATTCACCGTTTTTCATTTGGAATTTAATTTATGTTAAAAAATAAAATATCATATAGAATTTTCTTGAAATTGAACAATCGACGGAAATATATATATATATATATATATATATATATATATATGTATATGTATCAGATGTATTAAATAAAAATAATTTTTAGATTATTTTATTGTTTAATATTTTAATATAAAACAATCTAAGATATAATCAACTTTTGGAAGTTTGATACAAGCGACTAAAACCAAATTCTAATTGACAATGACTAATAAATGAGAAAGAAATTATTTTAAGAGATTTTGGAAGAATAATATTTTGTGTGTTTTGCCACTTAAATCTATAAAAATATTTATAAGATTTATAAAACTCTTATAAAGAGTTATGTTCATTCATAAAATTATTTTAAAAAGTTATGTTCGATAAAACATGTTTTTTTAACAAACATATTTTATGAAAACACATATTTTTCCTTATTTCGGCAACGTCAAAATGGCGTCACAGCAAGTTAAGGTTAAATATCATTGGTTTAAAGATTTATCGTTTATTGTTGAAAAAAAAACAAGGCTTGTTGCGACAATATTGTCTTGTTGTTATGGTGAGTCATGTTATTTCCGCGACACCATGTTTGAATAAATTTCTAGTAAGTTGACATCCCGCAGTGTTGTGTTAAGAAAGTGATTTGTTGTGTTAAGAAAGTGATTTGTTGTAAATAAAAATCTCTATTGGTATAGTATTGTTGCTACAATCAAATACTTTGTTGTGGCAAGGACCTGCAATCTCAATTTACATGTCATTGTGTCTAGATTGTCACAAGCTCTACTTTTTGCCACGACAATTGGAGCCTTTCTAGTTCACTTTGCTTGGATGTCTACTTACTCTTCCTTCTAGTTCACTTTTCCAATTTTAGGTGGATTCGTCTGGATGAACTCTTATATTAGAAAGTTCATTTCATTTATTCTTTCACGATAACATCCAACATATAACACAAACGTCACATATGGAAATCATTTTTATATATGTTATATTTTTTACAAATAACTTGTTGTTATCTATTAAAAATTCAGTGTCTATGTTCTCTAGAATCGAATTGAGTTCTGTTACTTTCAAAATATAAACTTAAGATTTTGAGTCTTATCTCTTTAGATGTAGAGTCTACCAATTCTTGAGTCAATGAGTCGGTATACCGATTTTCCACGTTCTCACTAGTACATACGTACAAGACCGATATAATTCTACTTTGAATCAAGTGTGTAACATACTAATATCATAGACTTATATGTCTAGATTTACCATTGTAGATGTTATTTTAGGTTTTACCTAAAGTATATGGACTATCGCAATGTATTTGGATTGTCATGTCTCCCTTAGAGGTGAATGTTATTTACAACAATAGGTCTCTCAACTATTAACTATTTTAACTTATGACGACAAATGTTATGAGCTCAGATTCCATAATCGAGATATACATGTGTGTGTGTTTGATCTCCAAAAAAACACACCTCTTATAACGTATTCCAATTGAGTCACCATTCGTCCATCGCATCAAACCGTTGATTAAATATTGTTTGCTTGAAATATTACGTTCGTTTTTATCGAAACAAAATTTATTTCAGGAATATTGTTAATATGTTTGAATTAAATTTCAATAAACTGACATCCACGATATTACGGTAATCTCCCACATTATTTTGTTTCTAAAAAAATAAATAATTCATTGCGATAAAAACTTTCAATCTTCATAAATTATAGATTATTATGGATAGTCATGACCAAATTGTCACAACAATTCAAAATTTTCTGAACGCCTACAAATTATTTTATTTTTTAATTTGTTATTTGTTTGATTTATTTTATATTAGCTTCAATACATCAAATTCATCTTTAAATAGACTTCAATCACGCCAATTTTTATTGATGCTTCAAATATTACGAAAGCCGGAAAAAACTGTATATTAATTTTCTTCCAAAATAACTTAACTAACATAATTAATTCATCAGTACAAGTCCGTCACTTTTCCTACACTGATGGATATACCCAGCAGGACGGGTTCGATTTTCATTTCTTTCTTTTCTGCTTCTTTAGCTTTATCATTTTCATTTGGCTACTTAAACATTTACATTTCTGTTATGGTTAATTTGTTTTATTTTTCATTTTCCCCTTTTTATGATTTGATGTTACTGTATATTTAAATTGTAATGTGTTATTTTCCAATATTTGATACAATTGTTTATGTTTAGAATTATAAAAAAAACAAAAATTATCTTGGATTTACATTAAGCAAATAGAGAACGATGTGTGCTGGGGGAGGAAAAATGGGTTATTAACTAAACTTGAATATATAAATATACTTCTAATTAGAAAACAAAAGAGGTGGTGGCGCAGTTGGCTAGCGCGTAGGTCTCATAGCTGCTATTTGAGTTATCCTGAGGTCGAGAGTTCGAGCCTCTCTCACCCCATACTTATATTTTTTAACTTCATGTTGCTCACATGATCCAAAAGGTTATAAACATTTCGAGGCTGGACAAAGTCTAGTGTATAGTCATAAGTAGAGGTGTCAAACGGTTATAGTCATAAGTAGAGGTGTCAAACGGTTTGAACCAGCACCAACCCGCACCGTTTAAGTCTGAACCACGGGTTGCAGTCTCGGCGGGTTGCGGTCTCGGCGGGTTGCGGTCTCGGCGGGTTGCTCTTATGCGGTCATGACGGTCTGGCGGTCCTGCCAGGTTGCAGTCGTAATGGGCCAGTTTCACAGTTAAACCGCCAGTTCAAACCACCAGACGAACCATTTAAGAGCCGTTTACCAGTTCAAACCATCAGCCAAACCATTTAACCATTTAAGAACCGTTTATCAGAATATATTATAATGTTATTTAAAATTAATTTGTAAGTGTTAATTGAATCTAATTTCAATAATTGAGTTAATTATTCTATTTCATGTATTTTAATTTAAATATGTTATCATTTTAATCGAAATTTTATAATCATCAATTATATTTTAAAAAAATAATTGTAATTTGATTTTGATACGTTTGAATAATATATTACTATTAAATAATATATACCTATTAGACATATAATTGTATTAAAATTTTAAATTATTAGGTGATTCTTTAGATTCTTTCAAGCTTGAAGTGTTTATGGTTAGATGAATTATATAGTTTATTGTATTTTCGAACTATTCAATATTAGAAGTTTATATGCATAAACATAAATTACTTGTAAGTTGTAAAGAACAAAATAAAAATTGAAAGCTAGGTAAGTGATTTAAATAACATTTAATAAAAAATAGAAGCAAAACAAACAATTCATTAAAAATAAAAACCAAACAAGTAACATAGTTTTCCAATCAAATAAAAAAGAAAAACATTACAACGATAATGAAAATCAATTGCGAAAAACTAAGGAGCTTCATCGTTGTTGTTGTTGTTAGGTGATGGACCTTGCAAATGCATGTTCTCCATCATCTGTCGCATATACTCCGACTGTTGGGCTTGAGAGTTTGCAAATCGCTCATTCCATTGATCTTGTCCATGATGCCACTGCTCGTATTGACCATGCCACTGCTCGTATTGACCATGCCACTGCTGGAGGTGACCAAGTTGATCATTCACCCCTACTTGCCACTGCTGTATCTGGCTAAGCTGGTCATTTACCCCCCCCTGCCAATTTTGAAATTCACCTTGCCATTTTGTAAAATCATCATGCCAAACCATTTGTTGAGTATGCGCAAACTCAGCAAATTCGCGATCGGTTCGTCTTTGTTGTGGCGGTACTCGCGAAGAACCACTAGCATTTGGATCGAAAGACACTTCAGCCTCAACTCGATACTGAGTAGGTGGATTTGGCGGTTTTGTAAGACCGTTCGCAATATATATCTGATTCAAGTCTTCTCTATGGTGGTTCCATGCCTCTAATTTCGAAATCAACTCTCCATCCCAAGAGTATATTTCCTGCAAACGCAAAGAGTTTCTACCTATAGCACTAGTCGGCCTCACCTTCACCGGAGTGTACATACTCACATCAGCTCCTTTCGAAACAAGCAATTTACTCAATATCATCCCATAAGGTAGTTTATCCGTACCACACCTCGCAGCCATATTTCGAATCATCAAGCTGGGTAAATTAATTATTCCCTGATTTCGAATCATAAAAGCAGTAACAAATGTTTGAATATATGAAAGCTGCGAATCATTGTTACTAGGTGGAAGAAATATACTATTTACCAATTTCAAAGCTAATTTCCCAATACCATCCAAATTACCCCGCATGGCTCGAAATTTACCGCTAATTTCCGGAGCTTCCGCACCAGGACAAGTAAGAATCTCTACCGCTTCTTCGTAAGACAAAGGCCAATCAGCACTCCATATCGTAGGGCGATAACTAATGGGAGGTAATTTATTACCGGTATAGATATCATGGGTTGGAACGGAAAAAAGATCGTAGAAATCAGTTTCAAAAAAACTAATGTCTTTACCATCAATCAAACAATTCAATCCTAAACCTCTTGGATCATTTTCGATTAATCTAGCCGTGGAATAAAACTTTCGCACTAGTTCTATATACCAATCACATTTGAATCTAGCTAGATTCATCCAACCTTGGCCATTAGTAGGCTCAATAAGTTTGAAAATTTTTTGCATACCCTCTATTTGGATCAGTTCCTCGTAGTTCAGAAACATACCAGACCAAATTTTTGTTACACCTCGACCTCCTTGCTGATTACTACGGATGCGAATCTCCCCCTCGGGGCGATGTTCGATAGTCTCGCTCTCCGTTACCTCATGCTCCATGGTATGCAACAACATTTCTTCCACCTCTCTCAATTCGGAAGTGGTTGGTTCACTACGTCCACCTTTACGAGCATTCTTTTTTGTTTTCGAAGACATTTGCGAAACCTGAAATTTAAATAGAGTTTGAAAAATATAAAAAAAAATTAGAGAAGTGTAGTAGAGAGAGGGGATAGATTTGTAGTGGAGAGGGAGAGATTTGTAGTGAAAAATATAGGAGGATGTAGGGTGTATTTATAGGGTAATTTTGTGTTTTTTTTTTTTTTTCTACTAGCCGTTTGATGACGTCAGCATGACGTCATCAAGCGGACCATCCGGCCACGCGTGCGGATGGTCCGCTTTTGGCCGTTGCCAACGGCTAGTTCGTTTGAACTAGCCGTTGGTTGAACCGGGGCATCCGGATGATCGTCCGGATGCCCCGGTTTATCCAACGGCTAGTTCAAACGAACTAGCCGTTGGTTGAACCGGGGCATCCGGACGATCGTCCGGATGCCCCGGTTCCAATCGGACCATCCGGATGGGCGTCCGGATGGTCCGAATTGTCTGTCCGGGCGTCCGGGCGAAACTGTCCGGATGCCCCGGATCATGTGTCCGGACCATCCGGACGCCCATCCGGATGGTCCGGGCGATTTTTTTTTTTTTTTCGGTTTTTTTTTTTTTGGGTCTCCCCTATAAGTAGAGGAGACCCCAACACCAATACTCACACCTCTCAAACAACTCTCTACTTCTCTCTAAATCTATCTATTTGTTCGATAAGTTCTAGAAAACTACAATTAGTTATTTTACTTATTCTACTCCTACTTTCGAAATTGTTTGATTTTTGTTTTTCCGCAAATTGTTTCTTAGTTGTTATTAGTCTAAATTTAGTTGTTCTATCTTGTTATTAGTCTAAATTTAGTTGTTATATCTTGTTATTAGTCTAAATTGTGATTTTATTATTAGTATTTTATTGCATATTTGAAAAAAAAACTGTTATTAGTTTTAAAATGAATTCAAAACGTAGAAATACTGGGATAAACCCACCATCTAATGTGGATCTCAATACCATGGATGATTTTTCTACAGAATTCCCTCACGTTGACACACTCTCCTCCCGCGAAAGTGGTGGTGGAAGTACTAGTGGGGGGAGATCTCGTAAGAAAACATCTTGGATTTGGAATCACTATACTCTATCAGAAGATGGTTTGTTTTGTATTTGTAAAGAGTGCAATAAACGTTATCTTCACGTAAGTGGATCTAGAAATATGGGCACTAGCACTATGGTAAAACATTTAACGAAACATGAAATATATGATCCTAAAAAACCTAACCCAACTAATGTTTGCACGAACCCTCAAACAGGTCTTCCTTTTGAGTTTAACCACGATACGTATAGGGAAGAAACAATGATTTATGCAGTCGGTAGTTTACAACCATTTAGTTTTGGGGATTCTTGGAGATACGAAAATTGGATGCAAGTTGGGGTAAACCCACAGGCAACACGCATTCCACGTACCTCTTTGCGATCGCTAGCCTTTAAATATTATTTACAAAGAAAAAAAGAGATTATTCAAACTATGCAGACTTTGCCATGGAATGTTTCGATTACTAGTGACATAGCTACTTTTACTGATTTAGATATGATATGTGTTACCCTCCATTGGATGGACGCCCAATGGGTCCTCCAAAGGAGAATTATATGGTTTGAATCAATTGGGAAGCATACCGCACAAATAATTAGGGAGAGTATGACTGAATGCATGAATGTTTATGGCATTAAAAACAAGATTATGTCTATTTCGTTGGATAATGCATCTTCTAATATTAGTGCTATAACATATCTTATAGCAGATTGCAATCCTCCTTTTCCAAAATTGTTTCACACCAAATGTTTATGCCACGTACTTCAATTAATTGCGAAAGAAGGAATACGTAAGGTTCAGGGTGATTATATTACCCCTATAAAAAATGGGATCCTATTTTGCTCGACATCCGCTGCTAAAAAAAGAGCTTTTAAAACACTTGTTCTTTCAAATGGGAAAAAATATAAGAAACTTTTATTAGATGTCGAAACTAGATGGAATTCTACTTACACAATGCTTGCACGTGCGCATGTTTTTAAAGAAGAGATATCGACGCTTTATAATACATATCGTGAAACACCAATTGAACCAGATCATTGGAAATTTTGTGCACACATGTTAAGATTTTTAAGACTTTTTAAAGAAAACACCCTAACCTTTTCTTCACAAAATCAACCTAATGCTCATTTGGCCCTTTTCACGATTGCTAATCTTGCCATGCATATGGATGAATTTAGATCACATTATGCATGCGTAGACATGGTGCCTGGAATGGAATATAAGTTCACAAAGTATTTTCATCCAATCCCTGATAGTTATTCATTTGCTTGCCTTTTAGATCCTTTTTCACGAAAAGAAAAATTTGAATTGCTAGTTGATTGCTTTTATAAATCTGTACGGTTTCCTACAGATATACCACCGACCGAACCAATTGACCCTGAAGGGTATATTAGCGGTATATATGATAGTTTGTATAATATCTATGATAAGTATGCTGCAAGATATAGATCAAATACATCTACAAATGTAAGCAGTAGTAACAATAGGGGTAGAGGGAGAAATACTAACTATATTCGATTGGCAATGTTACGAAACAACAATGTTACAGAAACCCCTCAATCTGATAATGAGTTGTATAGATATTGGACCACTAGGTTTGACTTTACGAATTATCAAGACCAAGGTATTGAAGATATCATACGATGGTGGGGTACCAAAACTGAAGAGTTTCCTATTCTTTGCAGGATTGTTAAAGAGATTTATGCTATACCTATGTCTACAGTTGCAAGTGAGTGTGCTTTCAGCCAAGCGAGGTTGCAATACACGACTAAGAGAACAAGATTGACGGGCAAAGCACTTGGAGTGCTTGTGGCAGTTAAGGATTGGACAGCGGCGGATAAAAGGATGCAAGACATAGAGTTCAGAGACGAAGTGAACGTAGACGACATCTTCAAAGATTATCCGGATGATTACGAAGATATACTTGAACAAGAAATTGCGGAAGAAAACGAAAATGACGACGAAGATTTTACTTACGAAGAAGACGAAGCTGGAGATGAATGATGTTTGTAATAGTTTTTTGCTATTTTGTATTGTAATTTGAAAACATTTGTACAACTCCTGGCCCGCACGAGTATAAACTGTGAACGGCTAAATTATCCAAAAATGACTTTACCTTTTATTATAACAACAACAAATGTATTATGAAATACTTATAACTTCATAAGATCTAATTTTGGTTTAAAAAATAATAACAAACACTTGTAAAATTTAAAACCAAATCACAATAGTAATCAAAATGTAATATTAAAATTATAACCGTAGAATTTGTAATATTTTAACATGATAAGATATAGTTTTGGTTTGTATTAGATCTAAAAACATAATAATAATATTCAAAATGTGATAATAACATAAGTAATATTTAAAATTTTGGACTATATAATAATTACAACACTAAAAAACTTAATAACCAAAACAAATTAATATTAACAAAAATGTAATAATAATTCTATAATAATATGCAATATCTCAATATTTTTTAAATATAACATTTTGGATATAAAATAAATAAAATCAGCATAATATTTACCAATAAACCACCGGTTTTTTACAAATAAACCGTGGTTTCGCAGTCCTGCCGGGTTGCGGTCTCGGCGGGTTGCGGTCTCGGCGGGTTGCTCCTTATGCGGTCTCGGCGGGTTGCGGTCTCGGCGGGTTGCGGTCTCGGCGGGTTGCAGTCCTAATGGGCCAGTTTCGCAGGTAGACCGCCAGTTCTTAAGCAGGTTGTCAGCTTTGAACCATGGTTCCTGAACCATTAGACACCTCTAGTCATAAGATAGAACTTGCTTTGAATTGGACATCTAACTTCATGTTGCTGACATGATCCAAAAGGCTATAAACATTTCGAGGCTGGACATCAAGTCTAGTGTATAGTCATAAGATAGAACTTGCTTTGAATTGGACATCAATAAATATACGACGGCTGAAAATTGATAATAAAAAACATGTATAAATAAACAAAATATATTTTTTAACAATAAAGTTTAATAAATATTTAACAATAAAGTTTAATATTTATTGATAAAATAAAGTTTAATATTTATTGATAAAATAAAGTTTAATTTTTGGATTTCCAAAAATTCTCAATTTGATAAAATAATAGATATTTTGTTTTTCAACCGAACCTATATTTTAAGATAGGTTTGGCAGTTAGGGTAGTTAGGGGTAGATAAGATCATATAACGGGATTTGAGTTAAAACGGATGAAATTTGAAATTTGAAATTTGAATAATGAATACATGAAGATAATATACACATAAATTTACATTATCACTTGTTCTTACTTGACACTATTTTTTACTAGCCTTGTGTCATTATCCTTCTTAAGCATATCAAAGCCAAGTCCTAGCTTGCTGAAGCGGCTAAACTTTATGCTCGATATGTAGTTATTTTCCTCTTGCACATGTATATGCAACTTTTCAAAGGAACTATTAAGAAGATAATCTTCAACTTTCACAACTTGCAGGTCTGAACACATACCTTCGGATGATATACAAACATGTTCCAATCTCTTGATGTTAAGCTTTCCACATTGAATTCAACACCTAATGTTATATTAGATGGGAATTGGGTATCTCAACATGAGAGATTTCAGATGGACTTTAATCCCATCCCAATAGCTGATTTGTGCACAAGATCTCTACTTAACCCTTTGGTTAAATGATCGGCTAAGTTATATTGAGTTTTCACAAACTCTACTGAAATAACATTATGTGTGATACGCTCACGAATCATACTATGTCTAACACCTAAGTGTCTAGACCTGCATTTGTAAACTTGTCTATAGACATTGGCCAAAGCAGCTTCACTATCACATCTCATAGATATAGGTGATATCGGTTTGAGCCACAACGAAATTTCGTACATTAAATGTATTAGTCACTCAGCTTCTTTACTCGTTGTTGCTAATGCCATAAACTCGGATTCCATTATTGAATCAGTAATACAATTTTGTTTCTTAGATGCCCAAGAGATAACACTTCCCCCAAGTAGAAATAAGCATCCACTGTTGAAGAATGCTCTTCCATATTGGAAATGTAACTCTCGTCTGAATATCCTTCAAGTACAAAATGAAATCCAGTATAAGTTAAACCATAATTCATGGTTCCTTTCAAATACTTGAATACTCGATTTAAAGCTTGTCAATGATGTGAACTAGGATTGCTAGTATACCTACTAAGTTTTTCAACAGCAAAGACAATATCAGGCATAGTGCTAGTCATGGCATACATAAGACACCCGATGGCTCTTGAGTATTCAAGTTGAGATACAGCAACACCTTTATTAGGTAGAAGCTTAAGACTAGGATCTATAGGTGAGCTTAGCGGAGAATAATCTTTAAAATTAAATTTATTCAATATCTTCTCAATATAGTGAGATTGTGAAATCAATATACTATTGTTCTTTCGTTTGATTCTTATACCAAGAATCATTTCAGCTTCCCCCAAATCCTCCATCTCAAAATTAGATAATAAGAATTTCTTCGTTTCATCAACCTGATTTTGGTCAGTTCCAAAAATCAAAATATCATCCACATATAGACAAATCATAACTCATTTACCAGAATTATCAAATTTGTTATATACACATTTGTGCTTGGTTAAGAATAAATCCATTAGACAATATCACATTATCAAAAAAATTATGTCAATTTTTTGTGCTTGTTTCAAACCATACAAATATTTTTTCAACTTGCATACCTTGTTTTCACAATCAGGCATGACAAACCCTTTTGGTTGTTTCATATAAATCTTCTCATCCAAATCACCATTCAAGAATGCAGTTTTAACATCCATTTGATGAATTACAAGATTGTGTACAAATGTAAGAGCAATCAACAATCTAATAGTGGAAATCCTAGCAACCGGAGCATAAGTATCAAAGAAATCAATTCCTTCTCTTTGTCTAAATCCCTGGACAACCAATCTAGCTTTATACCTTTCAATAGTATCATCTACTTTCTTTTTTTTGTTTAAAGATCCATCTATTTCCCAATGATTTGCAACCAGGAGGTAAATCAATCAACTCCCATGTATTATTATGCATGATAGACTCTATCTCATCTTGGATAACTTCTTTCTAAAATGTAGCATCCATTGATGCCATAACATCACTAGAAGTCCTCGGATCATCTTCAATAACAAAAAAATATTGATATTGGTAGTCAATATTATCTCTTGACCTTTCCACTAAATAAAGTTAAAAATCAGATCCGAATGACTTAGCTTTTCTAGCTCTAGTACTTCTCCTTGGTTTAGAAGGTTCAGGGACAGAAATGTTACCACTTGATATATTTTTACTTTGAGTTGAGTTTCTATTCAAAGAGTTTTAAGTAGTATCTCATGTTTAATGAGGATACCATTAGAACAATATCTAAATCTATTGGTAATCCTCTAACAATATGGGTCCCTGTAAAAAAACCGTGCAAGATTCAACTCGAGTAAAGTGTGGTTAGAACTAGATGTGGCTAAGGAATGTATTAAAAACGTCTAAGTAGGATTCAAAGAAAATGATTAGTATTGGCATGATATTATTTATGGTGATCTTCCATTTTATTGTACTAAACATTTTCATATTGGTCATCAAATAAAAATTATAAGAATAATCACCACAAAAATGATGAAAAAAATATAAATGAAAGCCAAAACCTAAAGGATAAAACTGGAATACAAAATACAACGAGTATCCAAAAAGTGAAATCAATTAATGTAAATCAACAAAAAAATGAAAGATATAATGAAAAACAATAATAAATCAAAGAGAACATGCAACAAGGATTGGTCAGCACTCTTCAACAAAGGATAAATCAGAGGAGAACACTAGTATTCAAAACAAAATTATGTCTAATTCCAAGATGCATTCTATTGACAAAGGGAAGACAAAAGAACTATTCATATCAAAAGTGAAATAATTAGTAAGAAGGGAGTTTAAATATGAAAATATCATGTAAGCTTTACATGAAATAAATATGACTTATGTTTTCAGATCATATTGATGTTGAAGCTTCAGCAGTGGAGAAGGACTCACCTTCCAAAAGACTTACAAGCAGCCTTTCGACTTCTCTTCTATTAAACAAACTGCGTTAAGTAAGGATTTTAGAAAAATTTTAAGAAGGAAAATGAAGTAAACAAAATAAAGAGACTTAAAATGACCTATAACATCCAAATTAATGCTAACTAAATGATCTGATAAACCCTTACATAACTCAACTAAATGAACATTAACATTCTAAACTGGAATGTTAGGGGTATTGGAAATAAGGAAACTCTAAGGAGACTTAAGGTTATTAAAAGAATGGAAAAGACTTACTAAGACCCTATGGTTTTTGCTGATCACTTGAAGAAGATCACAAGAAAGATTAGATTTCATGATAGTGTGGCAAATATGAGTAATAATATTTGAGTTTTCTCGAATGTTGAATTCTTTGTGGAAGTATTGGAAAACCAAGACCAATTAATGCATCTAAAAGTTAAACATAATATTTTAGACAAATAATTTTGTATCACTATAATATATGCAAAATATACTAGGATTCAAAGAATTACTCTCACGAACATTTTAAAAAAATTGTAAAACTCCAATGAATGGATGGTACTGGGTGATTTAAACTCAATAGCTAATGCAAATGAACAGTTATCATGTTTCACTTGATATATCAGAAGCATGGAAGATTTCAATAACATGATTCATGATTGTGAGTTAAAAGATGTTGGATATTTGGATTCAAATACACTTAGTCTAACAACAAAAAGTAGAAAAGATTAGATATGGTGCTTTTCAATGAGAATTGGAATTTTGATAATACATATGTTAAGCACCTATGTAAAAAAAGTTCAAAGTACAACCCCTTAAACATTACTATAACCAAAGATGAAGACAAACCTAAAACTACATTTAAATTCCAAAATAGTGGTTCATGCATCATGGTTTCATGGATACGGTTAAAGAAAATTGGAATGCGACTCTTTATGGACCTTCAATTCATGTTCTTTGGCACAAGCTAAACAAATTGACAGCAAAAGCTTAAAGCTTAGAATTGAAGGAATTTGGAAATGTGTTTAACTCTATTATTAAAGTTGAAGATGAAGTAAGATTCAAAGAGAAATGTTATGAGGATGCAAGTAGTCCTGAGGATAAGGTAAACATGGTCAATTCTAGAGCTCACCTACTTCAACTTTTGGCAATGGATGAAGTATTTTGAGAGAAAAAAATTCATATAGAATGGCATAAGAATAGAGATGATAATTAAGTAAATCTCCATAGTTATGTTAAGAAAATACTTCGGAAGAATAAAATAAAAGGTACTTGGGTGGATAGTATTTGGATCCTGAATTATGAGGCTTTAGAAGAATTTGTAGTAGATCATTTTAAAAACATATTGACCAATCGATATAATCTCATTGAACTTGAGGATATTAGCCTTGTCATTCTTAAGATTATCATAAATTATGATAACAAAATCTTTATGTTTCCTCTAACTGAAGATGAAATATTTGAAACTTTAATGTCTCTATGTCTTAATAGTGCAGCAGAGGTAGATGGTTTAAGTACCAAGTTTTTTCAGAAATGTTGTATTATTATTAAAAAATGATTTATGTGAAGTTGTTATGACATTCTTTAAAAACCATCATATACCTATTGGACATAGAGTCTCTTGTTTAAAGTTTTCGAAAGAATTCTGTTAAACATAGTGAATAGACTTATAGGTCTGAAGTCAGTCTAATTTTGAAAATTATCAACCTTAGGTATAAGATATATTGTTGTAGCATGGTATATAGGAAATAATTCAAAAGTTGAATTCAACTGCAAGAATAATTATGGATGATATAACCAAATTGAGAATAAGTCGTGGAATTAATACTTCGAACCATCATTTTTTCAATTGGCATAGCATAAAACTTTGATATGCCAAAACATGTAGTTTATGGAAATCCTTTAAGGTCCTTAAATTATCCTTGTAATAATTGGTATGTAGTTGGCCTATAACGTCAGATGAAGTAGTCGAGGCACTGAGTAATGGTAGAAATCAACCAATGGTTCACGATAAACTTAAAGCTAGTATATCTAATCTGGATTAAATGAATTTATTAGCTTTAAAATTAGTTAATAAATTTTTCGTTCCTAATAATAATCATGATTCAAATATGTCAAATCTTCAAACATTTGTAACTACTGTTATAACGTATGAGGCATAGTAAATTTACCTAGTTTGACTATTAGGCATATGAATGTGAGATGTTGTAGTATAAAGTTATCTTATGAAATGATAATAATCCAGTTTCTTAAGAAAATGGATAGATGTTACTGAGTGGAGTGAGCGCCTTATTCGGCGGGATTCCGGTATAGGATAGGCACATTTAAGAAGTCAAAATATTAATTCTTGGAATGAACAACTCTAGTCAAAATGGCAGATCAATTTTATTTGTGCGGATAGATTAGAATAAATATGGTGATTGAATGGAGTTACCACACCACTTAATCCACCTACCGATTGGGAGAGGCCAATCAGGAACGCTACGATTTAAGAGCCGAGTCAAACGACCACTTTCAATATCAGTAGTTTTTCTCATCAACCTGAAATGATATTGTCCGACCAAAAATATATAGAAGGGATGCATTCTTGAATTATGAGCAATTGGAATAATGTCAATACTCAGCTTGGTGAATTACGCATCACCAAATTGCATCACGACGAGCACATACGGCAAATGATGTATAAGTTGGATTTGGATTCATTTGTTCAAGAAATGGGTGTTGATCTTCCTTCTATGACATATCCTCCAACATAATTTTATGACGGTCAAGATCCTCATCTAGCACCACAATTATGATGACTTTTTTTATCATTGTATTAAACATTTTTTATTTTGTTATATATTTTTTATATAAAACATTATTATTATTATTATTTTGTCTAATTAATATATATCATGGTTTTATTTATTAATTTTTTTTCAATTGTTAATTAAATATCTTTTAAATTTTATATTGTTATTTATTATTATACAAATAGTGTATATATATATAGATAATTCTAACCACTTTAATTTTTTGTATAAGTATATAACATTCCAACAACTTTACATATATAGTTGAAAGATATAATAAATTATTAGTTGAAGATGTAATCAACTATTTAGAATATATAAAGATATAGTTTAAAGATCTAATAAACTATCGGTTTAAACTTTAAAGATCTAATAATCTAGTTAAAACATCTAATAGTTGAAAGATCTAAAGGTTTATATATAGTTGGAAGACCTAACAAACTATTAGTTGAAATATTTCGTAAATTATTCATAATATTTAATAGTTGAAAGATCAAAAGATCTAAAGATTCTAACTGTTACGTAACAAAAGAGAGAAGAAGAAGCCGCTTAAAAGCGGCTAGAGTTTTTGTATTATTTAGAAAGTGTGTCAATTACATAGAGTATAAAGTTCTTATTTATGGACAAACTCTATGGGTTAATGGGTCTAGGCCTTATATCTCTAGCATTCTCTCTCAAACTCATACTGCTTATTCTTGCATTGCGAGTTTGTTACACCAAAATTGCAACAAAAACGAAACACCAAACTTCAAAACCATCATAATAAAACGCCAAAATCAAATCAAAACGTCAAAACCCAAAATCAAACTCCAAACTCCAAACTCAAATCTTCAATCTCCAAACTCCAAACTTCAATCTTCAAACTCCAGTCTCTAAACTCCAATATCCAAACTCCAATCTCTAAACTTCAATCTTTATTCTTCATTCTTCAAAATACATACTTCATTCTCTAAACTCCGAACTAATCCAAACAAAATTTAAACACCAAACGAAGCTAAACGAATCGAAACGAAGCCAAACAAGTCCAAATGAATCCAAACTAAATCTATACCAAATTCAAATCCAAACGAAGAACGAAATCTAAACATCAAACAAACAAAAACGAATCAAAGCGGCATACGCCGATCTAAGCAGACTTCAGACATAATTCAAATGTCAAACAAAATCTAAACACCAAAACGAAATCAAAACGACAAGCGTCGATCTAAGAAAACGTCAGACAAAGTCCAAACGTCAAACAAAATCTAAACACCAAATAAAATCTAAACACCAAACAAAATCTAAACGAAATCTCAACGTCAAATACCTAAACAAATCCAAACGAAATCTGAATGTCAAATTCAAATACCAAGTCCAAATCCAAAACTAAATTCAATACTAAATCCAAATACCATATCCAAATTCAAATTTAATTTCCAATCAAAGTCAAAATTGAATCTACGATTTTACCAACAAAAATCTGCACTGTTTCTGTAGCGATTTCTCCCGAACCTTAAAGGATTAGATGTCTCGAACCCACTGTCCAAAATTTAAAAAAAAAATAGACACAATTTACCTCTCGATTAGGTGTGTTGATTGTGGCTGCGCACAATAAATCCGAAAACTGAAAATTTTCACTTTTTCCGGCGGAAAGCTAAAACAATTGTCTGCCGCTACATCGGAAGACACGAAAACTTCAAAATCTAAACCTACGCTCTGATACCATGTTGAATAAATAACAAATTAAAAACGGCTAGGGTTCTTGTATTTTCTAGAAAATGTGCCAGTTACATAGAATATAAGACTCTTATTTATAGACAAACTATATTAGCTAATAGATCTAAACTTTATATCTCTAACACTAATAAATTTAAAAACATAGTAGAATGATCTAAATAAACTATTTAAAATATCTAAGTAAAATTAAAAAAAAAATCAAATATTTAGTTTCTGAGACACTTAATTAATAATTAAGCCGACAAATTGATTTCCAATAAATATATTTAAAACTGCGGTAAATCGTTAAATATGACCGACGAGACTAGACCTATCACGACAGCAGGATTGCTCTCACATCGTGATTCTCTAATGACCAGATTCTCTTAACAGTGGAAATTGTTTTCATAGAGTATTCCGTAACGACATTGCGGTCTTAAATATAAGAGGGCGTGATGTCACGTTTGACATCTTTACTTGTACTCAGTGACAGTGTAAAGGAAAATAGGGTTGTTGACTTGAATTTTTTTTAAAAAAACAAAATTCCCTGCATAACATGTAATAATCACATTGCTATGTTCACTCTCAAAACATCTATATAAGATCTGTCCATACTTATATACAAATCATATTTAATCGATTTTGGACTTTAGTCTATTTCTAACATATTTTTCCAATCATACCAAACATGTCATAATCACGGTGAGGTTTCTATAAGATGATCTTAATAAATAGGATCTAAACAATTGAAATGTTAAGGTAACATTTTATTTGACTCTTGATCTAACTTTTAAGAATACATCCTTGTTAAATTTTCAAAATGTATGTCGTTCTTGTTGTTCTTGTTGTCCTTTACATGATTTATGTTCCAAATCCTCTTCTTCATGCTACTGCTTCTTGAAGTCTCTGGAATATGTAATTCTTCTACTTGAGTTTCCTTGTTTTATACCTGCAAAGAGAAAACAAAATCAATGGTCACCTTGATACCTGCCATAAAAGGTTGTATATTAATCTGAAAATCTGAAATAGCCCAAATTCAAGCTTTCTAACAGAAGAATAGCATTGAAAGGGCTAGGACAGTTCAATCCATTGAATAAACAGTCCTGCTTCTTTTCCAAAGCATACTTTGCTATCCAATCTGCAGATACATTTTCTTCTCTAAAAACATGTTTTAATATCATCTTTGATGAAAACAACTTCCTGCAACATGTTAATACTTTAGTTAAATACCAGGGGAACTTATTATAAGCTAACATAGTGAATAATTGAAGGGAATCAGTTTCAATATCAATATCAGTCAGATTATACTTAAGACAGTGTTTTAATCCATATAATAAAGCTAATGTTTCAGCAACAACAGGTGAACTCTTGCCTATTAGAATACCTTGACCCTCAATAAACTCACCACTATGGTTCCTTAAAATAAAGCCACTGCTAGATTCTCCATTATGCAATGAAGAACCATCACAATTGAGCTTAAGCCTGTTAATAGCAGGGGGATGCCATTTAATGTATAAACTGGTTTTACTATCAGAACTATGGTTGTGACACTCTAGTTCCTTAGCTATGTATAAATCATGTCTCCAATGTTTTCTTGTTAATAAAGATGATCTATCTAAACAAAACAGAATAGATTTAACTTGTTTTATTATTGTAATGTCTGAACAAAGTCTACCTTCATGTTTCATCTTATTTCTAGCTATCCAAGTGGACCCAGACTATCAAAGAAAGAATAATAGTTCTAATATGTATTCTAGATTGAGAAGAAAAGAACCATCTATTAACTATATGATTAATTGTCATATATTTCCCAACTACAATTTTGAAAGTATTAGAGAAATAGGACCAGACATTCCATATCATTGGGCAGCTAACAAACAAGTGATTAAGTGATTCATATTTAGAACAGAATTGACATTTAGAGACTAAACTTATACCTCTATTTTGGATATTGGTGTCAACAGAAATAAGATTGTTTAAGACTCTCCATAGGGTTATAGAGCATTTGTTGGTGTTATATTATTCCAAATTTTGCTTTTAAAAGAGGATTGGACATGTTTGATTCTTAAACTATCAACAGTTTGTTTAAGATTGAATTTTCCATCTCGAGAGAGTCTCCAGATGATCAAATCATCATTATTTTGATTGATTCTAATATGGACTATTTTGTTAATAACTAAGTCATTAATGATATCATCCTTAAGTTTTGTCAGGTCCAAGGAGTGATTAAGCCAGTATTCATTTACCTTAGTATAGGTGTACCAGGTGTTTGATTCATTATAGTTCAATTGAATAATTGGGTTACAGTCAAACCATATATCTAGGTATAAGTCTACATTCCCTTTCCCTATTTCCCAGTATATATTTTCTTCTACTTTGATCCTGACTTTTAACACCCTTTTCCAACTATGTGAATCAGATTGCTTAGATAAGACTTTTAATGGATGAAGTTTAGAACAATACTTGTTATTTAGTAAGTTAGCCCATAAAGTTCTATTAGTCCTAAAATTATACCACAATTTGTATGATAATGCTTCTGAATTGTTGAAAGATCTCTAAGATTTAAACCATTTTCAGCAAAGGGTTTACATAGACTAAGCCAATATTTCCATATTATTGTTTTATTGTTTTCAGTGTGACCCCATAAGAACTTATTAAGAAGCTTATTGATCTTGTTAATAATGGATTTAGGTATTGTGATACACTGCATATAGTATAAAGGATATGCTAATAGAACAGATTTGATTAAAGTCAGTCTACCTCCAAAAGATAATGCTTTAGAGTTCCAATGATCTATACTAGTTCTAATCTTATTTATAATTTCATCATAGTATGAATTCTTATTTTACGAAATATTGGTATTCCTAAGTGTTTAAAAGGTAAAGTACTATGATTGAATCCAAGTAAGAGTTCTAAAGTTCTGATTCTAGGTCTAGTCAATATTGATGGCACCACAAAAGAAGTTTTCAGTAAGTTTATTTGTTGTCCTAATAAGATTTGATAAGTTTTCAAAAACATTCCCATCTTTTTAAGATTTCTTATAGAACCATTTAAAAACAAGAGTACATCATCTGCAAAGGCAAGACAATTTATAGTAATAGAACTTCTGGTTTTAAAAGTTTGAGAGGGATCTAAAGCTATACTCTTATTCACTCCTCTAATAAGGAATTCTTCAGCTAATATGAAAAGAGAGGGGGATAAATAATCCCCCTTCCTAATGTCATTAGAAGATTTAAAATAACCATATGCTAAACCATTAATAATCACTGAGTATTGAATATTCTCTATGCTCTTTTTGATTAAGTTAATAACCTGATTACTAAAACCAAAGGATTTCAAAACTTGGTATATGAACTTAAAATTCAGTTTATCGAAGGCTTTTTTCATATCCAAATTAATAATAATATTGCTACCCCCCTGTTTTTTGTTTAAATCATTGACCAAATTTTGTGTAATCATTATATTCTCTTGTATAGTTCTATTAGGGACATATTCCCCTTGTTCTTTAGAGATTAGTTTAGGCAATAAAATACTTAGTCTATTATTAATAAGTTTAGATATAATTCTGGTAAAAAACAGAGCATAGACTAATTGGTCTAAATTCAGACCAAGATTTAGCATGTAATTTCTTTGGTATTAAGCAAATGGAAGTGGCAAACATTCCTTGAGGGAAGCTAACTTTATCAAAGTAATCAGATATAGCTTTAACTAGGTCCTCTTTAATTATAAACTAACATTCACTATAGAATATGGAGTTGAAACCATCAACTTCATAGACACTAGTACTGTTTAAACCTATAATAACACTATAAACCTCATCTAAAGTAGGCTCAGCTAATAGGGATATGTTATCTAGGTCACTAACTATTTTTGGTATAATATCTAGAGGAAAATCCGGTATAGGTTCATCTGGTACATCTTTTGTATTGAGGAGTTTTGTAAAATAGGTAACAGCTGATGTTGGATATTTTAGTGTAATTGGATTGACTAGTCGACCAATGCAATCGTAATATATTATCGAGCAAGTCGGAGAGTGTGGAGTACACGCTTGTTAGAATATATTATGATTAGTGGGTCCAAGGGGCGGCTCATGTTTGTGGTTAAATTTATTTTGAATGATAAGGCTGTTGTGAATATTCATGGAAATTTTGAATTTGGAAAATTAATTCAAATTTGAATTTGAATATTTTTTCCCGTTTTTATCATTTAAAATTATAGCCGTTATTGGACTTAAAACTGTTTTACAGTTTTTGAAATTTGGTTGAATAAATAAGTATGGTTCTGTTGAAGAAAAACATAACAATAAAAAAGATTCATTCCCGTTGTTCAAATGCATACGCTCTGATTTTATCCGGTTGAAAATTTTGGAGAACCACCAAAATAATTTCAATCTGAAATTGTTAAAACAAAACTTCAGAGTTTATCCAGAAATCTCTAAACAATATCCCCAACAAACTATTGAAATTATATTTTCTTGTTTTATGTAGATTGAAATGAGGAGATTGGTATAACATGGCTTCTCCTTTGGATAACTTGAAAGAGAATTTTTTGACATGGATGAATTCATTATCAAGTATTAAAGCAAGAAAGGAATTATGGTATCATCCGTAAGTTTTTCTCTTTTTGCTATTGGTGGACTATTATATATCGATTTCTAGTTTTCGGTTTATAAAAATGGTGATGATCTCTGTTTATAAACATACATCTGTGATTTAAATTGTTCCAAACTATTTGGAAAATGAAGAGGAGGTTATTTGTTTAATAACTACTTCTGCAGTTATTTTGACCTTACATATGAATATTCTTTAATTGTACTTGAAAATATCATTTTTAGAAAAGAAACACAGAAGCAATAAGAGTTTGATTTTTGTGTGGCTTGTTTAAAAACTGGAGTTCATATGTCATAATATAATTTAATAACCAGTGAAGGATATCAGACTAGACGTCCATCAGCACATAAATGTGTTTCTTGCCAATGTATGGCTCACCCATAATGTAATAACAACAACAGTGCAATTTTTGTTATATTGGATGTTGTATGCGTAATGAAACAGGAACCTGTTGTACCTACACGTAAACAGTACTTGTGCATGCAATGCTCCATAACAGGAGACTATCCCTTCGAACCCTAGCATAGAGAGTACACGCTAGACACTATCCTCGAAAATCAGTACATATTGAGGATCTGTCTAAATAACCAGAGGCTATCACGAAAGACTGCATGTCTAAATTTGCATGCAGTTGAAATGCTATTATTTATGTTTACAGACGATCTACTGATCTATTTGTGTGGCCATTAACTTAATTTTTGTGTGAATTAAGTTTGTCTTAATATTACATTAAATGTATGGATTTGTGTTCACACTGAAACTACTATAACGGTATAAGAAGAGTAAAACACGCCCGATAGTTATAATGTATAAATGTATTGCAATATATGAATTTTTCATGGAAACATTGTTGGTATATACATAGCCTCCATACATGTCATGGAAGTACAGTTTGTTAGATATATTTCAGAATGCAATGTTCTGGCGGAATTTAACGGTTTATGACAGTGTTATAGTAAATGTATTGACTGGTTTTGTTTCCGTTGTTGGCTACGGGATAATTTTACAAGAGTGGTGTTCTTTAGGAATCTAGAAAGACCCTATCTTGTGGATACTAGTTTTCGAAATTATTGGCAATTTTGATGTTTCAATCTTGTTTGTCGCTCATGGAAAAGAGGAAGGCAATGGTTATCTTTACCCTGATTTTGTGAAATCTGTTAACAGTAGCTATAACCTCTATTGCGTGAGGTTGAGCCAAGACAAGGAAATAAACTGCAAACGGAAACAGTTTGTTATTAAATTCTATATTGCAATTTTAATTAAATAATTAATACAGTGTCAAATGCATGATTATGTCATGCATCTAAAGTCTTTGGTTGCATACATTTATTGTAAATTCCATGACAGAGCACATTTATTAAATTGTTTCTGCATGGAGGAAGTGTAAAATCATATATATACTTGCACAAATTATATTACAAAATTGATACATGCAAAAGAAACACTAATTAAATTTGTATTTGGGGACGAAACATTACCTTCATGACGTCGATACTTTCTCCAATTGTGGTCGAGCGGAAGGAGGATGAACTTCCCGTCGAGGGAGGGACGTGTGGCATTACTGATGACGTTCTCCGGGCACCGAATCAGATGAGGGGGCAACGCCGTTGAGGGTAGAAGACAACACCATGGAAGAGAGGGGAGAGGACAACGTCTCGGAGTACTGATCGGAGCCCTATTGGTGAGATGCACGTGCAGAATCGTGGTTTTGTTTATCTGTATCGGGAGGTTACATATCTTGATCGGGAGGTTGCACTTCGCCATCGAGGAAATTGCTCACCATCGAGGATTTACCCTTTCCATTCAAGGCTCTCCACTTCACAAACAACGTTTTACATTCAGTATCGGGGGCCTTCACAACTCAATCCTGGGCTTGCAAGTCTTAATCGAATGGTTATACTTTTCAACCGATGCTTCGCACTTCACCAACGAATTGTAACACTTCCCATTCGAGGCTTTGCACTTCATCGTCAAGGGGTCCTGTGCATGGACCAGGTGAGTATGTGGGTTCTTGTAGATCTCTGGAGAGGAGGCTATACAGGCTGTAGCAGTTGTTGACTGTACGTTTCGAGGGATCTTTCTTGTTTTAACTGTTGGGTTAATGGGAATCAATCTGTTATTGGTTAAGACAGGTTAATACTTGTGCTAGGCGTGCCCTGTATAGCAGGTATGTCCAGCGCGTGTAGTAAACCTAGCACGTGGTTTGAATGCTTCACGTTGTGGCCATCATTGTTGTTGTATGTGCTGATAAGCACGTCAACCTGGGTGATGGGTGAAACAGTTGGGCAGGATAGCCAGATGGACAGGGTTGGGAATGCCTGGTAAAAAGCCTATGCGCGTTTGTTGTGCAGATCAGCTGCAGACGAAGGGGTCTGAATAAGGCTTGCTGCGGAGCGAAGCTGCCAGAGGACAGCTGCGAAACAAAAAGTACTTTCCACAGGATTCAGGTTAAAAATCAAGGTGACGTAGTAGCCTTATACCATAGTGGTGGCAGCAGGAGACAACCAAAGCGGGCTCGAGAGGCACTGAAGTGGTAAGTACATTGCGATGGCTTGTTGTAATATATCATATAAGTTGTTCAGGATTGGCAGACCTATGGAAACCGGAATCTGTGATTTATATATTGCAAAATCATATGAATTTTGCATGCTAGGTGGAATTTCGCCAACAATTGATGGTGATTATTAATTGATTTACATGTGGTCCACATTATTTTATAATATAACAAGTTATTCGTAAAATAAAATTTACGATACTGGTAAATTTTGATGTTATTCATGATTTGTTCATACGTGGATGACATGTTGATTTTTGGTGCTTACCAAATTAAGTTGGATTTGTTGTTGAAAAGCTTAGTAGTATATTCGGACACGAGTTATATTTCGAATATGGAAGTCCACTCTTTCACAAGTGAATGTTTATTTATACTTGGAGGATTTGTTATCTCTTGGGAATCTAAGAAACAAAGTTGAATTACTGATTCAACAATGAAAATCAGAGTTTGTGGCATTAAAGACAGCGAGTAAAGATCTGTCAGATGTGATAGTGAAGATGCATTGGCCAATGTCGATAGACAAGTTTATAAAGGCAGGTCTAGACACTTAGTTGTTAGACAAAGTAAGATTCGTGAGCGCATCACGCATGATGTTATTTCAGTAGAGTTTGTAAGAACTCAACATAATTAGTCGATTATTTAACCAAAGGGTTAAGTAGAGAATTTGTGCACAAATCGGCTATTGGGATGAGATTAAAGTCCATTTAAAATCTCTCATGTTGAGATACCCAATTCTCATCTAATATGACGTTAGGTGCTGAATTCAATGTGGAAAGCTTAACATCTAGAGATTGGAACACATTCGTAGTATTCTCCCAAAGTATGTGTTCAGACATGCAAGTTGTGGAGGTTGAAGTATATCTTCTTAATAGCTCTTTTGAAAAATTGCATATGCATGTGCAAGAGTAAAAGATCTACCTATTTAAGCATGAAGTTTAGCCGCTTCAAGAAGCTAGGACTTGGCTTTGATATGCTTAAGAAGGATAAGGACACAAGGCTAGTAAAATATAGTGTCAAGTAAGAACATTTGAGAATGTAAATTTATGTGTATATTATCTTCGAGTATTCATTATGGATAGTAAAGGTTCAATCCTTAGTGATACCTTGATATTCGAATATTTGGAATGTGTAATATACTAATATGAAATTCAATCGTTACGATATTTCATTTATGCATAAATTTGTTATTTGTTGTGAGTTTGTTTTAGTTAATTATGAATTGCACTAAAATGGGGGGAGATTGTTGGATATTTTAGTGTAATTGGATTGACTAGTCGACCAATGCAATCGTAATATATTTTCGAGCAAGTCGGAGAGTGTGGAGTACACGCTTGTTAGAATATATTATGATTAGTGGGTCCAAGGGGCGGCTCCTGTTTGTGGTTAAATTTATTTTGAATGATAAGGCTGTTGTGAACATTGATGGAAATTTTGAATTTGGAAAATTAATTCAAATTTGAATTTGAATATTTTTGCCCGTTTTTATCATTTAAAATTATAGCCGTTATTGGACTTAAAACTGTTTTACAGTTTTTGAAATTTGGTTGAATAAATAAGTATGGTTCTGTTGAAGAAAAACATAACAATAAAAAAGATTCATTCTCGTTGTTCAAATGCATACGCTCTGATTTTATCAGGTTGAAAATTTTGGAGAACCACCAAAATAATTTCAATCTGAAATTGTTAAAACAAGACTTCAGAGTTTATCCGGAAATCTCTAAACAATATTCCCAATAGCTGACTCACCTATAAGCTTTTGCTCATCTATTCTTTCATTATTGACAAAGCTTTCATCTATCCTATTTCTAGACCTTTTCTTTTTAACATAATTATGAAAAGTCTTAGTGTTTTTTCCCTATCTTTTAACCATTTAGATGCACTCTTCTATAACCAGAAAGTTTCTTCCCTAGCTAATAAAACCATATGCTTAGACTTTAGTTAGAGAGTTTCATATTGTTTTCTATAGAGTAAGAAGCCTCTAACAACCCTTCCAATATACTAATTTCCTCTTCAGTTTTTTCAATGCAATCAAAAATGTTACCAAAGATATCTTTATTCCAGATTTTTAAATGAGTTTTAAGTCTTTTAAGCTTAAACCAGAATAAATGAATGAAGTTAAAATGAGGTGGTAGATCTAAAGGATTCAACCAATTACTTTCAACTGTTAATAAGAAATTAGGGTGACTTAACCACATGTTTTGAAATCTAAAAGGAGGTTTATGACCAGTTAACACAGAAGAGACTGAAATTATTAAGGGTGAGTGATCTGACCCTGTTCTGGTCAGATGCCTCACCCTAGTTACATTAAAGTATTCTCTTAATTTATCATTGTGCAGAGCTCGGTCTAATCTCTTCCATTTATGGCTGTTAGTCCATGTAAAATTAGAACCTGAGAATCCTGGATCCTCAAGATTACAGTCAAGTATCATATTGTTAAAGTCCTCCATTGAGTTCATACACAATGTAACATAATTTATTTGTTCACTAGCATTGGAGATAGTGTTAAAATCTCCAACCACTAGCCAAGGATCAATAGAAATGTTGTTTGATATATCTCTCAATTGGTTCCACAGGGTCATTCTTAGAAGCCTATTACATTTTGCATATACTATGGTAACCAGAAACTCTTCAATAGAGTCAGAATGGTTTACCATAGTATGGACTAATTGATCAGAATCTAAGACAATGTTGATTTTATAAGAGTTTTTCCAAAATATCCAGATTTTATTGTTTATATTACCAAAGTATTGATCAAAGCCTAATTTTTTTAGAAGTTTTCTCTATTTTTTCATTAGACATCATAGGTTCTTGAATAACTATAAGGTCAATTGAAAACTTTTTAGTTATATTTTTAATTCTTCTAATTGTGTTAATATTACCAACTCCTCTGGCATTCCAATTCAAAAAAGACACTACCATTTTTTAAGGATTTTTGAGGATCTTACAGATCCTTTGAAGGATAGAGGTTTATTCTTAAGGCCTTTAATTTTAACTTTAGTAGATTTTTTATTGCTTATCTTATCATGCACATCTATCTGTCTATTCATTGGAGAGTTTGGGAGATTTAAATTTAATCTATCACTAGAGATATCACACAATTCTTTATCAGAAATATTGTCCTCATTCAATCTGTTGAAAGTATTACTTAGGTTTATAGACTGTAAGGCCTCAATAACATCACTATCATTTATAACAGGAGGGTTTAAATTTTGATTGAACACTAAGCAATTATCATCAGACTTTATAGATAAAGAATTAGTAGTGTTTATTCCAGCATCTTTATTAAGTAGTTTCTGATTATCATCAACATGTTCTCTAGTTTCATTTTCATTGGGAACTATCACAGATTTAAGTTTAGGAATCCATTTCTCTTTATGTTTTATAGCATTTACTTGCAAATTCAGTTGTTTTTTAGAAATTAATTCCTCAACTTTACAATTGGATTCACTGTGTCCTAGATGTCTACATTTTTTACAGTAAGCAGGTTTGTCATTGTAAATGACATCTTGCCAGTAATCGTCTCGATCCCCAAAGCTTATCCAAAGTCTTTGGGGAAGAAGACTTGAGGTATCAACAACAGTCCAAGCTTTACAAAGGTTATAACTAGCCCTATTTTTGTATGGTATCCATATTGTCAAAGGCAATCCAATTGCATTTGCAATATGCTCTATGGTATCAGGGTTATACATATGCTCAGGAATTCTAGGAAAGGAAATCCAAACGGGAGTCAGAGGAGACTCCCGTTGGGGGTTGAAATCTGTTGACCACCTAAGGATCCTAAAGGTAAATTGACCTACAGTTCTAATAGTTCATTTCCAAAAGGTTTTTACATCAACGATATCATCAAATTCAACAAAAATATGCCTATAATCCCATTTAAACATATTGTAATTTCCTATAAATCTAAAATATTCTAAAAAAACCCTAAATTCAGACACAGATGGAATCCAAACGAAAACTTTGCAATTAACGTAAATTTAGATAGGGAAGAGAGTTTGATCTTATCTGATTCGTCAAATTTGACGAAAGTGTATCCATCTTACACTCCTGTTGAGACTTTTGCATGCATGAAAGCTCGATCTTTCCTTGCATTTTCCTCTGGGTCGATCCATCCCTTATTCTTTTTCAGCATCTCAACATACGTCGGTTTTGAATCTCGCTTCTGTCCCTTTGAATCATTCATAGATTGATTCTGATTTGAATTTTCCTCGTCGAAAATAGGGTTTTCGAAGATTTTGTCTTGAGCAACAGGAAGTTGTAAGACATTAATCGATTGAATCTGATCTCGAGTAAGATTTGAAAAGTGTGTTTGATTTTGAAGATAAATGTTTGATTTCGGGTTTTGGAGCTCTTCGAGAGGAAGAGTCGATCGTGTTGAATGCATTGATGGAGAGAGAATGGAGAGAGATGGTAGAGATAGGTTAGGGTTGTTGACTTGAATTTAAGATTCGTATATTGGATTTTAAATGTACGGTGATAACTAATAATTATGTTTAATAAATTTTGATGGACGCAGTTTGGTTTAAATATTTTTTTTAGGTTTAAAATAAGTATATTTTAAAATTGTCATATGGATATTAAAAATATATTTTTTTGAGGATTAAAATAAGTATATTTTAAAATTGTTCGTACGGATATTAAAAATATAATGAGTGATTTTGATTTTATAAAAAGTAGTTATAACTTTTTTATTTAACTTTTATTTAAAACAATAATACAAAGGAAATCACTATAAAAATAAAGTTAAAAATATAAATTAAGTAAAAAAGTCACATTGAAATTTCAAAATAACATTTAATTTAAAAAAATTAAAACGATATTTATTTTGAAACGGATAAAATAAATATTAATATGACATCTAAAATAAATAAAAACCAAAATTTTGATTTGAGAATTATTATGTTACCAAAAGACTTGGTGTGTGTAAACGATCACCTTGTTATGTGTAATATTTATGGTCTAATATTAAGTGGGTCTAAATAAGGGTAGCAAAGTCTCGTCTTGTCCCATTTAAAATAGATCTCGTCTAATCATATTTAAAAATATATTTAATATTCATAAAAATAAAAATATACAATAGACTAATTGGATAAAATAATAATGATGTTTAATATAATAAAATAAAAAAAATAACATTTTTTTTAAACAATAAAAACAAATTATGTCATCATAACTGTGATGGTGGTGCGGGATCTTGACCGCTATATAATGGTGGTGCTAGAAGTTTTGGATCACCAAAAAAAGGTGGTGGAGAATCTAAGCGTAAAAAAATTCTTGATAAACCGTGTCTAACTGCATCCTTACAATTATTCATCATAATCACTCTTGTTGATGGTGCACGTCACTTGTCCAATCCCGAGTCTCGATTTTATCCAACTGAGACTGGGTTTGTGTATATTGAGTCTGATTTTGAGCATATTGAGTCTGGTTTTGAGCATACATCCATTTCATATATTTTCAATCTCACAATATCCTTCCATAATTATGAAAAGAACTACTAACATTGGAAGTGATCGTCTCTTGTATCCTATTGTGTGTGACTGGTCTCACCCAATATTGAGACAGATCAGGTGCACCACAACGATTCAACTGCCAGAAGTGCTTTAAACTACATTTTGACCAGGGTTGTCAATTGTATAAATATATATTTTTTCTTTTTATAGATGTCTTTCCTAATTTGGAACTCCACCAACTTGGATGCTCAGAAAATCTACCTCATTATTCATAAAAAACTTAATGATAAAACCTAATCGAAGGGTATACTTGTTAAGTGCTTGGTCCAAGTATTAAATTTTGGATAAAGGGTAGAGTGATAATTGAGGTGTTAGTATTTAATATCTAGAGAAAGAATGTCCCAACCCATTAAATGTTGTGTTTGGGCTTATTTATAAGATTGCAAAGATCCATGGGCCATTCAGGTCGGTTCATACATTCGGGTTAGTTAGATGGGTTTTGAGGCTCAAGATTAAGTGAAGTAGGCACTCAGCTTACTATACTAGACACATAGTTTACTCAGCATTGTTCTTATTATTAGTCTAAACTACCCTCTAAGAGAAATCCGAGCCATTTTACCTTTTGGTCCTCCAACAGAATCTGACCTTATCATCTGGCCTCTTTAGCTCTTTTAGAAGTTTATCGGATAGCTAAACATATTCGAACCAAATCTAAACCTGATGAGCTTTTTTAAAACTGGTTACCATCCAAAAGTCATAAATTTGGACCAGTTAATTTTCAGAGACACATGTCAAATTTTACTTAGACCCACAAACTTATTTCTTTTGTTTAAAAGCATCCAAACAAATGAGAGAAGCGGTTGCACTCCTGATGAATTAACAATGCGGATTGTTGTCATTCTGAGAAATGGTCTCCGAACACAACAACAAACAACTAACCCCGAGAATTTATCCCTAGGGATTAGACTCGGTGGTGACAACTATGCCATATGGGTAAACTTGATGAAGAAAACAACTGGGGGAAGGGGGAGAGGTTCTCACATTACAACGGAGACGACACCTTCATCCAAAACTGACAAAACATATACAAGGTGGGAACAAGATGATCAATGTGTTTTCATATGGATTATCCAGAATCTTAAATCCAGCTTGGTGAATCATATCTCGCAATATCCCACTGCAAAATACCTCTGGGATGGGTTAGCCACCACATACAGTTCTGGTACAGATTCGTTACAGTTGTTTGACCTTCATAAGAGGGCTAATTCATTAAGGCAAGGGTCCGATACACTAGAAGACTTGTGGAACAAACTGCAGAATATCTGGATGTCTATAAATAGACGAGATCCGAACCCTATGAAAGACCGAGAAGACATTCAGATCTACAATAAGAAGACTCAAGAACAAAGACTCTATCAATTGCTAATGGCGATTAATGACAAGCTGGAACCAGTCAAGAGAGATATCCTGAAAAAGGATCCTCTTCATTCCGTGGAAACAGCATATGCTACAATACGAAGGGAAGTGGCCAGGCTTAATATACTTAAATCAAGTTCTTCTGATAGTGACTCGATTTAAATTGGAATGGGTTTTGCTGCTAAAGATTCTGCACGGAGGTTTAAATTCTGATCTAAAGAGAAAGAAGATAAATCCAAGTTGTATTGCACTCTTTGTGGGATGAAGAAACACACTAAAGAGACATGTTTCCAGCTGGTTGGCTATCCAGAATGGTGGGAGGACGGTCATAAGGAGAAAAATAACCAGTGTTTCAGATCTAATGTCAAACGGGCTTCATCTACAAGTGGCGGTGAAGATCCGACTAAAAATGAGCAAGGAAGTGGTACTCGTTTTGGAGGAATGGCGGCGAACTCTTATGAAAAACTTGGAGGTAAAGGGTTTGAGAAATCAATGAATTCGATCTTTGATTGCGGGGCTACGGACACCATATCTTATGATCTTAAAGACTTTGGTGACATGTCATCTCCAAAGAAGTCCCATATTGAGACTGCTAGTGGAGAAATTTGTGAAGTCAAAGGGGGAGGTTCAATTATTTTTTCTGAAAAAATGGAAATTAAAAACTGCCTCTACATTCCTTCACTATCCTTAAAGTTATTATATGTTAGTTAAGTGACAAAACAACTCAAGTGTGTGGTTCTTATGTATTCATTTTTTTGCATTTTATAGGACATTCGTACGAAGGAGATCATTGGGCGTGGTACTGAACAAGGAGGTCTATATTATGTTGATGAGGTAGTCCATAAGGGACATGCCATGCTTGCTCACAGAACAACCGAAAGGAAACTTTGGTTATGGCACCGACGACTTGGTTATCCTTCTTTTAGCTATCTTAAAAGTTTGTTTCCTAGTATTTTTTTGAATAATTCCATTCATGAGAAATGTGAAACCTGCATTCTTGCAGAAAATCGTAGGGTCTCATTTAATCAAAGTAATACTAGAGTTGATTATGCTTTTTCGCTAATATATTCTGATGTTTGGGGTCCAGCACCAAATTCCACTAACAATCAAATCAGATACTTTGTTTTATTTGTGGATGATTTCTCAAGAATGACTTGGATATACTTCATGAAACATAAATCGGAAGTACCATAAATATTTGTTTGTTTTTACAAAATGATTTTGACTCAATTTGAAAAAAATACAGATTCTCCGTTCTGATAATGGAACAGAGTTTGTCAACCAAACAATGCATAATTGTTTCAAAACAAATGGTCTTATCCATCAAACCACTTGTCCAAACACACCTCAACAAAATGGTACTTGAGAACGAAAAAATTGTACTTTACTTGAAAAAACTCGTGCTATCATGATTGAATCTAGAGTTCCTCATTCTCTTTGGCCAAAAGCTCTTGCTACAGCTACGTATCTTACAAATCGTCTACCAACCCGATATCTAGGAAATAAAACTCCATTATAAATGCTTGCCACCCAATTTACAATTCCTATGGTTATCGTGTCTTTGGTTGTTCGGTGTTTGTTCATATCCCTAAAACTAGTCGAAACAAACTTAATACTTGTGTTAAAAAGTGTGTATTCGTTGGATACGGTGTTCATCAAATGGGATATCAGTGTTACAATCCGGTTACTCGTCGAATCCATGTCACCATGGACTGTGACTTCTTAGAATCCGATTATTTTTTTTACCACCAATCTCGTGCTCAGGGGGAGAAAGTAAGTGAATCACTCGACTGGTTGCTATATGAGAGTTACTTTGAGGATGTGCCGACAGAGTCGGTAGATGGCGCCACCGAACACGCCTCTTCCAACATAAAGGAGACTGACAAGGCAGTTCTTACCACCAATGATTCTCCCGAAGACAATGTCCAACAAGAAATAAATGCCTTGGATACTACCAGCGAATCAGCCGAAGAAAATGTCCATCAAGAGGTAAACAATTTACAATGTCATAATTCACAAAATGCTATTGACCATGACATTTCAGAAAGTTCATTTGTTGAAACTCAAACTCTGGTTCTTCCCCCAAGAAAAAATAGAGGGGTTCCTCCTGACCGGTATTCACCGGAACACGTTCCTCGTGCTTCTACATATCCGGTAAAAACGGACAGGAAAGGAATGCCGAAGATTGCAAAGGCGTTTTCAGCTACTATTCTCTCTGAACAAATTCCTAAAACAGCTCAAGAAGCTAAGAAGATGACTGAATGACATGAGGTAATGAATACCAAAATTGAAGCTCTAAAAAGGAATGATACATGGGAGAATTGTGTGTTACCACAAGGGAAGAAAGCAGTCGGGTGTAGATGGGTGTTTAATATAAAATATAAATCTGATGGCATCATTGAGCGACAACAAGATTGGTTGCCAAAGGATATACACAAACATATGGTATAGACTACTCTGAAACGTTCTCTCTGGTTGCAAAGATTGACACTATCAGAGTTTTACTTTCAATAGCCGCGAATAAAGATTGGCCTCTTCATCAATTTGATGTAAAGAATGCTTTCTTACATGGAGACTTGGAAGAAGAGGTATATATGGAACCCCCACTAGGGTTCTCTGATGGTTTTCAAGAAAATGAGGGTTGCAAACTGAAAAAGGCATTATATGGGCTCAAACAGTCTCCTCGTGCTTGGTTTGGGAGATTTACAATGGCAATAAAGCAGTATAGCTACAAACAGAGTAATGGGGATCATACCTTGTTTTACAAAAAGAGAGGAGAATTAGTCACTTGTCTTATAATATATAACGACGATATGATTATAACGGGGAATGACGAAGAAGAAATTAGCTCTCTTAGGAAAAACCTCTTCAAGGAGTTTGAAATGAAAGACCTTGGGGGATTGAAGTATTTCCTAGGAATCGAGGTTCTTAGGTCAAGAGGAGGGATTTATATCTCCCAATGGAAATATATATTGGATTTATTAGCTGAAGTTGGCATGGTGGATTGCAAACCAAATGACACTCATATGGTTGTGAATCACAAACTAAAGATAATTGAAGGGGCCAGACTAGCGAGTAAAGAAAGGTACCAAAGGTTGGTGGGAAAATTGATTTACCTGGCTCACACTCGACCCGACATTACATACGCGGTGGGAGTAGTTAGTCAGTCCATGTATCATCCTCAGGAACACCATATGGAGGTAGTAATGAGGATTATTCGATATCTCAAAGGCACACCAGGAAGAGGCATAATTTTTAAGAAAAATGGACACCTTGATGTTGAAGTATTCACAGATGCTGATTGGGGAGGGAATCCTAACGACAAGCGATCAATTGCTGGCTACTTTACTCTTCTTGGAGGTAACTTGGTGACTTGGAGGAATAAGAAACATAAATTAGTGTCACTGTCAAGTGCTGAATCAGAATTTAGAGAAATCGTTAAGGGGATTACCGAGATACTTTGGTTAAAGAAGATAATGAAAGAAATCGGATCCCCTCTGAAGTGTCCAACTCAGTTAATGTGCGATAATAAAGCTGCGATTAAGATTTCAGAGAACCCGGTACAGCACGATAGAACAAAGCACGTTGAAATAGATAGGCACTTTATAAAAGAAAAGATTGAAGATGGGACAGTCGAACTTCCATTTGTTAGATCCGAAGACCAACTGGCAGACATCCTGACAAAAGCGGTTGCTGCAAGAACATTCGAATCAGTTTTATCCAAGTTGGGTATTGGTGATCCCACTACACAACTTGAGGGGGAGTGTTAGAATATTCAGTGTATTAACTTTCCTTGTATATGCCTCTAAGTTCTCTATATATTTAGAGCCTTACTATTGGTCAATTCTTGAATTGCATCTCTAATGCATCAATAAAACAAAAAGGAACATTTTCTAATAAACACAAAACCCTAGTCGCTTCCTGCGGTTACTTCTCTCTTTGTTTTTTAACAAAGATAACAACTGAGATGCTACGTAGAACATGTGCATGTTAACACCTTTCTTTTTCACTGTTGCTAATTTGAGAAAAAGAAAACATTAAATTTATAGAGAGAGGAAGCACTTCACTTTAAGCTTTCAGACGATATCCCTCCTTCTTTTTCAACTTTGTTAGTTGTTAATTTGGTTTTTTAAAGTTTTCTACGTTTTGTATTTTCACAACCAGGAACAATCTTACTAAAGTGGATTGCTAAATTTATCTGAGTTGGAAGAAGAAAAAATGAAGGCTATGGTTGATGTTGGGTTACCCGCATCTTCAAGTGGAGTGGTTGTAACTCAAATTATAGATTACAGTGGAGCTTTCCCATACATAGATTTGCTTCTGAACCTAGCTCAAGAGGGAAATCATCTACATCTCTCACTCATTCTCCATAATTAGTCAAGTCATCCCAAAACAGAAAGGTAACTAGTCGGAGAACTTCCTGTAAATTTATGTTATGGGTTCAGATGTTGGTGAAAGCACCCCACGCCGAGTTACGAGGCTATCTAAGGCAAGAAAAAACAACCCTTCTACATTAGATAAATCAACTAAAAATCCAGTTGAACAAACCATTGTTGTTAGTGATTCCCCCACACATGTTCCGAATATGAGGGGAGAAATCATCGCAACTGGACTTCTATTGGGGCCAACTATAACAACGAATCCTTCAACTACAACTATTTATCATCCTTCAGTTGAGCATCCTTCTAGGGTCTTCGGTTTCCCTTAGATCCAAATATAGTAATATATTTCCATTTGGTGAAATTATACCTGAGTTAATTAAACCATTATGCTTGGTTTACATTGTTAGCTAACATCATAGCTTCCAGACTATCCAAAATTATTATGCTTATGGAACAACTAGTTGTTGTGCCTGGTTTATGTCGTAATGGTCATATCTCATTTTACCATTTTAATATAGGGATTGACTATAAGGTCTTAGATGATCTTCTGCAAGTATAAAAGCCTTCGAGGACTCAGTTCATTTTTGTCAGTGGTGCTTGGGAAAATGGTAGAAAGATTACTTCTAAAGGACATCTGAGCATGCTCACAAGATATTGGAAATGCTCACGTAAGTATTTAATGATTTCTTTCATTTTCATATTTTGATATTATTATTTCTTACCCCGGATTTGTTTTATCGTAGTGTTCTCAAAGCTCTTTGCACAACATTTAAAAGATGGGAAAACAACTTTTAAAATTTGAATCAATCGGCCATCGAGAAGTGGTCAACCGAGTTTCACAATTTCTTTACTCCGAGAAATTTGGTGAGAGCCCATCATGGAGAAAAAATATGATCTGTGAACTTCTATGAGAACTAATTTACCATTCCTCATCGATCCTCTGAAATTTTCAGAAGAAGAATGATAAAAACAAGAAGTTGAATAGGGCTTCCAGCCACTGTATAAAAACAAGAAGAAGAATGATGGTTCGTCTCAAGTTTTTCCCAAACTAGGGAGTAAGGGGCCACCTGATGAAATAAATGCATCTTCATTGGAAGTTGTTGCAATTAATGTTGGAGAGATTGAAATGTTATGAGACTCTTCGACTATTAAGAAGAAAAAAAGGGAAAAAGATGAGTAATGAGGGCAGTGACAAGATAGAAATGAAGAAAAAGAAAACTTCAGTCGGTTATGAGATCATTCTCCGACCCTAAGTCCTCCTATTAGTCACTTCTATCCAGATTTCTTCTCATATAGTTGTATCTACCGATCATCCTTCCCTACGACTTCCCACATATGACATGCCGGCTTTTAGAAGTGGTGACCAAATAGATGACTTAAAGAACTTTAATTTTGAAGACTTGGAACAAACTTTCCCTGAATCCATCAGCCATGCGAATGTTGTGATATACGACGGGGTCTTCTTTGAAGTATCTAAGGAGAATGACGAATTGGGATATCTTGTTTTGGGCTATGTAAGGCCAATTATTGATTTAGAAAGGATAATAAGGGAACAAATCAAGGAAATCAGTTATCTTCGAGATGAAAATCAAAGGAAATGATAAAGAATTTTGTTGAGGCAGAGAAAGGTAAGGCTGAAAGTTTGAATAAGGAAATGAAAACCATCAATAAGGAGCTGGTTTAAACAAAATCTGACCCGACCATGATAAACTATAATTTGACTACAAAGTTTTGCATATGCTGATGATGCATATGGTGACAAAATGTTGGACTCTATGCAAGAGAGGGATGAATCGATTACATCGGATATGGTGATGTTATTTCATAAAAAGTTCCCCAAATTGTCTCTTATGGATCTATAGAGACACGTGCCAGCTGATCAGATTCTTTATCACAACTTGGATTTAGGTGATAAGTTTAATAGTTCTGAGGATTCAGAAGAAAATGACTCCAATGAAGAGGATTCGAATGGCGAGAATCTGGAAGAGAAAGAAGAAAGAAAAACCGATGGGAATGAGCCCCAAGGATAATATGTTTTGATATGTATGTGTTTTTTAAGTAAGTCTTTAAAGTGAATCCCTTGATACACACAAGGAATTTTGTTGTAGTTAGATCGGATAATTTTGTGTAAGTCCCTGGTTTGGCCATAAGCATTTTGTAACTCACCTTCAATTTTATTTAACCCTTGGATCGTCCAAGGCACTTTATGTTATCTTTATTCTTATCAACTCATTGTTTCAATATATTCTTACTTCCATTCATATCTGACCATAATTAAGTACACTTTATTCAATGATGACCAAAACTTGGAAACTGAGCCACTTGAAGGTAATTCATTCGAAGACAATAAAAATTTAGTCCAACCAGGCCATTCAAAGATAATCCATTCGAAGGCAATAAAAATTTAGTCCAACCACGCCATTCAAAGATAATCCATTCGAAGGAAATAAAAATTTAGTCCAACCAGGCCATTCAAAGATAATCCATTCGAAGGCAATAAAATTTAATCCAACTAAGCCATTCGACGGTAACCCATTCGTAAGAAATAAAATTTAATCCAACCAAGCCATTCGAAGGTAATATATTATATAGCAAAAACACCATTTAAAGAAAAAAGATGATAGATTAATTATAGTTCAGACACCTCATTAAAACCTCTCAACACCACCAGGATAGGAAATAGTATGCCCCATAATATTTACATTGAAGTGAAACAAAGTAAATATTTACAAGATAATTATTTTTTACTATGTATAACCTTATATGCTAAACACTTCATGGGTGCTTTAAAAGATTTCATTTTCGGTCCAGGAGCTTGTATGTTCCTTGCTTGATCCTTTCACACACAATGTACAATCCTTCTCAGCTCAGAGCAGTTTTCTGAACTTCATTCTTTAATATGTAAAAATATTTTTCTTAAGACTTTATCTCCCACTTGAAAGTCTCTTCTTCTAACTTTGGATGCATACGTACTTCTTATCAGGCCATGGTAATGAATTGTTCTCAAATGAGCTTAAATTCTTATTTCCTCAATCAGATCCAACCAAGCCCTAATTGCAACCTCATTATTCTCTTCTGAATAATTTTTAACTCTGAAAGAAGGAAAAGTAGATTCTATTGGTGTGATTGCATCCATTCTATTAACTAAAGCAAATGGAGACTCTTGAGTAGCTATGTGGGGATTAGTTCGATAAACCCATAGTACTTATTGTAGATAATTTGGCCATCTCTCGGCCGATACCTACAAGTTCTTCTTAAGACCCATTAAAATCATTCAATTTGCTATCTCGACTTGTTCATTGGCTTGCGGATATAAAGGAGATGAGAAATAATGATGAATTTCTCTCGATGCACAATATACTTTCATGTCTTTGTTGTCAAATTGAAGACCGTTGTCTGTAGTGATACGTCTAAGAATGCCAAACGTACAACATATGTTAGAAAAAGTAAATTTTATCACTACTTTGGAAATTGTCCCGGATAGTGGTGCAACTTCTACCCATTTGGAAAAATAATCGATTACCATACAATGATGATAGTACGACATCCCTCATAAGCCATTGGGAGTAGCCCAACTAAACAAAGTCCCCATACATCAAAAGGTATCGCTTCGGACACAAACTTCATGGGTACTTCCGGTATATGGATCATATTTCCATACCTTTGTCAAGGATCACATCTTTTAACCAAGTCTTTAGCGTCTACATTAATTGAAGGCCAATAATATCCTGCTAATAAAACCCTTCTAGTTAAAGCCTTGTAGCCATAATGCGCTGATCCTTCCCCATCATGTAACTCTGATAGAACAATTCAGGATTCATAAAATCTGAGGCAAAGCAATAAAGGTCTGCTAAATGAATTTTTATAAAAAAAAATCCCTTTTAAAACCAGAAGTCCATATAGTTTAAATTTTAGATTTTTTGCAGAGGCTTTATCCTCAGGCAAAACTCCATTAATAATAAACTCCTGGATATTGTACCTCCAATCTGGAGAGACTATGGCAGAAATCTGAAAGTTTTCTTCCATGCTAACCTTCATTTTAGGACTTGTGACTATGGAATGACATTATTCTACCAGGATCCAAGGATACGTTTCGGAGAAGGCTAGAATGGCTAGAGAATCAACGATTGTATTTTCCAATCTTGGACATGTTCATATTTAACATGTTTAAAAGTGGTTGAGACTTCTTTGAACACCTTTAAGTATTTCACCAAATGATCTTTTTGTTTCAGATTCTCCCTGTACTTGTTGAATGACTAACTATGAATCACTTAAAAATTGGATCCAATTAGCACCACATATCTAAGCCAATCTCAACCCTACTATTGTTGTCTCATATTCTGATTCATTGTTGGATACTCTAAAACAAAAGTGTATTGCTTTGTACATTGAATCCTTGAAGGGGGAAAGTATAAAAAACTCAGCACCACATCTCTTTGTACTAGATCCACCATTAGTTCGAACCACCCATTCCTTCTCAGGATTACTGGTTTGATCTTCTTCATGAGGTTTTGTGGAGTAAACCTCAACCATAAAATCAGCCCACAACTTGAGCTTTGATTGCAGTTCGAGGTTCAAAGTCAATATCATAATCCACGAGCTCAACTGACCACTTGGTCATTCAACCTGATATATCTGATTTTGTAACACATTCATAAGGGGAAAAAAGTTTGAACTGTAATGGAGTGCGCTTGAAAATATGGCCTCGTTTTTTTTGGATTTTATTACCAACGCCAAATATAGTTTTTCCAATTTCAATTATATTTTCTCATCTTCCAACAAGCTTTTACTAATATAGTAAACAGGGCGGGGATACTTATCAACTTCTCGTACTAATATTTCACTAATATCGTAATCGAATATCACTAGGTACATATAAAGTATTTTTCCAACAACATGTTTGAATAAAGTTTTGGGTGAAGATATGTGTCGCTTAATTTCTAAGAATTCTTTGTCACAATTTGGGGACCAGTTGAAGTGTTTTGTATTTATCAAGACTTGGAAAAACTAGGCACACTTATCTGATAACCTTGGAATAAACCTGTTTAACGCTGCTAACCTCCTAGTAAATATATGAACTTCTTTAGTAGTCTGAGGTGGATCCATGGCCAACCGAGCATTCAATTAGTCTGGGTAAGCTTGGATCATTTTTTCACTTATGATATAGCCCAAATATTTACCGGATCAGACCGAAAGTACATTTTTCAGGATTTTAATTTCAAGTTAATGTTTCCGGGTTATAAAGATTTCTTGGAGGTCAGAGATGTGATCATCCTCTCTGGGGATTTTAACCATCATGACATAAATATAAACTTCTACATTTCTTCCAATTTGGTTGGCAAATGCTTTATTAACCAATCGTCGATAAGTAGCTCCAGCATTCTTCAGCCTAAAATGTATTACTTTGTAACAATAAAGTCTTCTATCAGTGATGAAAGTAGTGTGATCCTAATCGTTTGGATCCATTTGTATCTGATTATACCCAGAAAACATCTATAAGGATAATAACTTATTCCCTGATATGGAATCTACTAGTTGATCTATCTGGGGCACTGGAAAAGGATCCTTGGGATAGATTTGTAAAATCAATACACATACGTTATTTTCCATTTTTCTTTTTGACAATGACCGTATTGGCAGTCCAAAGAGGATACTAGGATTCTTTAATATGCCCCGCCTTGGTTAACCAATTCACTTCTTGGACTATAGCTTCTGATTTTTATTTAAAAAAAGGCTCTTCTTTCTTGTATCATCGGACTTGCATCTGATCTTATAGAAAATTTATGGTTGACAACACTTGTTGGTACTCCAGTTACATCCTCATTGCACCAAGAAAACACATATAAATTATTAGATAAAAACAACAATATTTTTTCCTTCAATTCTAATGGTAGTTTAGATCCGACCCTGAAGATTTTCTCTTCCGATAGATGATGAATTTCAACCTCTTCTATTGGGATAACAACACTAGGAGCCTCCCTTGGATCATCTATCTTGTTCGATTCCACAGAAGGCTCTACTAATTGCTATTCTTTTCCAGTTCCTCTTGTTTCTAATAAATTTGGAGCGAGAGCAATGAAATAACATTCCTTTGCCACTTTTTGGCTGCTTCAGACCACTACTACTTGGCCTCCAACAATATATTTCAAACATTGGTGAACAGCTGATGTTAGTGCATGTATCCTAGATAACCAAGATCTACCAAATATCGTATTATTAGACGTCGGACAATCATCTACTACAAACAAATTCCTTACCATTTTTCTTGAATTTCCCTTTTCCTGCCAAGGCCTCACCTTCAAATTCTCCAATTACATTAGTAGAGTTTCTTGTAAACCCCAATATGATTCTATTTGAACATTGAATAACCGAAGGATTTTTCATTAATTTATAAGCAGATAAAAATAAAATATTTTCCGAACTGCCTGTGTCAATAAGATTCTTCATATTTTTTTATTCAGTAGATGCTCCTATCACCATAACATCTTCATGAGGGTCATCAATTTCCCTTAGGTCATCATCGTCAAACACAATGAAAGGAGCATGGTTCTGATAGAGGTGTGTAGATATTTTCCCTTCTAATCGAGTTATCAAACTATTCACATGGCTTTTCTTAAAGCAGCTTGATGGCGTAGTTACAGTATCTCCTCTAGAAATTGTTAAAGATTTGAAGTAGAGGCATAGATCGGATACTTTCGCTGAATTTCTATTATCATACCAACTTGATTCTGATCTAGATCAGGGTCTAAGTACTCTGTATTCACATCGAATCATTCCACAATTATCATCGCATTTTCTTGTTTAGATGTTTCCATATTGCCTTTGAACATTTGGTGATGTAACTTGGGTTGTAATTGCGCTAGACTCAGCATGGGTGTTAGTTTTCCTGTTACCTCCTTGTTTTTTTCAAAAGCGGATAATTTCCCACGTTCAATCAACATTTTCACCTCTTACTTCAGAGTAATGTAATCTTTGGTATCATGGCCTACATCATTATGGTACCTACAAAACTATGTGTTTCGATTCTCTTCAAGGAATTGAATTGGTGCTAGCCTTGGAAATGCCCAGAATCTTTGGTTCTATCATAAATGGTGGCTACATTTTCAACTAATTCTGTAAACCATTCGGGTTGAACCCACGGATTCCCCATTGGTCTAGTCTATTGACCCTGATTCAATTGACTCTGTCTAGGCCGATGCGAGCCTTTTCTTAGATTCTTTAGGACGATAGTTAACCGTAGCTTGAAACCGAGTACTGGTTTGTGGGGTAGAAGCTGTGGGAATAGATTTATTCTGATGTGGTAATCTTGAGATTTTGGTTTCCTCCACTGTGATTTGTTTTCCGACTTGGTTCAATAATCCTTCCCAAGTCATTGTTTTTTTATGAGTAACTGAATCATCCAAATTGTCTGGCATTAAGCCTTGTCTTAGAGAAGCGATAACTACTTGCTAAAAAAAACATCCACTCCATCCTTCGTATTTATAAAATAACTAATGTAATCCTTTCAAGACTCATTTGGTTCTTGTGCGCAATGAATTATGGTGTCACCATTTTTTTTATCTATTTACTTCCTACAAACTGCCTTCGGAATGCCATCCAAAATATGTCAAAGTTTTTTTATTGACATTTGTGGCAAACTGTTATACCATTTCTATCACTTCCTTTGAAAGTGTGAGAAAATTTACTACACAGCAGATTATCATCATTATTAAAACTCATTATAAAAAGTTTAAATTGTTTTAGATGATTATCAGGATCTTGATTCTATCATATTTTTCCATTTTTGAGCTATCAAAACGCCTTGGTAGATGTCCGGAAAGAATTTTTGAAGACAAAGGTGACTGCTCCAATTATGTCCTTGGCTAAACATATGATCCTCATCGGGAGTGGTAAATTGATCACTTAATAGATGATCAATGGTCTGGTCTTCCAACCCTTTCACTTTGCCTTGATAATTTTTATATTTCTTTTTCCCTTTTATCCATTTTCTTCGCATTTAAATACTTTTTATTTGATTTTTTCTTAGAATGGTGTTTAGTTAATCTTTTTTTTTACGATCGTGATCACTACTTGATGAGGAAGAATAGAAATCAGAATCTGATTTTGTGGTTGAGTTTCTAACATAATATGATGTATTCAAAAATTATGTAGCACGATGTTTTGTTTTTTGTTTCTTTACGAGTTTTTGGGGACTGGTCACTTTCATCTTGTTTATGGCTATTATTTGGCTCATCGGAGCTAGGATATTCTAATGGATTCTTCCCATTTAACTCTTTTTCAGTCTGTTTTTGGGCTTTCAAAGCTTCACTCTATGCCCGCAGCTGATCACGCTCTTCTTGCATGAAAAATATTTTCTTTGTATTGTGAATATATAAGACGTGTGAACGTGTTAATTTTCACCTCTTATCCCCTCATGCTCAAGAGGGGGATCAATTTGCATGTCAGGATCCATGGCTCAAAGAAATCCGAAGCACAACAGGTTTTGAATATTGTTATTTGGGTACCTCACTCTCCCACTGTGGTCGCTAATTTGATGATGATAAAACCTGATTAAATGGTATTTCCAGTAAGTCTTTGGATTAGGTATTAACTTTTGGGTAAATGGTAGAAAGATAATTGATGTGCTAGTATTTAATATCTAGAGAGAGAATGTCCCAACCCATTAAATTCTGTTTTTGGTCCTATTTATAAGATTGTAAATATCCATGGGCCAGTCGGGTCGGTTCATACATTAGGGTCAGTTTGGTGGATTTGGAGGCCCAAGATTAAGTGAAGTAGGCACTCAACTTACTATATAAGATACATAGCTTACTCCCATTGTTCTTATTATAAGTCTAAACTGTCATCTAAGAGAAACCCGAACCATTTTACCATTTGGTCCTCCAATAGAATCTGACCCTATCAAAACTCACTTAGAATCATCGCATAAGGTATATATTTTTTACCACATAAATAACTCATATGCTTAATGATCAAATTGGTAAATTTATTATTTATACTGACGCTATAACAACATTTACAAATGCATAAAGACGCAACAAGTTTAAATTATTATTATTTATTATTATTATTAGGAACAAACAAGTATTAACCAATTTCAAAGCTAATTTTTGAATTTCATTCAAATTATGTCTACTAACAGGTTTAGGTTTACCACCAATCAATGGTTGAGGTCTACCATTTTTTAGTATTGTGATGGCTTCATACAATGATATAAGCTAATTAGTATGCCACTTTTATAAGGATATCTTAAGGACTTTGAAGAAACTCATAATTCGTCATGTTGTGCAAACTAAATTGTTCTTTTAGGTCTGTTTAAAAACCATTTTACCACGTATCATTAATTTTACAAGTTATCCCCAAAATATACATCTTATGTTGACGTCGTCTCGACGAGGATCATTCTGGGGCATCTCTTAAACAATGTTCTTCTTTTAAAACTTCTCATATCCAACTATTATAATTCTCCAACTCAACTACTATAATCATTATTATAATCTCTCAAACCAAGTTTTTTTTCTAGAATATTGTTCTACAACCTTGGATTAAAATTCACAATTGATCTACTCAATAATGTTTTATTGGTGATAGAGGATCATTAGTTATTTTAGTGTTTGGTATACTCTTTCTTTTCTTTTATTTGTGATATTGTTTGACTTGTTTTATTTACTAATTATTTCATTTTAAAAAAATTATTTAAGAGACATCAAATAGAAGAAGACATCTAATATCACAACTCAAATTGTGTATAATCTAAACCTAAATTATTTTGAATATAATATATATGGTCTCATAGACACTGGTCTAGAAAATCCAATATTTGAAACACGTTCTTCTCATGCTAGTTGTATTGCTAGTAACGGTGGTTCAAAGTCTAAGAATATGCACTTGGGTATGGGACTACTTTGTTACGAAACCTAAAGATAATATAGCTAGTTGTAAATTATGTGAAAAAATATATACCTATAAGTTTGGAAAATCCAATATAGTTGTACCACTCAACTAAGTACGACATTTTTTATCTTTTTAAAATTCTTGAAAAAATGAATATAACTATAGATCCGAATAGCGGTAATGCATTATTAGCGGTAATGCATTATTATATATATATATATATATGGGCCATTAAATATTTTGTTGGTAGTTCACAACCATTTGCCTTTGGTGACTCTTGGACATATGTGACTCTGATGAAAAATAAGATCAACCCAAGAGCCACACACATCCTACGTAGCTCTATCAGATCAAGAGCTATAAAATATTTTGAATACAAAAACAAAAATCATTAATGATACAATATTTACTTTATCATTGAAATTTTCTTTGACTAGTAATATAACAATATTTCGTGAATTTGATATTATGTGTGTTATTTTATAATGGATGGATTCTGATCGGGTACTCTAAATAAGAATTATATATTTCGCTCTATTGGCAAACACATTACTATTGTAATTAAAAAGTAGTATGTTAGACTGTATGCATGATTTTAAAATTACAAATAAAATTGTGTCAATTATGTTTGATAATTCAATGTGAACGGTGCAACTATTGATTTGTTAAAATTGATTGTAAACTTGATTTTCATAAAACATTCTACATTAGATGTTTATGCAATATACTCTAATTGGTTGCAAAAGATGGAATAAGTGTGATATTCTGTGATTCTGTCGAGTCTAATGGTCCTACCATGCATGACCTCGTGTCCTAGACGAAAAGATTGGAAATAAATTGTTTTGGCTAGTAGAAATAAATACTGAAAATTAGTTTTAAACGTCGAAACTAGATGAAACTCTATGTATTATCTTATTGTACATGCTTATATGTAGAAGGTCTAGTTTTATAATAATTATAATTTTAGTGATCTTCTTGATTGTCAACATTAAAACTATTTTAAAATCGGTCAAAGACGCAGCTAAAGCTTTTTTTATCGTTATATATTCTTAATATTCATTTGGCCCTTTTTAATATTATTGATATTGTCATGTATACAAATAAATACGATGATAAAAATGTATCGTCTCAAAATGATTCCCCATATAAAAGTACATTTTAAATAATATTTTATCATTTATAAAATAAATAGACGGTAATAAGTTATACGGTAATGAAATGCAACAATTAGCCCTTAGGGATAGCCGAGTTGGTTGAATAAGACATGCTTGTGACCAAATGTCATGAGTTCGAGTTAAAACTTTAGATTTTGGGGATGAATAATGATAGTTGGAAAGCCTTATAACTAAGTATAAAAATGTATATTTTACCGTGGGGGAGGAAGACGATAAAGTATTAACCATCACTAAAAAATTGCAAACATGTATTATAAAAAAGTAAATATAATTCACATCCACCGTTTTTAAAACTGTAATCTTGAATTTTCTTATATCAGTCTAGTATGAAGACAATTATAAAATGTGAGAGAAAAAATCAAACATCAACCGAGTACATTTAGCTCAACCGTACATCAAATCAATAGAATAACTAAATGGTTAAACGAAATTACATCAACAGAGAGTAATTATCCTATCTGTAATCACTAACATTAGCTTGAACTCTTTTGATCATCTTCTCATATATACTGAATACGTTCTTGTCATTGTTGTGCAATGCGCTCAGCTTTGGATGATCTTCTCATAAACTCTGCAACTAGTTTTGAGAACGCCGAATTTTTATTTTGCAGTAGTTTTTTTGGCGAATCGTACTCTAGAACTTTGCCTGTAAATTTGAACAATTTTAAACAAAACAATTAAAAAACATGTACCGAAGTGATGCATGATCTACAACCAGATTAAAAAAATGAATTTTTTAGTTATACATTATTATGATTCTTACCTTCATCAAGAACTAAGACCAAGTCACTTTCCATAACAGTAGGTATCCGATGTGCCACAGTGATGACAGTACAATTATTCGTCTCCTCGCGAATGGTCTCCTGAATAACATTATCTGTAGCCGTATCTATAGAAGCTGTGGCTTCATCAAGAACCAATATTCTTCTCTTTTTCAGAAGGACCCTAGCCAAGCACACGAGCTGTCGTTGTCCAACACTCCAGTTTTGGCCATCTTCCGCTACTGCAAATTACAACAGCGTAAGTTTGGACAATAATACGAATGCTGAAAATTTGTCAAAAATACATGTTACTTTATGTCTGAAACCAAAAGTGGTTGACACTTAAACAAAACGGAAGTATAAAGGTCTTAAAGAGTAATCAATTCAAGTAGGACAGTCTTGGTTGGACGCAATCAAAATAGTTTTACATATACAAAATTTATTATGAAGTCCGAGACCCGGTTGGATCGGGTTAACGAGTTTGTTTCCGGGTTGTACGAATTCAGAGACGCGTACAGTTAGCAAACTTGTCAGCCCATGGAAAGTAATCAATCCAAGCCCAGCACTGCTTCCATAAAAGAGATCAGATTTCGTTAACCAGGCTGGTTCTAGATCATAAGAATCACAACCGGGTATGGACACATGCCATGTTGGTGGCAGACATTATTAATTACTTTCATCACTAGAAGAAACTAGGTCCATCAATGATAAGCATATTTATCTTACCAGGTGCATCAAGGAGTCGCTGATCCTGCCTCACAATATCTGCCAGACGACACTTTTTGAGAACCTGATAATTATGTTCACACCAAAATTTTAGAATAATAACTAAAAAACAATCTTACTTTTTTTCTTAGAAATCTTTGTTATAAATTTTTACCTCCCAAATTTCATGATCTGGATGTTGCTCTAGTGGATCCAAATTATTCCTCACAGTTCCCTGAAACAATGTCGGATCTTGAGGAATTATACCTAATCTTGATCTGATATCTTGCAAACCGATCCTCGAGATATCGAGTCCATCAATAAGAATTCGTCCTCCTGATGGCTCTACCACCCTAAATAGAGTTTGAATAAGAGTTGACTTTCCGCTTCCTGTTCTACCGACAACTCCTATTTTCTTTTCTCCCGGAAATGTGCAAGTTATTCCTTTAAGAACCATAGGAAGGGTAGGGGTATATCGGACAGAAAGGTTGTCAAGCTCAATTTTGCCGAATTCAGGCCATTCGGCTTTTGGTCTACGACCTTCGATTACTAAAGGAGCTTCGCTCGGAATTTTACTGAACTGAAGAATTCTTTCGACCGTTATCATTTTATTTTCCACGTTGCATAGATTCCATATCACCCAGGACTGAAGTATATTGAGGTTCAAACCATAAGTAGCTGCAAGACCAGCCAAGCCTGAAACAGAAACCAGAACATTTAATAAAGATTCACATGAATTTTCGCTAGCCCTATATTATCTACCATAATGAGTTGTCCAACCGGGACCATTAATTGTAAAGAGTTTGATGAGCTTACTCTTGTCAATCGATGATCTTGGCAAGGTCACTAAGATGCCAAGGACAATAAAAAAGACAAAGTTGAAAAGAAAATTGATCCGGGTGCAAAGCCATTCCATCGTCCCAGAGTTGTGAAATGCTACACGAGAATAATCATTAATCAAGCTGCGATTTTTCGCTAAGAATCGGTCTTCTTGATTAAAGCAACGAATTGTAGCTGCTCCCGTTATAGACTCTGAAAAGTGGTGCAAGATTGGAGCTTTTCGAATTCCCACCATCCTGGCTAGTTCACGTGCTGTGGTAATATAATAAGCCTGCAACAAAGAGGTAATATAATTGAAATATATGTCTGAAACTCAGAACATAAAAGTTTTCTTGCACCACAAGTAAATGAAGGTTTAAGCAAGAGTAGATTGAATTAGTGTTCTTGCCTGATACCAAATGGAGATTCCCAAGATGATAAGGAAGAGAACAAAGACTTGCCAGCCGACTTGTGACATTAGAATGATGATGCTAAATAGCTGGATTAGTGCAAATACTAGGCCAGCTAATCTGAAAGGAATGTCGGTATCTACTGTGCTTTGATCCGTCGAAGACTGTAGAAAGAAAGAAACAAAATTACTTCTCCAGAAACTTTTATTTGAAATGGAAGCTTAATCTTGTTCAAGGTTTAGATAATAAGAAGAAAACTAACCCTTTGGAGGATTTGACTTGAAGGAGTCAAGTCAAAGAACGAAATAGGTGCTCGGAAAACTGATCTAATCATACCGAGAAAAAGCCTTTGTCCCGTTTCTATAGCAATTGTAGATAACAAAACAGCTCTTCCCAATATAAAAAGCGAGCTTCCACCGGATAACAAAATGAAAATTCCCATCAATTTCTTGTTCGAAACTCGGTTTCCATCCTCAGTTGCCCAAGCAAGCCAATAGTTACTCGCGATTTGCAGTCCTTGAAACATAACTTGACACACAAGTATAAGAGGAACAAGAGCTCCTTTATAAGCAGCAGTAACGAATTTAGAGTAAACGCTCCATTTTACCCGACCCGATTCTGTTTCTTCTTCATTGTCTTTTTTGGTTAAAGCGTTATCGGTTTCCGGATTTACAATTTTTTCTTCTATAGATTTGGTTTGCTTTACAAGCAAAGCTTGTCGAGTAAATAAAGTATCCTCTTCAAGTGGACTCACTTGGTCTAGTGATTTTCTATGAGCCTTCATTTGTTGAACGAGGACACCATTTGAATCTTGAATCAAGTCCTCGTATTTTCCTGATTGAACAATTAGTCCATCTTTCATTACCTGAAATATGAAGGAGATACAGGATATGTAAGATTTTGAGGAAAAAGAGTACAGTGTCGAAATTTGAAAACTTACCAGTACAAGGTCAGCTGCACTTAGAAACTCCAACTGATGTGTCGCATATATGACTGTCTTATCAGACAAGAGTCCCATGAGACATTTCTGAATGAACAAAAAAAACTGGATTGTGAGATAATAATCCAAACAAAACACATACTGCTTTTTTAATGCAGAGAAAAGACAATATAAAGTCAAAATATAAGAGTTTTCTTGCGCCACAAGTAAGTGAAGGTTTAAACTAAATTATCCGACCCCGCCCGTGAATCCGATGCAGATCGGGCATATTATTCTAGAGTTAGGGTTGATATTCATAGTCTGGTGGAATCAGGACGACCTGAACACAGCTGGATAGGGTTTGGGACGTGTGTTTTTTAACTTTCCTAGAGACACAAATTGAGACCCCTAAGAATAATAATTACATGTTTAGTAAAATCGGTAAGATCAACATACCTTGAACAAATGTGTTCCTGTATGCGCATCTACAGCACTAAAAGGATCATCAAGAATGTACACGTCCGAATCACTATAAACTGCACGGGCCAGTTGAATTCTTTGTTTCTGTCCCCCGCTTAAATTCATCCCTCTTTCTCCAATCAAACTCATGTCTCCATCCTTGAACATCTCGATATCTTGATTTAAAGCGCATACCTCAACAACCTTCTCATAAATAGGTCGACTCATCTCTTTCCCAAACAAAACATTCTCTCTAACTGTCCCCGATTGAATCCATGCACTTTGCGGTACGTAAGCCTTTTTTCCATAAACTGTATTGCCCGGACCACTAATTCTTGGGATCTCACCAAGTAAACTAGATAAAAAACTTGACTTCCCTGACCCTACAGACCCGCAAACAGCAACTTTCTGACCTTTCATTACTTCCAACCTCTTGGTTATCTTAAGAGCAGAACTTTTGGGGTTTTGATCGCTTGTAGCCCAAGAAAACTCTCCAATTTCAATTTTGATCGAAATATCCGATACTCTTGGAGAGTGAGAAGTGTCTGGTTTTTTTCTATCTTCCTCTCCGATAAACTCGCTGATACGCTCAATCGAGACTTTTGATTGAGTGATCATGGAAATGAGCTCTGGTAGGTTGTATATCGGTTCTTGTAAGATCCTGAAAGTTGCGAGAGCTGATAAAACCGTACCAGAAGTTAAAGGTGTTCCTACGAAAACACAGACACTAAAAGTGAGTACTGACACAAGGGTAGGTGAAGCCCAAAAGAGAAATGCGACCGCTGAACACGTGTATAGATACTTTCTCAATAAGCTTCGTTCAGTTTCTCTAAGTTGGAGTATTTTTTCCAAGAATCTTGTCTCCCAAGACTGAAGTTTAAGAACTCTCATGTTTTTTAAAGTCTCGGACGTCGATTTTATTCTTGAATCTTTGGACTCCATGATTTGCGACTGAAGGTTTTTCTGCATACTGGCTAATGGTGTGTTACTAACCATAACCAAGATGGTGGATATAAGAGCGACTGCGGTTGGAGCGGCACCAAGATTCCGGTATAGGATTATTACTGCGAGACAAACTTGTAGTGGTAACAGCCAAACTCCATGAACGTGGGAACAAAAGTCTCCGATTCTTTCAACATCAACGTTAATTAAATTGACGATTTTGCCATTACTTGGACCGGCAAATTTGATAGCAAGAGATTTCTTGTAAACCAAGTCAGTGAGAGCTGCCCTTAACTGTATACCGATCTTTTGAGCACCGAAATACCATTGTCGTTGTGATAAAGACTCTACTGTTTTCGCAAAGAAGAAAATGAAGGCGAGAGTCAATCCATGAAGGTAACTCGCTCGATCGCGTTCTTGGGATAATATCTCAACGAAGTTGGTAATCAAAAACGGAGTGATATATGATGCTATTGTGTTGATTCCTGCAACACGGAAGAATAAACAAGCATGAAAAAACCAAACCTGTATTTAATATTGTCTGATCCAGACATAATGTGTTAGAGACAGACATGGATTTTATACAATCGACTTTTTAGCCTCTTTAGACTGGATGACCTATATATAATTTAAACCTAAACAGATATCCAATTTGATTCTATGAATATAAAACCCATAGCATACCTGCGAGAAGTGCATTCACGGCCAGTGATTTCCATGCAGCGTAGGTAATCGCTTTAGGTAAAGAAGAATCGTCTATCCTCTGTTTCTTACGTGATTCTTCTAAAACAGAGGATGCATATTCAGCTGTTTCGGTTTGAGGAACCAAAGGAATATGATGTAATTCGATTTTTTGTACTCTACCTCTTTCAAAAAGAGGATTGAGCCAACTAAACAAAAGTTTACTCCAAATTCCAGCATTAGAATAAGTACTCGAATTCAAAATCTGAATTTGGTCGTCCAGTAACGGGCTGTTAAGACCAATGACTTTTCCATTGAAAGTAATCGGAAGGAAAGTGAAACAGAGGACTGATAATAAAGGCAGAACACTCAAATCAGCAACACTAGGTTTAGGTATAAACCCAGATCTTTCGACTTCTCCTAGAGTAACTAAAAGGTAAAACAACACATTTACCGCACTTGAAATCCATGAAAATACCCACCAAAGAACTAGAATCCTAGGCAGTTTTCCCTGCTCTAAAGTTCGAGGTACTCTGTTTTTCGAGTAAAGAGTAACTAAAGAAGCTAAAACCCAGGTGAGAATTAAGACTACCGATCCAAAATCAATGGTTTTTGAATCCAAATACTCTAAAACAGTGAAGCTCAAGTGTAGAAAAGTGATCATAAGAGTACAAGCAAGATTGATCCTCTCTGTTAAACTGAATTCACCACCTACTATTACCCTATCGCTATGAACACCATCATCCTCAACGCTATCGTTGACGAAATCATACTCTCTTCTAGTTTTACCTTTTACCATTCTAGCTAAAACCCATATTGCAAACCCTAGCAAGAACACTACGTTGGTAAGCTCTAAGCTATTCATCAAAGCAGAGAAGAAAACCATCGTTGAACTTTTGTGGAGAAGCACTATGAATGTATCATATATATATATATATAGACATATGAAAGAAGCCAATGAAGAAAAGGAAACTCAAATCTACTAAAAATAGGAAACTCAAATATAATTCAAAAAAGGAAATAGTAATGAAAAGTTGGAAATTAGATGGTGACATACGTAGTATAATTTTTTAACTAAAGTTAATAAATACAATTAAATAAAGAATAGACATTGACTTTACTTTTAATATCGAAGCAGTCAACTGAAGTTATAAATTCGATACGATATATGAACTTGTGTATACTAACTACATAATCAACGTATGATGTTGACATTGTTATTTTAAATATGATTTTATATAATTAGTAACATAAAATTATAGATTAATTAAAATTAATATCGATTTTAATCCTATTATATATTAAATAAAATTTCATTAACAATAACTTACAAAGAAAAATAAGCTAATAATACTATCTCTTTAGTATAAAGGGGGTTTAAGAATATCATTTTATTATTATATCTTTCTATGGTTTAGATTTTTATATATATTTAATAATTCTACTATTCCCCCAAGTACAGACTAGTATCATTGATAAATCAACCTAAAAGTTGAACAAAAGTGCTTCCGGATTTTATATATATATTTTTTTTCAAATTATTTTTCTCTTATCTTTGAGACCTCTTTTATCCTAAAAATACGTATTTTTTTTTCTTTCTCTTTACATTCAAAAACCGTCCAACTTTCAAGGTGAACAAGCTTTTTCTTCTCTGAATTCTTTTTTCACTGTTCTCGTCCAAAATTCGACCGGCGACCGTTGAACGGTAGCCACTAACCTGAAATCACTAAGCACTAAGCCAGTTTACCGTTGAGTATACGCTCTAGTGAAGAAGCCAACAGTAAAGATACAGGTATATGGTCCTGTCTAAAATATGTCTTTTCGTGCGTTTTTGTTGAGTTTGAAGTTGATGTTTATGTATTTTAATGATCGGCGTTGGTTAGTTGTACTAAAATTACGTAGTTACGATCGTGAGTAAGATCTTAGTTATTGGGTTATCGTGCTCGACATTAGGTTTTGCGCTTGCATGTACTGTGTATCGGTTTTTGCGTGTTTTAATGTCTATTAGATGTAGTTTATTGAGTTGTTTGTTGGTTTGGCTTTTATTTCTATATTTTTCAGTATTTGTCAACGTGCATGTGAAAAGTAGCTACAACTCGCGTTTTCGTATCATGTACAGTAGAACAACTTGCATCCTCATCGTAGAATCATGCAAACAACTCGCATTTGGTAGTATATTGGACAAAACACTCGTTTGTTGGTGTTTCAACACAATTTATGTTATTAGGGGTTGCACAAAATTTGTAATATGATCGTGTATAACAAACAACTCGTAATACAAAAATGATTTAAACAATTCATCATTTTACAATTTTCAAACAACTCGTTATATAAGTTCACAAACAATAGTTACCTCATTGGAGTTATTTATTATTTACAATTGCTTATTCATGTATTTGCAGGAAATATGACTGCGAAAGTACACTTCCATAGGTCTGAATTGGTGAGCCTTATGAATCTACTGAAAAATTACCTTATTTTATCTTTCCACAACGAAGCTACCAGAAACACACCATTTTACACCCTTTTGAAACAGGTCTTTGACCTCTTTCGGGAGAAGATCGCGAAGAAAACGTTTTATAAGCTAGTTCAGCGGATTATAGAGACGTTCTCGGTCGAGAAAGACGCATTCTGTTTTAGGTCCAAGCTGGTGAAGCTAACGACTGACGATGTAAAGGTTATTTTTAACCTTAAGCACAGCATAGAGGAAATGGCTTTAACAAAATCAGGAGCATTCTTTAGCAAATACGTAGACGGGGCGGAGAATGACTCAAGGATGATGAAAACATACTTCATGGATGAAATATCAATGAAAATTGGACCGGAAAATACAAAAACCATATCCAACAACATTATAAAGTACCTATAAATCTAATTTACGTTATAAACTGGATGTTATTTTCATTTGCACTAACATGGCATGTTTTATTGTATTTTACAGGCAGGTATAGCCGCAGCCATCAGCCACGGGGGAGAGCATGAATTGGAGGATGTTAATCAGCTGTTGATATTATTTTTTTGCTCAACCCTATTCTACTCAGTCTCGGAAGATGTAATGGGTTGGAATATGTTGAATTTTGCCGAAGACCTCGGAAAATAAACGACTATGATTGGTCTGAATCAATAATATTGAAGCTTCTCTAGTTGATCAGAGTTTGTGTTACGGAGAGAAAACCCGATAGAGTTATCGCATGTGTCGCACTTCTATTTGTAAGATTGTTTTGTCTTAATTAAATATTAATTAACATAAATATCTTGATAATAATAATTTTCGCGATAGAGCCCTTTGTCATGGAGCATACAATAATTTTCACGATTGAGCCCTCCGTCATGTAGCATACAACATTTTTTGTGATGGAACCCTTCGTCATGGAGCATACAACAATTGGGTTAAACCTCGTAAAGCCAAACATGATCCTCAAGGTTCTTAAAATTAAGGGGATTTGAGTCCAAACCGATGACCATGGAGATGATTGGAAGGCTAAACCAGCTGGGAGATGATGAGGTATGAAATATATATATATATATATATATATATATATATATATAATAACTCTCATAGTTTAGTATAAGACAAGTCTCAATTATGTAGTAATATATTATTGAACAACTAGCATAATATAAAATTATAAAAACTCTCAGAATATAACATATTTTAGAACAACTCGCAAACAATTCGCAGTCTTTATTATAACTCAATATGGAAGAACTCTCGGAATCTAACTAATTATAGAAGAACTCTCAGAATCTGACAATTCGCAATTGGTAGTAAGCAAACAACTCGGATCCTTAGTTTTATCACAACTCGCAATAAACATTGGTAAAATTGAACTGTCATGTTGTGGGACCACAAACAATTAGCGATATCTGTTTATTGTATTAAACAACTCGTGTGCATGTATTAACTTGGTTGTTCTTCACTTGATAGGTTGTGAAGGCTACCCTATTTTTGACAGAGGCTGAAAGAAGAGCATTCGGAGGATTTGAAGGAAATGGAGATCCAGATGCTGCACTAATTTTACTCGAATAAAGACCTAGGAAATAGTAGAAAAGTACAGCCCAAAAGACAAGGAAAAGGGCGACACACACGACAAGTCTCCAATCCATAACCAAACTACCGACCACCAATAGGCCTGACACTAAAGATTCCACCAACATCAACCCAAACATACCAAACAGGGATCAAGGACGTACAAGATAATGGTATGGATGAAACACTCGGTTGTTTTGTGTTGCAACACATATAGACTACTCTAAAGTAGACTTCACCTAAAGAAACAAAAAAGATATTGAGGACCTATACCGATAAGAATCGATACGAGCGGAAGCTTGACAACCAAGCGAGAGAATTAAGTATATTATTGTTTAATTTGTTTAATCATCACTAAACAATTATAATGTGTATGGTATCCTTGTCGCAAATTGAAGAATTACGGAAAGAGATAACGGAACTTGAACAACAACTTGATAATGTTGTTTCATTTCCTTTTTGCTCCAATGGAAGCCTTGACAAGAAGAAGGAACCGGTAGCACCGGTATCACCAACATAATTGGGCTCTACTGCAATGCACGAAGCTAAAAAGATTAATGAAGTATTACCGGAGGAGAAGGACGATGATGGAAACCATTCACCTGCACCGGTAATATTTGTAGTAATGGAGGCGGTCGTAGACGATACAAATCGTTGTTCTATGGAACTGGTAGAAGCTAAAAAGGTGGCAGACGTGCCATTTGTGGAAAAATCAGAGAGACAGACGGACCAGTCTCCTCCTTTAGAGGAGGCGGCGACAGTTTGAACCCTCCAAAGGATAAAGATAGAGTTGAGTCTCTTCCAAAATAGATGCGGACGGATGACCCACCGCAAGAGTAAGGAGGTGGAAAAGAATATAGAGAAAATGAGGTAGAAGCTCTTCAGAATAAAGTGGTAACAAAAGAATCTGGACCAAATGATGCAGAAGGTCGTGGATCTGAAGTACATTAAGATACAACTATTTGAATATGTGTTGTGATATATTGTTTGTTAAGTGATATTATGTAGGGGTAGCAAAGTCTTAGGTTATTAATCGTTGTTATGTTTTTGAAAAAAACTAGCAGGGTTAGTGTTTTAAAAGAATTTGAATAAATATATTTAAAAAAAAAACTCATAAAAACATGATTGTAAACAAATCTCATGATATGGTTTCAAAACAACTTTTGTCGCGTGTGTTACAAACAACTCTCGTAATTTCTATTACAAACAATTCACATCTTCGTTTTATGATATATTCAAAACAACTCTTGTGGTATGTGTTACAAACAACTCTGGTAGTATGTGTTACAAGAAATTCTCATTCTATATCTGTCAAATAACATCATTCATACAACTCGCATTATCTCTTATAGTTGTACTTGTACTTGGGTATCTATTTTCAAACATCTAGCATGATAAATTTTCAAACAACTCGCATTAGTCGCATACTAAGAAACTCGCAAAATATGCACTTTTAGAAACTCTCCGTGTATGATTGCAAGTAACTCGCATTGTAAGGTTGCAAAGAAGTCGCATTGTGCACTTGTAAAGAACTCTCATTGTTTTGTTAGTGCAAAGAACCTCATGTTTGATATGAAACAGCATGTCGGCCAACAACGAACCCAACAAGAACGAAAACATTAAAGATAATAACAACAACAACACCCAGCCTTTGTAAAGATTGAAAGGCTAACACAAACCGAAGAAGCACAACCGATACCACGGGAAGCTCCAGAGTCTACCCAACTCTACAAGAAGTCAGAAATACTCAGCCAGTAAGAAGCACTGGTACAAGTCCAACAGCGAGAGGGAGAGGTAGTTGAACACCAAAAAATTTCCTACGCAAACTCAGAACCACTGAGCCAAGCAACAGTTGTGGAACTAATACTGAATCAACCAAAAAACTGAGAAGGATAAATTTCAGAATCAACTGATACGCCTAATAACACATTATGTTTACCAAATATATATTTTTTTATGATTATTACTCGCAAGTTACACAATCGTTTGTAGACGAAGTTGATAATGTTGAGTTTAATCTTATGCTACAACGGGTTTTGGAATTTATGTCGGAGGATGTGATTAATACACTTTATCAAGCTGGTGTTTCTAAGAAGGTTGAAGTCAACAGCATTGGTCGTTGCAAAGGTTTTGGTAAGTGGATTTTAGATAATTATACATAAAATGTGTGTAGTAAGGATTTTATAATTTTACAGCCACCTTTATATGTTCAAATCAAGGGAATAGACAGTGGAATAGGATGACATGCGCCTTAATTTTTCTCTACTAAGTCTGACACAGTAGTCAGTGGAAGAGGTAAGGTTTTTACAATGTATCATTTGATAGCGTTTGTTTATTAATGTCTCATAAGACAATTCCAGTTAGTAAATAACTTGCTTGATATGTTATAAACAACTCGCTTAATATATTACAAACAACTTGTTCTTCTCGTGTTTCAAACAACTCTCGGTATCACGTTTTCAAACAACTAGATATTCGATATGAAACAATTCGTTGTTTGATACAATATCTGATTCGTTTTTCAAACAATTCGCTTTATTGGATTTTCTAAAGAATTCGCTTTGCTATCATTTGGTAGATTGTTGACGTTTGGATTCTAACTATGCTTAGATAAGTAGATTGGAAAGGTGTATACAAAGGGTTCCTTAAGGCCAAATACAGCATCAAACAAATTTCTGGCCAGACTACAGTAAGTTTAGCTATAAACTACGGGTTTCTTAATATAACCTAAGAAATAATAAGATGCATTTTAGGGATTACATAAATATACCGATCTTAAACTCGTCGATCACTTGAAAAATACGGGTTTTTGGTGATTTCTTGGTGGTTTTTATTGGTCGTAGGGTTAAGGTGGTTAGAAGCTTGTTATTTTCGAATGTTTAAAAGCTAAAAAGGGAAAAGAAAATAGAAATTTCTCCTTAGATAGTTAGTAGAGGGTAGTGTGAGTATTAAAAAAAGTTGGATATTAAGTGTGAGTTAAATAGTTGAGATGGGTATTAAGTAACAATAAAAGGAGACTTGGGTATTAGATGGAAGTATAATAGTTGAGTAGATATTTTATGTGCAATTTCCCTTAGTTTTATTATTTTAAGAAGAATAAAATTAAAAATGTGTTGATATTCTTTTCTTTTACTTTTCATTAACTATTATTTCGCGATTTCTATTATGTTAAAAGTTAAATGAAAAATAGTTATTTGTTCATTTTCATTTTTGGATTTAAAAAATATGTTATTTTTCGTACATTTGTTTTAAATGGATAAAAACAATTAAAACTATTTTATTTCACCTAAATAAATAATATTTGGCCACTTTTGTTTTTATGAAATTATATGGATATAGGACATATTTGTGTTATTTTAACTTCAAAAATAATATGTACAATAACTAAAAATATTTTTGTAAGACACATTAATTTTCTTTCACTCATTTTTTTAGTCAAATTAAACTATGTGTACGATTATTAATGTTTTAGAATTCATAAAAATAAAAGAGATACAAAAATGTCATGTTTGTTGAAATTAATAATTTCAAATAATGACATATTGTATCTTGTTGTCTTGCAAATATCTTCCATGATAAATACTTCATGGAATATGCATAACAGTGTTTGTAGGATATGAAAATAACAATTAAATGATCATATGAGACACTTAGGCCGTCTTATGTCATTCCATATAATTGTCTTTTACATTTTAGATAACATAGATTGCATATGAGAGTTGATGGTTTTTTTAACAGAATAATATTTTTACCGAATATAATATATGTTTCTCATGTTGGAGTTATTATAAGGTTTATATTTGTTCGGGGAAAAAAATGGAGGACACGTACTTGCTGATTGTAAGTAAAATAAGAAACGATTTTTGTCTAGTTCAGTTTTATGACTTGTGAATGATCTTTAAATTAAGTAACGGGTCGATAGGTGTATTTGTCACATATATATATACAATTGTATATATTGTGCTTTTTTCCTATATGCATCATACATCTGACAATAATAATTTAATCAATGAGATTTAACATTATTTACATCCTCTTAAAAGCCAACGATAATGTTATATCTTAATTCATTACATACAAGCTACATCCATTCAGTCAACTCAGTTTTGCTGATACACGTACATTGAAAAGAATTAAGTGTAATCAAAATAAAAAAATAACATCAACTAACTCATGAAATATATAAAATTACCTGACAATAATAACTATTGATATTTAGATAACATGAATTAGTGTACAAAATATTACATGTAAACATGTATTGGAAAGAAAAAAAATAAGTAGACAAACACATAGTTTTCTTTGTATATTTGGTGTAAAAATTGAATATGAACTCGCGTACATATGTACAATAATATTCTTTTCTTTCTTCACCAATCGGCTTGGAAATGAGGGGTTTCTTCATTATCCTACGCCAACATCTTCAACTTTTGAGGATATTCATCCGAAATCAACTTTGATATGTTAAAATATTTGAGCTAATGAGAGGTTCTTTCACATTTTGGGTCATATCTAGTGTTCATTTCTTAATATCGAGTTCATAACATCATTGTATTTCTCGTCATTGTTGCCCTCTGGACACTGAATCACCAACTTCATATGTGATGTGTTGTACAATAACAATCAAGTTGAATTAGTTGCATAGAAAGAAAAAATCAAATATATTAAAATAAACCTTAGTTCATAATGCTTTGCATATTCCAAGTGTGATGCCCCTAAATTAACATATGCACTCGGGAGAAATGAAGACGCTCTCTAACATGAACAGTATTCTTCATTAAAACCCTTTTTTTCTTCACCACATCATCATAGTTAACACGAAGAGGACTATTCTAGCTCACTTCCCCATATCTATTCTCGAGAGGGACAATATGATACAATCACATGACGATCTTTAACTTGACAGACTCTCGATACCTCTATTATCCGATGGACGAACCTCCTCAACATAATGAATTAACTTATTTTTTGGGATCGGGTTGTACATGATCAACATCCTGATACATCCATTTTTTAGCAACACCCTCCACAAGGGGCATCTCATCATCATTCTTACTGACACACTTTAGAGGAAGAACCAACCCAATGCATGCATGGTTCTTTTTATACACTCGCTCTAACAAAATTTCACATACTCGGTCGACGCTAGCAATTTGACTCGTCGCGATAATTGTCACTTCTACATCATTTGTTATCATTATCTCTAGCACATTCTACAACACCGCTTATAGAAACTTCACGAGAGTAAACATGCGAATGGTATTCAAGATACCAAGTTGAATACATTGTAGTTGGTAGTCTCTCTAAATGATTAATCTTCGGTTCCCCTTAAATTTTTCTCTACAACTCTTGTTACTTCCCCGAACATGTACCTTCAATAAAGAAAAACAAAACCATCAATTAATTATCGTTAGCATACCATTTATAAGAAACAAAATCATCACAAATTCCCAACTTATATATCTTCACTTACTTCTGCCCTAATTGTAGATTCTCCTCCCCAATGGGATGCTCCTAATTACCAGGTTAAAAAGTGAATGCTTCCAGTGTTTTTTAGACGTAGGTAGGTTAATAATCTTATGGTCGTTATGCATCCAAATGTAGTAGTAGGCAGTACCCGATGACTTATAAACATCTACATTGGATAGGAATTTAGTCGAGCAAATTAGGATATCCAATATTTTTGAACTTATGAATATGCTCAGCATCAACCACCAACTTTTGGTGAGAATTTAGGTCGGTCATATCCTAATGTACCTAAAACATTCATTGATGGATTTAAAAAGGGGTAGGCACAGTCCCCAATCAAAGAGGGTAGTATAAAAGTATGCTTTACCCTCTGGAGCAATGTAAGGTTTCCCACCTGGCTCGGGTAACCTAGTCTTAACAGAATCATGTATGCCATAATCTATCCTAAATCTACGATGCCCTATGACAATTATATATTTATACAAAGAGGTCAAACGGTCAAAAAAATGGTCCATAAATTCCTTTTCTTCCATCTTATCCTCGGGTGCAAGACTGGGATTGGCATTCTCATATGATGACTTTTTCTTCTTTACAAATCCTTTACGAGGCATTTTTAGTGCGCAAACAGATAATTCATTAGCAGAGGATTCAAAACCCATGACAGAAGAACTTATGGTTTGCTGATGAATGAAACAAAGCATCTCAAAGTTACCAAATCAAGCTAAGCCCACAATGTTTTACCCACAAGATTGAAAAGAATAACAAAGTCAACAGAAGAATATCAATTATTTACCCGTGAATCACTATCTCAGGTAAGCAAATGAATGTATCAATTTGAATAATATGAGAAACAAAAAAATAGCAACTCAACTTTTTTTAGATGATTCAAAGTAAAAAGTGATTCCAATTTTTCAGAAATGAATTTATACAGTGGGAAACAAGGGACAAAAGCCCATAAAGATGAAGTGGGCATGTAAGTAATCAACATATTGGAAATATTAGACGGTATAAAAGATGAAGTAACACAAAAAAAAAATCAGAAGAATGACACAAACGTTGACAGGTGGCGAATACTTACTAAAGATAGCATATCGCATGCCTGCAAAATCAAATAATAAAGTTAAATTATTAGGAGGACACTTGGCAAGAAATGAATAGCATTTGAATACCTCACCTCGCCTTTATCTACTTCTAATCTTTTATAATGTAAAATGAGTTAACATTATAGAAGGGTTGTGGGGAGTAATGATAAGGCATAAACTCATCGGCCATGTTTATTCTACCAATAAGGACGAGGTGAGCTCTGTATTTTATTAGTAGATAATCGAGCGTAAAGATCATCTATCAAGGTTATCAGCAGGGGGACCTCGGCCAAGTGATGTTACCGCGTGAAGTACAACTGAGCTAATAACAATTGCACAGATGAACATCAGCCAACCGATTCCATTGCACGGAAAATGATTAGTTGACGCACGAAGTCATTAAGTATGTTATTAGGTGGGCATTAAGGACGGATGCAGTGCTTAGCACTCAGCCACGAGTACCATAACTAGATAGGCAACTGTTTTTTAGATAGTATAATAAATGCACACTGAATGTAATATGTAAAAATACTTACGATCTTTAATTGAGATGTATGTTATTTTCTCGAAAAATAGACAAGAGTTAATAATACAAACCATTTCCTTTCTTTCTTAATTATAGTTAAATATTCGTCGCAAAAATCTCTTATCACCATCTGTGGGTTTTTAATATTCAGTGAATTACATTTATGGTAGTTATCTCAAAAAATGAGTAATGATTATATTCTTTTATCAATAAAAAACTATAAAACTATTATTCTTGAAATTTTTATATTTTTATTTGATATATTTATATAAACAGGAGAAATTAGGACTCTGCAAGAAATGAAGGTCAGCTCATGAACGACAGTTTGATGAGTATGTTGAACTAAACTCATTGTCTTTTTAAACCTAAATCTAGAAGCTCTCATTTGTATTTTACCCCGTGTATTTACAAACGGATTGGTGAGAAACCTCTCAAGTCAAAAAATCTATTCAATAAGTTGAAACCTAATATATAGTACTTCGAAAGTAGTCACACATATAATTATATAGATTTTTTTATCAAAACATAACGAATAATTGGTGGTTGTTCTCGCCACTCCCTGTGTAACAATTATAACTAATTAGTTTATATAGTTTGTCAGTGTATATAAATACATATTTCTGAATAAAAATTACAAAAAAAAAAAAATCAAAGTCACATTTACTCTCTTTTTCATAGTATATTTCACTCAGTATCATAGCTTGATGGTTCATGTCGATTCACCTACGCTAAGCGCTGACTCAATGAGTTTAGACCTCTTTTTTCATGGTGTTGTAACAATCTAAAAACGTAGATGAACCAAATCAGCAACAATAACAACGCTATTAGACTTGTTGTGGAAAATGATGATTATTCACGTCATAAAGGAAAATAGACTAAATGGTTTCATTACTAATAGAAGCATATGTCTTGCTAATTTTATTTATGATGCAACATGAAACATGATTGAAAAAATTCACTAGATGGAGATTAGATATCAAAAATATCAACTTCATTTAATCTCGTTATATAGTACAATAGCCCTAACCTGAGAAAGATGCTCAGGTCATGGAAGAAGCAACCTTCAAAAGTTTATGGACTTAGTCTTTAAAATTTATGGTTCACACACCGAAGCTATAATCACGTATCATAATGCTGAATTTAAAAAAAAAATCTACAAGCATAGCATAATACCATGCTAAAATGAAAGGTATAACTCACAAATCGTAGGTTTGTACTTCTTCGCCGGTCGGAGATAAAACTTGTTTGAGATCATTTGTTGATGTTATCGAACGATTTACGAACTGAGTTTTAAATCCGAACAATCAAATTAATAAAACCGATAAATTCAATATATATTTTTCAATAAATACAATATTAAATATGGTTTTCAAATGGATGATTGTTTACTACAAATCTAATAAGTCGTATTAAATCTACTTTTCAAATTAACGTGTTTTTACTGCAAAATCCAACAAATCGTCCATGACTGGTCCCATAATATTCGTCTTTAATATTATCAAATATTATACAAACCAAATATTAAATTTATCAAAATAGAAATTTCAACCGATAAAACTTTTATGATAAGATTAAATGCATACGACATGACGGTACTAGTTTTATATTTTGGTTATGCGCTTTGGGTTTATAACTTTAATCACTCAAAAGGTTATTCTCACTTTTTCTACCCGAGTTATATTAGAGCATGAGATAAATTTGGTTTGAGCTTTTTGTTTACCTTATTCTTTTCCATTCTTAAGCTTTTACATATTTTGATGGTTAATTTGTCTTATTTTTTATTTTTGGGGTTTATATTATTTAGGTACAAAAACGTATATAATTTATCAATTAGTCTAGCGTCAAATAGGTTTTACCAATATCTATCAAAATATGATTTTATTTATCCATTAGTCTAATTTTAAATTTTAAATACAATTTTACTTTTAATGAATTTGATAATATGAGAAAAAAAGTTTGAAGAGAATTTTTTTTTTTTTTGAAATTATGGCTAAATGTTAGTCTCTTTTTATTTAATTTTTGATGTGGTTGCAAAACTAAAGTTTAATGTATTACTGCCCACTAATTGTTTTGGTAAATTGAATAGAATGTATGATTTTAATATGAGTATATAATGTAAGTCGAAACATTAAGCCAAGAAGGGGTGGTGGCGCAGTTGGCTAGCGCGTAGGTCTCATAGCTATTATTTGAGTTATCCTGAGGTCGAGAGTTCGAGCCTCTCTCACCCCATATCATTTTCAAAAGCATATATCCTCATTTTTGTATCTATATCATTCGAAAGTATATCGAATGTAGATTTGGGTTCTGATTTATTTTAGTTGTCTCTAATCCATGTCGAAGACCAAATGTGTTTCGTGATTTATTTTAGTTGTCTCTAATCCATGTCGAAGACCAAATGTGTTTCGTGTGCAGCTTGTGCCAGATCTAGAAGCTATTGCTGAAAAACAAAAGAGCTAATAACTATGCATAAACCTACAATCAATTACCCAAAATGGATCAAAATGGTAACAACCCCTTCATATTTTACGGTATTCGAAATTGTTCCTGGATCGTTATTTCGATGGTTGATTTGGTAGTTTACGTATCGTCTATTGACTCTATTCGAAATGGATCATTTTATGTATAGATATTAGTTTTGCTCTGCTACTTGTAAAATTAGTTGTTATAATACTCTTAGAAAATATTATTATATAAACATTTTTTTATTTATATAATTCTATAATTAATATATATATATATATATATATATATATATATATATATATATATATATATATATATATATATATATATATATATATATATAAATTCTACAGTTTATTTAGATTTGATTTTTAATATATTCTATCTCTTTTTTACATACATATAGGAGATTTTTTACAATCAATTTATGAATTCAAAATTTTGCACCATAAAAAAAATTCAAAATTCATCAAAAACTATAATTCCAGTTTTAAAATGGTTAATTTGAAAAATATTCACCATGTATAATTATCGTACTTCTTTTTACACGATTACAAAACTGGTTGGATTTATGATTTTTTATTAAATCAAATAATTTATAAATTTTTATAATATTGTTAAAATGAAATAAATAATTTATTTTGTTTGAAAAAAATAAGTTGGAGATTAGTTTTTTAAATCATGCACATTATAGTATAAGATAAAAGTATCAAAAGATACATGGACTAATTTGAAATTATAGTATAATCTATTTTTAAAATATAGTTTTATAAAAAAAAATTGAATCAAAATTAATTATGTAATTACGTAATTGTTACCGACGTATTTGTAATAGTTAAGGTGATTATAGATAGAGCAGATGTTTTCAGATATTTATTTTTTGATTTTTCAACCATTAAAATTTTGGTAAATGCCAAGTTTATTATGTTTACACGGATTAATTCGCACCTATATTTTATCGATAGTACTAACGATTTTTTTGGAAAATCATAAATGATTTCATAGATTCAATTTTGAATATATGGAATAATATCTGTCATGTCATTGATACATATATCAAAGTTGTCTTCGATAAAATAGTAAACATATGTTATTGCGGTCGAGGTACAGTTTAGAAATGATAATGAGCGGTGATGAGTCCGGAATTATTCACCACCACTCATAGTGAAAACCGGACCGGGGTAATCCGGACAATAATTACCCACTGAAGTATCCGGACAGGACAAAAATATTAAAACACTAAACACCTTTTGACTAAGCTAATTGCTAATCTGCTTAATAAACTAATGGGTCTTTGAATTTGACCTGATTTCATAATTTGACCCGAAAAACCATGGGTTGTTATTTATTTTAGTGTAATTTGATCGACTAGTCGACCAATTTAATCATGCTACATTATCAAACAAGTCGTAGAGTGCGGAGTGCACGCTTGTTAGATTAGATCATGATTAACGGGGTCAAGGGGCGGAGCCCCTCGCTGGGGTCGAGATTGAAAGTCAATAGAATTTCGAAATTGAAAATTTGACTGTTTTATTCAAATTTTAAATTTCAGCCATTTTATTGCAAAACCAGTTTAGAGACCTTAACTACCCTAACTTCCAAACTGTTTTTTGGTTGATCGAATTGATAAATATGGGTTATGTTGAAAAAGGAGATCATATCATTTTCATCCTCTTTGTTCAAAATTATATCTCTCATTTTATCCAATTGAAATTTTTGGAGAACCCCAAAAATATTTCAATAAGAAATTGTTTAAATGACTTCAGAGATTATCCGGAAACGAAACACTCTTTTCTACATGGGTCCATAATTAAGGGTATATATACCTAACCACTTTCATTAATGAGGGTAATGAACATTTAATACAACCAAGCAGCTCAAATCTCTCACTACAAACATCCAAACATTTAATACCATTGAAATTCCCCAAAACTCCTGACTGAATTACCCTTAACCGAAAATAATCCATGCCAAATTGGCGACCACAGTGGGAGCGGAAGGTGCCTGGATCTAGCATTCAAAACCGGCAAGAAAAATCAGTTCGGATGAATCCGGACGAGCAAGCAGTGCCACCACCTTTGGTAGAAGTGGTGGGTGAGAATGATGAGTACACAATCGAAGAACGAGACAAACTGAAAGCTGAAATAGAAGCTATGAAAACTGCTAAAAACGCGGAGTTAAGCTTGAAAGAAAATCGAAGGTGTCAGTCATTCACCACACTGACAATCCAAGGGAGAATGACCCGTCAGCAAAAACTCATTTGAGTGCTAAAAAGACCCAGGTCAGCTCCAAAAAGTCTCACCGGTCTAAATCGGTGGAGAGATCAGAATCAGAGTCCTCTACTAGCTCCTCGAATGAGGATGGACTTGAGGAGTCCCTGTCATCCAGCAGTGATGAAGGCAGGTACAAGAAGAAGCAAAAGTTGGTTAAAAATATTCAAGAAAGAGGGACATGCATGGAAGGTTGAAAAGGCATCTGGTTAAAGGGTCATCTCATAGCCACAGCCATAGCCGGAGGTATATAGACCAGTTGTTGATGGATCCCTTCGCTTTCCAGATGAGCTAGGTATTTTTGTAACCCCCAATGAAGATATTGTCTTTAATCGTGGCTGAAATTTGAGACAATCTTCATTGTCCTCCAAAATACTGTCCGGAAACCTTTCTAAGAGGTTTGACAGTACCAAGATGGAAAAGTATGATGGGAGCAAGGATCCAGATAATCATCTGGAACAATTTTAAAAAAATTATGATGAATTTTGACGATGATAACAAGTTGCTCTTCAGAGCCTTCTCTCAATCTTTTACAGGGAGTGCTCTGAAATGGTACAATAGCCTACCACAAGGGTGCATCAGAAATTTTGATACGTTTTGGGTGGCCTTCCGAAGGCAGTTTGTTGGAAGTAAGGAGGTAAAGGGCATTGGAGACACTATTATCCATTGTGCCCAAGAGCCAAATGAATCGTTGAAAGACTATATAAGTCGGTTCGTGAACACAAAAAATGGATTAGCTTATTGCTTTGAACAAGTAGCAATAGCTTCTTTAAGACAGGGTTTGAACCCTGGGAATCTGGCTGATTCGGTAACCAGGAAGAAAGCCATGACGTGGGGCGGTTTACTAAACTAGGTGGGAAAGCAAATCAATGTAGATGAAACAAAAAAGACTAGGGTGCACAAGCAAGTGAGATCTGCTTCAGCTGCACCAAACCAGAATCAGTCCTGATACAAGGCTAAGGAGGCCGAATAGGGTCCCAACAGGGCCAAGGCTCAATCTCACTCAGCTTCAGCTAAGAGCCAGTAGTTCATAAATAAACGAGGACCTTGGGTCCAACAGGAGTGGTTTGCCGAATTGAAAGAGAATGTGGCAACCATTTATGACAAAACAAAAGATGAGGTGCATTTTAGGAAGCTGGAAGCGCTTCAATCTCTTAAGGAAAGTCTTAATACTTGTTTCTGTCAATATCATTATGATATTGGCCATAACACAGAAGATTGTATCGGTTTGAAACAATAGGTGCATAATTTGATTGAAAGAGGAAAATCAGGTGCTTATGTCAAGAGAAAAAGTGGGAATATGCCTGATAATGTTCATCGAACCGGCCCAACAACCAATGTAGGGACATCGGCTCAGGACGGGGCCATGGTAATTATTGAAAGATTTGATATTGAATCAAAGTATTTGGATCCTGATCCAGCCCAGAATAAGGTGGGTGTTATAACAGAACATACCAAGATGGTGTCTGGGCTCATAAGATTTTTTGAGTCACTTACCATATTTGTGGGAGACACAATGACTGCACCAACTCCATCTTCAAGGAAGAGGCATGTTCACACTCTGGCTACTCAGATGGAGGGAGGCATGTCCTCCTATCAATCTCAAATTCATTTTCCCTTCATTGTTTTTGATGAAGATGACTTGAGGGATATAGTTGGACCTCATGAAGATGTTGTGGTAATAGGAGCGTCGATTGGGGGCAATGACATTAGGCGAATTTTGGTTGACATTGGCAGCTCAGCCAACATCCTCTTCTTAAGTTCATATAAACAGATGAAGAATCTGGTAGTGATTCAGCGTTCGAATCGGTCCATTGTGGGTTTCACTGGAAGCTCTGCGGACGTGGTTGGAGAGTTTGAGGAAGAGGTTTTGTTGGGCAAGGGCCCTTTCAATTAAATGGCCAGGGTACTTTTCGTTATGGTAGATTGTCCCACATGTTATAATGCGATCTTAGGAAGGTCTTGGCTCTCCATGATGCATGTTGTGGCATCAACAGTTCACCAATGTTTAAAATATATTGTTCAAGGATAGGTGGGAGTTGTTCAGAGCAGCCAAAAAATAGCAAGGGAATGTTATGCAAGTGCGCTTGCCCCTAAAACTCTGGGGGAAGTCCGGGTAAATGAAGATTAGCAGTTGGTGGGGCCCTCTGGGGGGTGAGGGTGAAATTGATGACCCCAGAGAGACCCCTGGTGTTTTGATACCAGTTGAAGAGGTTGAAACCGACTCTCTGGCTGAAGGAAGAAATGTCAAAATTGGGTCTGAGATGACACCAGAATTGAAGAGAAAAGTGCTATCCTTTTTCACAAACCACCAACATGTTTTTGCTTGGTGTAATGTTGATGTAACTGGAGTGCCTGTGAATGTTATATCACACCAACTCTCTATCTGGAGAGATATATCACCTGTTGTGCAGAGAAGAAGAGCTTTCTCTAAAGAAAAAGCTGATGTCATAGTTGAAGATGTTGACCGGCTTACGAGGATGGGGCACATAAAGGAGTCTCAGTACCCTTTATGGACAGCCAATCCAGTGTTAGTAAAAAAATGGAAAATGGCGTATATGTATCGACTTTACTGACCTCAACAGGGCTTGCCCAAAAGATCTGTATCCAGTCCCCCGGATAGACCAATTGGTGGACTCCACCTCTGGGAACAAGTTATTGTCCTTCATGGATGCCTTCTCCGGTTATAATCAGATACAAGTGGATCCGAAGGACCAAGAATACACTACTTTTGTTACAGATCGGGGCCTCCATTGTTACAAGGTGACGCCTTTTGGACTAAAGAATACTGGGGCTACCTATCAAAGGTTGGTGAATAAAACATTTGCTGATCAAATTGGGAGAAATATGAAAGTATATATTGACGATATTATGGTAAAAAGTGTGAAGGAAGAATTACATTTGACAGATCTTCAAGAAACTTTTGTCAACTTGGCAAAGGTTAATATAAAATTGAATCCGGAAAAATATGTTTTTGGAGTGCAGTCCGGAAAGTTTTTGGGGTATGTGATAAGTGAGAAAGGGATACAGCCTGATTCAGACCAGCTCGATGCCTTATTACAGATGGATCATTCTCAAAATATTAAAGAAATGCAAAGGTTGACAAGAAGGTTAGCTGCTTTAAATCGTTTTATCTCAAGGTCTTCGGATAGGTGTGCCCCATTTTTCCAGACTTTAAAGGGTGCTAGAGATTTTAACTGGTCTCCACAGTGCGACTAGGCGTTCAATGAAATAAAAAAGCATTTATCTTCCCCCAAGACTCTCTATAAACTTATTGATGGAGAAACATTATACATATATTTAGCAGTGTCTGAATGTGCTATAAGTGCAGTGCTAGTAAGAGAGGTAGACAATTATCCTCGTCCGGTGTACTACATCAGCAAGAGCCTGATGGATACTGAAAGAAGGTACTTAAAACTTGAAAAACTAGCGCTGGCTTTAGTTATTGCTGCTAGGAAAATGAGGCCCTATTTTCAGTCTCATTATATTGTCGTCCAGACGTCTTTTCCCTTGAAAAATGTTCTTCAGAAGGCAGACATATCAAGAAGGATGACCAAGTGGTCAGTAGAATTGGGTGACTATGACATTGATTTCGCCCCTCGAACTGCAATCAAAGCTCAATCTGTTGCTGATTTCTTAGTTGAATTCCATTCGGAAAGAAGTATAAAGTAAGTTGCAAATGAAAAAACTAAGAATGTATGGGTTGTCTGAACAGATGGTGGATCAAGTACCATGGGTTGTGGTGCCGGGATATGTTTAACCTCTCTGTATGGCGACAAACTATATCAGGCTATATGTTTCTCTTTTAGGGCTTTTAACAATGAGTCTGAATATGAAGCTGTTATGGCTGGTTTGAAATTAGCCTTTCTATGTAGAGCTGAAAGAGTTAGGTTAATGAGTGATTATCAGCTTCTTATCCATCATTCCCAAGGCCAATCTGAGGCAAAAAAGGAGCAGTTGATTAGATACTTATTCATTCTTAAATAAGTGGCAGCCAACTTCAAGAATGTCAGCTATGAGCATATACCCAGATCGGAAAGCACACTAGCAGACTCCTTGGCAACCATAGCGTACTCTGAGTCCTACCCATGGATACATGTGGAAGAATGTTCATCCATACAACCCAATTGGGGTAGGGAAGAAGAGAAAAGCTTAAGTATACAAGTGCTTCAATCCAAGAACTGGAGACATCCCCTTCTTCAATACATTTCTGATGGAATTTTGCCTCCGGAGAAAGTTGTGCCAAGGAAAATAAAGTACATGGCTCGTGGTTTTTTAGTCATAAGAGACATTTTATACAATAAGTCATTTAGTAGACCTCTCTTGCGTTGTTTGGGATTAAAGAGTCTCAAATTGTGCTATCCGAACTACATGATGGTGAGGGGTGAGCACACTGTGGCTATAGAGCTTTAACTCGAAGAGTTTTATTTATCGGATACTATTGGCCATCCATAATGGCAGATGCCAAGGAATTGGTAGAGAAGTGTGATCCATTCCAAAGATATGGTAATGAAATTCATATCCCAGTTGTCCCCATGGAATCAATTTCAGAGCCAATACCTTTTGCTCGTTGGGGACTGGATCTAGTAGGGCCTCTACCGATGGCATCCGGAGGGTGCAGAACTATTATTGTAGCCATTGATTATTTTTCAAAGTGGATAGAAGTAGCCCCCCTGGCAGGAATTACTTCAAAAGCTGTTATAAAATTTATCATGTCTAATATTTGTTGCAGATTTGGGGTTCCACAAAAGATAACCATAGATAATGGGCCACAATTTGATAACAAGGATATGGAGAGTTTATATGCCTCTAGGAGCATTCAGCATTGCTTCTCTTCTCCTTTCCACCCACAAGCGAAGGGTCAAGTTGAAGTGGAAAACATAACCATTCTCTCCGGTCTCAAATAGAATTTGGAAGGGGTTGCTAGAAAGTGGCCAAGCTATTTACAAGAAGTACTATGGGCCTACCGGACTACTCCTGGAGCTGCTACATAAGAATCTCATTTTTCCTTGGTATATGGGATGGATGCAATTGCTCCTGTAGAAGCAACTCTTCCATCATATAGAGTCCATAATTTTTTCGAACATGCTAATGAGGTGGCAGTCAGAAGTCAATTTGACTTGATAAAAGAAAAAAGGGTTAAGGCTCATCTTAGAGCCTTCCATTATCAAGGTTTGATGAGGAGCATGTTTGCTTCCAAAATCAAAAGAAGGGATTTTCGACCGGGGGACAAAGTATTGAGAAAAGTTTTCCTACATACTAAGGAGAAGCAGTTCGGAAAGCTAGCTCCAAATTGGGAAAGGCCCTATGTGGTCACTGAAAAGCTTAAGCTTGGGACATACATGCTTCAAGACAAAGATAGAAGAATCTTAAACCACCCTTGGAACATTGAACACCTATGGATGTATCTAGAATGAAAGTTGTGTAAATATTTACTTGTCTAAAGTTCATGTAAATATTAGGGGGCATACTCTTTCCTACCCTGGTGGCACGGGGAGGTTTTAATGAGGTGTCTGGGTTTTTAATAAAATTTGACGCCTTCTTAAAATATTCAGAGTGGTTTGATTACAGTTTCTTTAAAGCCTTCTAAGTATTTTTGGCAGATCGGATTGATCTGGTGGAATGATGACCATTTAATATTTTTTATCGGAGAATTTAAACACTCCTATCTTAAAATACTTGTAAAATAAATAGGGGTTATTTAAACATCAGCCATTAAGATTGAGCAAATATAAAATAAAGCAAGAATTTAGCAAAGAAAAACTATATGGCTACATCCGGATGATTATATTAAAACGTAGAATATGCCTTGGCTATCCAAGGACTTTAAGTTTAAAGAAGAAAAGCTTAACCGGACTCAAACCGGACACAGTTACAAAAATGCCTTGGCCATCCAAGGACTTTAGTATATCATAAGGATAAGAAGAAACAAAAGTGGTTAAAAACGCAGGGCTAATTTCTCTTGGATGTTCCTACATCATCTTTTTTCTTCTTCGAATTTTTGGGTTCGTCACTGGAACTCGCTCTGGTTCCTTCTTCCTCATCAGTAGTGTCGTCAAGAACACTAGAATAGTTCTTCTTATCACCATCTACCATCGTATGAAATGGGATATATTCATATTCAACGTACTATCATATGGTACCGAGCGTTCTCTTCGGAAATGTTTGATGAAAAAGCAAGACCATGTGAGATTTAACTTCAGCATACCTCTTTTCTAGGGAATCTATCACATCGTTGGTGTACGCATCAATCTTGGCCTGGATCGTTTTTTCCTGCTTTTGCACCAGGTCTTCTTTCTCCTTGGTAATCTTAGACACATCCCCTTCAAGAGAAGTCTTGTCACCGGACAGGGTTTGGATAGCATTGTCCTTGGTCTTTACCTCTTCCTTCAAGATGGAGAGATCTTTCTCCAAGCCAGAGCACTTAGTTTGGAGATCTGTGTTAGCCTTCTCCGAAGTGACCAGTTTGGTTGCCAGATTTTCTTTCCTTTTCTTTAACTCATCGAGCTCTTTCTTTAATGACTCAATACTTTGGTTGGCATAAAGAAAGTCAGAGGATAAAGTCTCTTTATCTGTATTGTGGGTATTGATGAGGGCATACTGAATTTTTACTTGCCTCTCCAAGTTGAGTATTGGTTGAATATGCCCAACAGAGAGTGGGTCACCGTATCGTTTTCCCTGAAACAGTGAAAGACTTACCATTAAAAGTCACCATGTTGGAGGAGCTTGGGGGAAGGTAAGGACCAGCGCAGTCATCTTTTTCAAACTCTCCAAAATAAAGGCCAGTATTTTGGAGGTCACTGATGTCCACTCCTTCCAAATCCCCTTTGGTACCCTCTCCGGTGTGTAGATTACTTGGGATTTGCTCTTCCATGGTGGGGTTTGTTGGGTCGGCCGGAGGTAGAGACTCTGAAGGCCGGAGGTAGAGACTCCGAAGGCCGGAGGACAACTTCATCCCCTATGAAGACTTTCTTTTTCTTGGCAGTCCTCTCTTCACTACTTGCTCCCCGTTTTCGGTCCTTCCTAGGAGGTTTTGGAGGATCTTAAGGTCCATCTGCCTCTTTAATGCTTTCATTTTCAACTACTTTAAGTAGAGTAGCATCAATCCCCCCCTTGGGCCTGCACTCCTTGGTTCTCCGGAGCGATCTCCTCTGCAGCACCCTGAATAACCTATGCTGCAACTTTCTTTTTCTTGGGGCTTTGGCTCGGGAGGGAAAGGCCAGTTTACCATCTTTCTCCTCTGTTCTCTTGAGAATAATGGCCGGAGGGGATGGTGTAGTAAGCTCCTCCCAAGTAAGATCTCTCTGGCCCGTTGTGTTCCAGAGGTAGGACCTCACCAAGTTGCCTGAGGTGAAGCAGTTGTGGAAAGTGATTCCCCAACGGTCAGCAGCCCAAGCGTTTAATTTGGCACAGGTGGTGTGCCCCTCCTCCACATAATCAGAGAACTCCTTCGGCAACACTAACCCAAGAAAAAAGGAAGTAATTTAGAAACAATTTTTTTACAAAGTAAAAAAGACAAACATAGGAAAATACTTACTTGAACTTTTCCATCTACTTATGAGAATACTAGGATTGAAACCAGCCTTGATTTTCCTCTCATTCTCCCACGTCCCGCTGATGAATAGAAACTGGGTCTTCCAATTTTTCTCTGACTCAAGCAGGTCATCCACCACTTTGAAATTGTTGCCCATATTATAATGGTAGAATGGGATATGGTGGTTCTTACAAAGGCTGACCATTACAGCAAACTGCTCCATTTGGAGAGGAATCCCGGACAGCCTTGACACTATAATACAGGCGAGGAGAGTATACCAAGCATTGGGACTCAATTGGCTTGGGAAGAGTTTTATCAGGTGAAAATACCTGACGATTTCTGGGTCCAAAGGGATCTGAGCCCCCAGTTGAACAAATCGGTATAGATGACGATCTCGTTGAGCTTGTAGTCCATCGGAGTCTCCGTTGTGACCGGTATCCTCACCTTGACTGACTCAGGAATCCTCCATTTTGTCTGGGTCCGGCTTAACTCAGCAGTATGAGTATAGACGTAATTAATATTTTGCCTGGCCAACAGATACTTCACATTGACCTTGTAAAAGCAAGGTCCCACTTTACCTTCCAAACTCTTCGGCAGATCCGGATGGGTCATACAGACTTTATCTTTGCCTTTTCCCTTTTTATCGGAGGCATCATCCCCAGTTTTCCAGGAAGCTTCGGTTTCGAATGGAGCCTCTTCAACACTGTCCTCCAGCACCTCTTCTATTACTATGGAAGGTTTTTCAGTCGTTGTGGATGGGAGGGTGCTGGTTTGTGGCTCAGCAGGTTGTCCGGACGGTTGAGCGTCGGTCTCTCTTAAGGATCTGGTGTCCAGTTAGGGCTTAGCTCCGAAGGAATTGGTTTGGGAACTGATTTTGGTAGCCTTGGATCCGGAGGGTTTTTATCTTGGGGCTCTAATAGATGCCTCTGATCCGGAGGCTTTATCTTTGGCTCCAAATTTGGAGGGCTCTGTTTTGGAAGAGTTGGGTTGAGAACTGGTTCCTAGGCCTTTTACCAGGCGCGTTGTCCAGCGAGGGTTAGTTATTTCTGGAGATTTCTCGATATCTAACCCCATAGCAATGAACGGAGAGGGCTTTCTTGCACTCGATACTGCTTTCTCTTGCACAATAGAAGACTGAGACTCCTGAACCGAGGAGCCTAAGGAGATTGGCGAGAGTTTTGGTTGGAATAAACGACTAGGTTTGGTGTTCTTGGCAGAGGATGATCCCTGGTCAGCTTCTAAGGTTGGTGAATAAGATTTGCTGCTTGGAGAGACTGGAAGACCAGCGGCGATACGCCTCTCACGTTCAATTTTTTGCGCCTTTTCTAATTCGGAAAGATTTAGCCAAACACCTTTCACGAGATCGTTTCTCGCTATGAACATAAAACTGCCCAAGATAGGTTTTTGAGAAGAGAGGTAAAAATCTCTGAGAAGAAGAAATTGTAAAGTGATGAAGATGGTGAAACAGTAAAGGAAAATAATTTATACTAATGAAGGCGGCGCTGACAGAAGAAACATATGCAGGAGTTGCTTTTTAGACTTAGTGGGAGCGCCATTCTAGGAAGAAAACGGCTGGAAGAGCAAATCGAAATATGACACGTGTCCCACGATCTAGAGCAAAACTCTTGAAATTCTGAGAAGGATTCAGTCCGGATAAACCCTGAACTGAATACATGAGCAATCCGGAGAATGTTGTTATTGCCTAAATGAGTTTTTTGGTCTTGCCAAAGACCTTTGACAAAACCTAAAAAAAAGGGTACTGATGAGTCCAGAATTATTCACCACCACTCACTGTGAAAACCGGACAAGGGTAATCCGGATAATAATTACCCACTGAAGTATCCGGATACGACAAAAGTATTAAAACACTAAACACCTTTTGACTAAGCTAATTGCTGATTTGCTTAATAAACTAATGGGTCTTTGAATTCGACCTGATTTCATAATTTGACCCGGAAGCCCATGGGTCCATAATTAAGGGTATAAATACCAACCCACTTTCATTAATGTGGGTAATGAACATTTAATGCAACCAAGCAGCTCAAATCTCTCACTACAAAACACTCAAACATTTAATACTATTGAAATTCCCAAAAACTCCTAATTGAATTACCCTCAACCGAAAATAATCTACGATAGGCTGGTTCGGGCTAATCCGTTCTCGTCAGTCTTTTTTTCTATTTCAATCCTAACTCACCTCAATTTGATGTTTAATATTTTTAAGTTTGAAACTCATGGTAATTTGTATGTATCCGCGGGTTAGTATGATCTTGCCCGCAAATACTATTTTTACTAGTTGAAATGTTCGGATGATCACGTGAACTAGTCCATTCCAAGCTTGATTTTATATTTTAATTTAATAAAAAATCAAGATATAAAATTTTAAATCAAAACAAATATAATAAATAATTTTAATATAAATCTCTAACTAAACAAGCAATTCAAAACGTGTTTTTTCATTAAATAATAAAGACTAATGATAAATTATATTAAAACGGATCAATAACTATAAGAATTTAGGTGAAAATTAAGTTTGGTAAGTGGATTTAATTAGTAAATATATTATTTAAATAATATTTAATAGACGAATCTAATTAGTAACTATTGAAAACGAAATAAATATATAATTCGATTTTTTTTTATAATTAGTGATTTTTTTATAATTAGTAATTTTTATATATTATTATTATTATTATTATTTACATTTCTTTTAATATATATATATATATATATATATATATATATATATATATATATATTATTTTATAGTCCGGTTAAGTTGAACAAACTAAAAATTCAAACTCGGCGTAATCTGCATACGGATTATAATTTTCATATTCATAGCCGTCCCATTATAAGTTCTGACCAGAAAAAGTCTGACAAGATCAAACCAGATCGGAGCGGCTCAGACCAATATTGTCATCCATAAACGGTATCTTTCGAATCTGGTTGATCGTATGTTAATGAATACAATATCTAAACATAGAGGTATCTTTCAAAATTGGTTGATCGTATTTTAATGAATACAATATCTAAACTATTCTATGTTATATAAAATAAACTCATAAATTACGGTTTGTCTGGTAATGCTAATAAGTTGTTTTCACATATTTTTTTTAACAATTCTTTTAAACTTATCCAGAATTTTGCATATTAATATATGAGATCAATCATATCTTTATTTAAATACTTTTATTAGAATAGACCGTAACATGTTTATTGGTGCATTGGTCATTGTCGATAATAGTTTAATTTATAGATAATCATATAAATAAATATCAAATATATTCGAAAATATTTTGTGGAAGTAACTGTGTATATATCTTGTCAAATTCTGGATAAGTGAATATTGACATTTAAGTTTATATAAATAATCGAAGGTTGTGATCTTTAATGACAGTTTAACGGAAAAAGTATTGCGATTAGTGTTATATTAACACCTTAATTCTAATAATATATATAAAAGGATAGTAGTGTTGATTTCATTCAATATATGATTATAGAAGGTTATATTATGGAAATTAGCGCTCTATAAGACTGGTTTTCAATTTCTGAAGAACCAAGGCAAGAAAAGTTGATGGGATCCTAGACAAAGGGCATATTCACAATGTTCAAGTATTTGATTACGGACGCAACATATCCAGGAAATGACGATCTGAATCGGTTGATCCTCCATATTCTATCGTTCATTTAATTCAACTTTCAACATCAAACGCCTACCCCTCCAGCCCAACTCACTCTCAATGAAACAAACAAAACGAACGCCGACCACGTTTTATTCTAATGGGCTATTCGCATACTGAATAAAATTCTCATTTGAAGAATTCCTCGATGCTTTTGGAGAAAATAATACACTCTCATGACCATCAATAAAAGAAAAAGAAACGTCCTAAAATTATCCCCGCACCCAAGTTACACCACCGGAGGTATGGGTTGGGCGTTATGTTGATGTTTCCACTCAATCCCATGGAATTCATGCACCCCAAGCTACACTAACGGAGTGATCTCAAAGCAGACTATCTGTTTCCGGAAACAATCTTATGTAGTTGATCGATGAAGCAGAGAAGGGGATATATAGTCACACCAACTTGAGATCAGAAGCTGGTATTTCAGGCAAAGTATGAGGTAACACTAAAAATGAGATATGAATCTCGAAAGAGGACAAACGAAGGACTCTGAAGCCTAAGAGCTTAAAAAAAGAAGAAACAAATATCAAACTTATTTTGCAATAACCAAGGTGTTAGGACACAATATTCATGAATTCAAAATCATATCCTTGGCTGCTCTTCACAAGATCAAGTACAACTATCACTATGAAAAGGAAGAGTCAGATCTCTAAAAGCAGTTGGAAATCCATGGCTTAGTGAATATAAACTTCTTGAAGGCAGGAGAGTCGTCGATATCTATCATAAATAAAGAGTTATTGGTCTATCTAAATATCTTTAACTGGGGGATTCGGTTCCCGCTAGATCCATCGATAGTTTGGTATTTTGAGCTAGCGAGTCTATGCCCAAGCCAAGTGAGTGTAAAAACCTTGTTCATGATAATATCGTGCATCGTCGTGCCAAGACTATCTGAGATTGAGATGCCTACGAAGTAATTCATGGGGATCATTTCTTTACCGAGGAACCCACATATTAATTATTTTATTTCAACACTTTAGAGAACGAGCATAAAGTTGTTGTTTAGCTCTTCAAAGTTGATGAGACCTTGAAGCATCAACTCCAATTATTAACGGCTATTTGAAAAATGGCAAGGAAATCTCAAAGAAAACTAATATGTGCTGAGTCCTGAAAAAGCGGAAAAGCATAGGTAAATTCATATTTTTACCAACGTAAACTATGATTATTATTAACCTTTGACGCGTAAAAGCTTATGACCATTTTATTTTTCATTTATCTCATAGTTCTAATAACAACATTTGAAAGCTGCCTAAAAGGAGTTTATGAAACCCAATTACTGGGCTGGAAAGAACTGGTTGAACAAGTTTCATAAGTGTTTTACACCAACCAACTTGATTCAGACTCATCTCTGACGTACCAAATCAGGGCTTGACCTATCTCAGGAGTAGTTGATGACTCTACTTCATGCAGTGGAGGTTCTCGAGCGACTAGAAACTTTTGACGCTCATGGTTTTTTTTCTGACGAGGAAAAAAACCCAAAGTCATAAGGTTACGAAAGATGTCTTTGGGGGTTCGGTCTCAAAGAAACTGATTACAAGTATCGTAAAATAGAAACGAAATGAGAATCCAAAATATAAAGCTGCCGAGCCAACCGCGACTCAAATACAAAAAAAATATGATCCTCTAAAAAAATAAATCATCACACATTATGAGGGATAAAAAAGAGATTATATGGAGATAAAAATAAGTCCGGTGCTCATAGAAATCTATGACTAGCAAGGAAATTTCCTTCACCGTGAATCAATCCATCATCCATTTGATGTTAGACCGGTATGAAGACCAAGCACTTGAAAACCATTCCCTACCTCCTTGGATTAAATATTGTTCACGTATAAACAATATTATTGGGTCCAATCCCTTGAAAAAGAGCTAGTAGAACAAAATCCGCTTATGTGGCTAAGATTGATGTGTTAGAATCCTCATTGGCAGGTTAGGCTCAGTAACATTAGGAGACTGTCAAGGGAAATGATCTTTACAAATATGTTCTCCTTGCGAAGTTAGATGAATATGTGGAGGCTATCCAGAAATTTGAAGTTGATAGTGGACAAAGTCTCGAGTTTCTCATTTTCTTCAAGAAGAAAGCAAAATGAGACAATAATGGCGTGGTTGATGGTTATGCTGAGGAATGCATAAGCTCTGTAAATCGGCGGGATGCTAAAGTCAAACATGCACTGTTTTTACAAAGCTTTTCTGGATCTAAACCTTGGCTTTTGGGGGCACATGATTCCTGAGGGGGAATGTTCTTATCACCTCTCGCTCGAAGATGAAACAGAAGCATGAGCAGGTTTAGAAGTGAGAGATGATGCGTCTAAAGATCACGAGTCCAAAAATAAAAGTGCTAGGGGAATCAACTGTCAGAGAACCCCGATGATGGCCCTAAAACGAATAAAGGAAAAACAACCAATAGCCAAGCCAATGAAGATAGATCTATAGGCGCTAAATAACTTCATTTTGTTTCTAGTATTGCAACTTTTTGTATCATTTAGAATTCCAAGTCCCTAATCGGCCATCGTGTTTTGTGCTTGAATTTGGAATTTATACATATCAATTTTGTTATTCAACTTGTTTCTTGTCATCAGATAAATTTGTTTTTTAAAATTATATCTTTGGAATTTTCATAGTTGAGGGTGATCAATCCCCAACCGGTCACTGAAGTACACTTTGAAATTGATCAACCATTGTTGGAGCCTTTTATTCGTGACCAATTGATATTGGACCTTTTTAAACTTAACCAAATCATGTTGGAACTTTATAAACTTAACCAACTAATGTTGGAACCTGTTTAGCTTGACCATCCAATATTAGAACCTTTTAATCATGATGAACTAATGTTGAAACTTTTTAAGTGTGACCAACTAATATTGGAACATTTTAAACTAAAACTATGTTGGAAATTTCCGGACCAATTGGCAATGACACGTGAGTATAAAAGGCAAATGATTCATATTTACTTGATGGTTATATGAACACCTCATTAGAACCTTCTTGCACCACCAGGGTAGGAAAAATCATGTTACCCGATATTACACAATGAATTGAAGATACTTACATTTTTTATAGTCACTTCGAATACAAACTCAAAGTGTTCAATACTCCAAGGGTGTCGAAGTGGTTTGCCTTATTGATCTTTCAACCGATAAGTTCCAGGTTTAACCATTTTAGTAACCGAATGAGGTCCTTCATATTTTTTTCCCTAAGTTTCCCAACTATTTATCTTTGATATGTAAGAAAAAAATTTAGAAATTCATCCCCACCTTGAAATCTCTCCGACAAACCCGAGATACATACATGCTTCTTATTAAAGTCTGATAATGAATGGATTTTAAATGCGCATTCGTTTTATTTTTTTCAATTAAGTCAAGCTCGGCTCTTCGGCTTTCATCGTTACCTATCTCGGAGTATTTTGTTATTCTGAAATATGGGAGAGTGGCTTTTGGTTGGGGTAACTTCGTTCTTTCCATAAACTAATAAAAAAGTTGATTTTCGGGGCGCCGATCAGGGGGTAGTTTGGTAGTCCCATAATATTTTTGTAGATAATTTTGCCAATTTTGGCAACCCTCTCCAAATTATTTCTCAAGCCATCAAAAATAGTTTTGTTTGTAACCTTTACTTGCCTATTATTATGCGGTTGGGAAAAGAGCTAAGAAGTAATGTTGAATACATTAGGAAGAGCATAAAATTTCATGTCATTGTTTTCAAACTAAAGACCATTATATGTTGTGATTATTCTTAGGACTCCGAACCTATAGCATATGTTAGGTATAATAAATTGTATAACATTCTTCACTTTAGTTCTCGACAAAGACTTAGATTTCATCCATTTAAAGAAATAATCAACAACTATTATGATGTCCTGGCATTCCCCGGAAGCCATAAGCAATGTTCCGACTAAGTCTAAATGTCATCTATCCAAAGACAACGCTTCATAAATCAAATTTTGTGGTACTGTTGGTACATGTATCACATTAGCAAATTATTGGTAGATATCACACTATCTGACCAATTCTTTAGCATCAACCATGGTGGAAGGCCAATAATATATAGCCAATAAAACCCTTCTTGTCAACATTTTAAAGACACAATGAGATGACCTTTCCTCATCACGCAGTTCAGATAACATTATCTTTGATTTATTAGTTCCAAGGTATCATACAATAATAATAGGCTTAAAGATTTTCTTATAAAATTATATATATGAATACCGCGAAATCATGTGCCTTAAATCTTGGCTTTTTAGCTAACACTTTATCAACCGACATCCATCTTATTATAAATTATTTAAGCTCATGTCTTTAGTCTTTCTCTAGGCTTGACAAAATTTAGGATGCTTCTTCGGTGTCTAATTGATTTACAAAAGATGGTGTTATTGAAGGTTTCTATGTTTCAAGTATCCATGGATGGTGTGGTTAAGTTTTGTTTGAGGGTAATTTTGTAAAACCTTTTGAGAATTTAATGTTTAAAGTAGAGAGTAGTGAGATAATTAAGCTGTGTGCTAACAGTAAATTCTGATTACCCTTATTTATGGAAGTGGTTGGGGTATTTATACTTAACTAATGACCCATGAGCCTGTCAGATCAGATTAAGGATTCGAACTAAGTTTAAGGACCCATTAGCCCAAGATGTGAGGTGATCAACACCTATCTTAGTCACACTCCATTACATTTGTCTTGTTTGGTTTTTTATAATAGTGGTTATGTTCGAACATCCCTCCAGATAAAGAAAGTTGTAGTGTCTAAAATATCTGACCTCATCGAGCATCCATTTAGGTCTTGCGAAAAAGCTTTGGACGAGCTAACTCTTAAGAATCAAAAACAATTTTTTCGATTTGTTTCTGTATCCGAATTGAAATTTTTATCTTCTTTTGTTAAGAATTTCAAGAGTCACTATGTTTGAAATTTGGTGGGATTGATTTTACCGTTTAGAATTTCAAGAGTCTTTTTTCAACGTAGGACACGTGTCAGGCTCTGGTTTGACATTCCAGCTAGTTTTCTCCTAGATTCTCGTACCTACTAAGCTAGAAAGTTACTTAGGTTTTAACTCCCATACTCTGTAGCCTTGATTATTGTTTCAATCGTTCCATCTTCTCATAGGTAATTCCCACTTTTCACTATTATATAAATTCATTCCACGGTGTCATTGTCTTAAAAAACACAAGCATTTCTAGTGAGAGAAAGCTTAGTACCTTTCTAATTTGTGTTCAAATCATTTATGTTCACAGCTAGAAACGCACTAGTAAAAAGAGGTTGATTAAACTTGTCTGAGTTAGGGAGAGCGAGAAAAGTTGCAAGAGAGGAACAAATTACTGTTGGCCTTCATGCTTCTCCTGATGAAGGAATCAATCAATCACATGCAAACACATACCAAGGTTCATCATCCTCAAAAGCCCCTAAGGTTAGAAAACTACCATTTGTTTCAAACTTTTCTCCTCTACAATCAGGGTCCTCTGTCCAAGAATCTCAAAACTTTCTCCATAAAGAGAAATCTGTTTCCAACGTTAGAAAGACTTCACCCTTTATTGTTATGGGTTCAGACGCAGAAAAATCCCTTGAGAAGCATACCTCTCGCCCAATAACTCGCCAATCCAAATCTAAATCTACTCCTACCTCTTCGAAACACACCAGTTCTGAAACAATAAATCTTTGCCATAAATCAAATTATCCGAACAGCAGCCCCTGGCAGAAGCCAAGCCATCCGAACAGCCTTCCATTGTAATGGAAGAAAATATGGAGGATAGTTTAAATGACACCCCTTTTGAGACGTCCGGACAAACGGAGGACACCGCTGCAGATTGAAAAGGCAAGACCAAAATGGGTGTGACTCATCCGGATGCACTTCCGGAGTGCCTGGAAGGGAAAGTAAGGCCAAATTTCAAGAAGGTCAGTGTGAAGTACATGCTATCTCTCCAGTTTATAGCCTACGTATACACCCATACCGCTGAGTTGGGTCGTATTCGTACAAAGTGGGGGATCCCCGAGTATGTCAAGGTGAAAATCCCAGTCATCCCATAAAATCTGATGGAGTGCAAACCCAATGAGCTAGTGGTCTACACAGAGGTGCTGAATTGAGGACTCCGGTTTCCCTTGGACCCGAAGATAGTCAGGTACTTCCACCTGACCAAGTTATGTCCAATTCAGCTGAGCCCAAATGCTTGGTACACCCTGATGGTTGGCATTATGGCTTCCAGACTATCCAAGATTCCATTGCCAATGGAACAATTCGTTGTTGTGGCGAATTTGTGCAAAAATCATCACATTTCCTTCTATCATTACAATATGGGGAATGACTACAAGGTAGTAAATGATCTCTTGGAATCACAAAAGTCGTGGAGGACACAATTCTTGTTCAACAGTGGGGCCTGGGATAATGGGAAGAAGATCAAGGTTAACTCTAACCCAAGCTAGATGACCAGTTGCTTGAAGAGCATTAGTAAGTTTTATTAATGTTCTCTTTAATCTTTCAAATACCAGGTTGTTACTCCGAACTGATTTGTATCTCTTTTTAGTTTTTCCAAAGGAGTTCTCGGACTATGTAGAAGCAGGTCAAGACACATGTGCCAAGCTAAATTCTTCGACCTTGGAGAAATGGGACATCTTTTTCCACAACTGTTTCATGTCGGTGAACTTTGTGAGGTCTCATCTGTGGAACACCACAGGGAGAAGAGACCTCTCTTCGGAAGAACTGACCACCCCTTCTACTGCAGATGTTATCCAGAGGAGAACTGAGGCTAAAGATGCTAAGCTTTACCTGCCTTCCACGGCCAAAGGCCCTAGTCATCTGAACAAGATGAAGAACAAGAGAAAGAAGAAAACCACAACAGACCCACTTCAGGCAACCACTGAAGGGACCGGTTCATAGAACCAAAGAGGAATTAATGTTGCTCTGCTGGAAGCATAAGAAGTTACTGTTAAAGAGGCTGGTGGATCGGACAACCCATCAAAGATTACGAAGAAGGATAAAAATACAAAGCAAGCAGTGATGAAAAAGCTGCCAAGAAGAAAAAAGTCACTCTAGGATTAGAGATAATTATACGTCCTTCTGAAATCCCTCTTCCAGCTCCTCCAGCTCCTACTTTACAAGAAGAAATTCCACCTAACCTCTATTCCAAACAGACCGTTGCGGATGGAGAGGTAAATCTTGATGCATTTCAAAGTATTAACATGTATGTCAATGACTTGGACAAGGATGACTTCGCAGAGCCTTATGGTCCTTCCAGTTCATCCAATGCTGTAACCTACAATAAGGAGACTTATATGATATCAAGTGAGCGAGATACCCTTAGTCATGCCCTTTTTGGGTTGCATCCGTCCGGTACTTGATATGGAGAGGAAATTAAGGGATCAAACAACTACCATAAACTCCCTGACTACAGAGAAACAGAGCCTGAAAAACGATCTTTCTAGCGCTCAGCAAAGCATATAATCATTGAAGAAGAAGAAAAATGATTTAGCTACCAAACTGCTTAAGTCAGAAGAGGCATCAAAAACCTCCAAACCAAGTACTCCAGACTGGATACTTCTTCCTCTAATGAGATCACAGCTTTGAAGGAGAAACTAAAAGATAAGGACAAAACTATCTAGGCTTTATTTGATGACAAAATCAAGTTGGAGTAAACTGTCCAAGAGAAGACCGATGAGAATGCTTTATTAGTAAGCAAACAAGCTCAAGAAATAACTGCAGGAATAGAGAAGTATGCCAGTGGAATAGTAGATTCTCTAGAGAAGAGAGACGATGGAATTAAATCTGACATGGTCTTACTGTTCCATGAGACCTTTCCTAAAAGGACTCTTGGTCTTTTGTGGAAATTTGTGGACTACGATGACCTCCCTTTCCATACGATGGATAATGGTGACAAGCACGACTATTCAAGTGGTGAAGATTCTGAAGATGATGAATAAATTGGTGAGAGTTCAAGTGTTGAACTCAAAGGTCCGAAAACGATGGTGGTGAAGAAAAAATCGAAGGAACAAGCCCTAAGGTTGTATTGTGTGCTTTTTGTTGAAAAACTAAAGTCTTGGATGACCAAGGCATTTTGTTGCATTGTTTGTTTAATCTTTGTTATGTAAAACTTAAAGAAGGCATTTTGTGAATCAGGTATCGGTTTTAGTCTGATCGGATTCTAATATCATATTCCTTTTTGTTTAACTCTTTATGGCCAATGTTTAGATAGCCTTCAATATTTCAGAAGTGTTAAATAAGGATATTAAACATTCTCCATCACATGTTTTTAATGAATGTGACCAAGTGTTTAATATGTCCAATCAACTCAAAGACATTTGAGAGATGGGGTGTTTAATAAGAATTTAATATTTGACCACCTTATACTGTGGCTAAATCAAAAACATAATTTCAGCAGAATTTTGAAGAAGGTATAAGATGTTTTTGAAAAACTCAGACACCTCATTAACTTTCCCACATACCATATAAGGGTCTTCCAAGTTTGGAGCCAACTTACCGAACTGCTTTTCCTTTATCCCCTAACTAAAAATCTCTTCTTTTAACTTTGGAGGCAAATTTTCTCCTCATCAAACCCTGGTAATGCGTTGCTCTCAGATGTGCTTTAACTGTTCTTTCTCCAATCAAATCCAACTGATTCCTGATTGTTATATCATTAGCCTGTTCGGAATAGTTTTGGACTCTGTGAGATGGTAAAGTAGCTTCTATGGGAGTAATTGCATCCATCCCATACACCAGAGCAAAATCAGATTCTTGTGTAGCAGCTCGAGGTGTAGTTCGGTAGGCCCACAATACTTCTTGTAAATAACTTGGCTATTTTCCTGCAACTCCCTCCAATTTTTTCTTTAATCCGGACAAGATTGTCCGATTTGCAACTTCAACTTGCCCATTTACTTGAGGGTGGAAAGGAGAAGAAAAACAATGTTGAATTCCTCTGGAGGTGCAAAACATTTTCATGTCTTTATTATCAAATTGTGGACCATTCTCTGTAGTAATCTTCCGGGAAAATCCAAATCTGCAACATATGTTCGATAAAATGAATTTAATGACTGCCTTCAAAGTGGTTCCAGCCAAAGGAGTTGCCTTTATCTACTTACATAAATAATCAGTAACAACTATGATTGTTCTAAATCAACCGGATGCCATGAGAAGAGGCCCAACTAGATCCATCCCCCATCTGTCGAAGGGTATTGGTTCAGATACGGATTCCATAGGAACTTCTGGCATATGAATTTCATTTCCATATCTTTTACAAGGATCACACTTTTTTACAATCTCTTTAGCATCTGCCATTATGGTTGGCCAGTAGTATCTTGTTAATAAAATTCCCCTAGTTATGGCCTTATAGCCACAATGTGCATAACCTTCTCCATCATGTAATTCAGTTAACACAACATGGGATTCTTCAAATCCTAAGCAACGCAAAAGAGGTCTACTGAAAGATTTATTGTAAAGAACTTCCATTAATATCAAGAAATCACGAGCCTTATACTTGAAAGATTTCTTTCAACATAAGAAAGTGTTTAATCATATGTTCTTTCTTTGCTTCAGATTGTCCTTGATCATGGTGAATCAGCAATTGGGAATCACTCATTAATCGGACTCTCTTTGCCCCACATATGAGAGCCATCTTAAGAACAGTTATCGCTGATGATGAGTCCGGAATTATTCCCCACCACTCACTGTGAAAACCGGACATGGGTAATCCGGACAATAATTACCCACTGAAGTATCCGGACATGACAAAAATATTAAAACACTAAATACCTTTTGACTAAGCTAATTGCTAATTTGTTTAATAAACTAATGGATCTTTGAATTTGACTCGATTTCATAATTTGACCCGGAAAGCCATAGGTCCATAATTAAGGGTACAAATACCTAACCACTTTCACTAATGAGGGTAATGAACATGTAATACAACCAAGCAGCTCAAATCTCTCACTACGAAACACCCAAAAATTTAATACCATTGAAATTCCTCAAAACTCCTGACTGAATTACCCTCAACCAAAAATAATCCACACTAGTGGGAGCGGAAGGTGCCTGAATCTAACATTCAAAACCAGCAAGAAAAATCAGTTTGGATGAATCCGAACGAGCAATTAGTGCCACCATTTTTGGTAGAAATGGTGGGTGAGAACGATGAGTACACAATCGAAGAACGAGACAGACTAAAAGCTGGAATAGGAACCTTGAGAGCTGCTAAAAAGATGAAGTTAAGCTTGAAATAAAAATCGAAGGTGTCAGCCATTCACCAAACTAAATATCCAAGGGAGAATGACCCGTCAGCAAAAACTCATTTGAGTGCTAAAAAGACCCAGGTCAGCTCCAAAAAGTCTCACCGGTCTAAATCGGTGGAGAGCTCAGAATCAGAGTCCTCTAGTAGCTCCTCGAATGAGGATGAGGAGTCCCTGTCATCCAACAGTGATGAAGGCAGGTCCAAGAAGAAGCAAAAGTTGGTTAAAAAATATTTAAGAAAGAGGGACAGGCATGGAAGGTTGAAAAGACATCTGGGTAAAGGGTCATCTCATAACCACAACCATAGCTGGAGACATATAGGCCAGCTGTTGATGGATCCCTTCGCTTTCCATGATGAGCCATGTATTTTTGCAACCCCCAATGAAGATACTGTCTTTAGTCGTGGCCGAAATTGGAGACAATTTCCATTGTCCTCCAAAATACTGTCCGGAAACCTTCCTAAGAGGTTTGACAGTACCAAGATGGAAAAGTATGATTGAAGCAAGGATCTAGATAATCATCTGGAATAATTTAAATATTTTATGATGAATTTTGACGATGATGACAAGTTATTCTGCAGAGCCTTCTATCAATCTTTTACATGGAGTGCTCTGAAATGGTATAATAGCCTACCACAAAGGTGCATCAGAAATTTTGATATGTTTTAGGTGTCCTTCCGGAGGCAGTTTGTTGGAAGTAAGGAGGTGAAGGGCAATGGAGACACTATTATCCATTGTGCCTAAGAGCCAAATGAATAGTTGAAAGACTATATAAGTCGGGCGGTCTACCAGGAAGAAAGCCATGATGTGGGGCGGTTTACTAAACCACGTGGGAAAGCAAATCAATATAGATGAAACAAAAAAGACTACGGTGCACATGCAAGTGAGATCTGTTCCATCTGCACCAAACCAGAATCAGTCCGGATACAAGGCTAAGGAGGCCGGACAGGGTCCCAACAGGGCCAAGGCTCAATCTCACCCAGCTCCAGCTCAGAGCCAACAGTCTAGAAATAAACGAGGACCTTGGGTCCAACCGGAGTAGTTTGCCGAATTGAAAGAGAATGTGGCAACCATTTATGACAAAACAAAAGATGAGGTGCATTTTAGGAAGCCGACAACGCTTCAATCTCTTATGGAATGTCGTAATACTTGTTTATGTCAATATCATCATGATATTGGCCATTACACAGAAGATTGTATCGCTTTGAAACAAAAGGTGCATAATCTGATTGAAAGAGGAAAATTAGGTGCTTATGTCAAGAGAAGAAGTGGGAATATGCCTGATAATGCTCATCGGACCGGCCCAACAAACAATCCAGAGATATCGGCTCCGAACGGGGCCATGGTAATTATTAAAAGATTTGATGTAGACAGAGTATTTGGATCCTGATCCATCCCGGAATATAGTGGGTGTTATAACAGAACATACCAAGACGGTGTCTGGGCTCATAAGCTTTTTTTAGTCACTTACCATATTTGGGGGAGACACAATGACTATACCAACTCCTTCTTCAAGGAAGAGGCATGTTCACACTCTGGCTACTCAGATGGAGGGAGGCATGTCCTCCTATCAATCCCAAATTCCTTTTCCCTTCATTGTTTTTGATGAAGATGACTTGAGGGACATAGCTAGACCTCATGAAGATGTTGTGGTAATAGGAGCGTCGATTGGGGGCAATGACATTAGGCGAATTTTGGTAGACACTAGCAGCTCAGCCAACATCCTCTTCTTAAGTTCCTATAAACAGATGAAGCATCCGGCAGTGATTTAGCGTTCGAACCGGTCCATTGTGGGTTTCACTGGAAGCTTTGCGGACGTGGTCGGGGAGTTTAGGAAGAGGTTTTGTTGGGCAAGGGCCCTTTCAAGAAAATGGTCAGGGTAATTTTCGTTGTGGTAGATTGTCCCACATGTTACAATGCGATCTTGGGAAGGTCTTGGCTCTCCAGGATGCATGTTGAGGCATCAACAGTTCACCAATGTTTAAAATATATTGTTCAAAGACAAGTGGGAGTTGTTCGGAGCAGTAAAAAAATAGCAAGGGAATGTTATGCAACTGTGTTTGCCACTAAAACTCTGGGGGCAGTCTGGGTAAATGAAGATTAGAAGTTGGTGGGGCCCTCTGGGGGTGAGTGTGAAATTGATGACCCCAGAGAGACCCCTGGTGTTTTGATACCAGTTGAAGAGGTTGAAACCCACTCTCTGGCTGAAGGAAGAAATGTCAAAATTGGGTCTAAGATGACACCAGAATTGAAGCAAAGTGTTATCATTTTTAACAAACCACCAACATGTTTTTGCTTGGTGTAATGTTGATGTAACCAGAGTGCCTGCGAATGTAATATCACACCAACTCTTTATCTGAAGAGATGTAGCACCTGTTGTGCAGAGAAAAAGAGCTTTCTTTAAAGAAAAAGTTGATGTCATAGTTCAAGAGGTTGACTGGCTTACCAAGATGGGGCACATAAAGGAGTCTCAGTACCCTTTATGGACAGCCAATCCAGTGTTAGTAAAAAAGAAAAATGGAAAATAGCGTATGTGTATCGACTTTACTGACCTCAACAAGGATTGCCCAAAAGATCTGTATCCAGTCCCCCGGATAGACCAGTTGGTGGACTCCACCTCTCGGAACAAGCTATTGTCCTTCATGGATGCCTTCTCCGGTTATAATCAGATACAAGTGGCTCCGAAGGACCAGGAACACACTACTTTTGTTACAGATCGGGGCCTCCATTGTTACAAAGTGATGTCTTTTGGACGGAAGAATGCTGGGGCTACCTATTAAAGGTTGGTGAATAAAACATTTGCTCATCAAATTGGGAGAAATATAGAAGTATATATTGACGACATGATGGTAAAAAGTGTGAATGAAGAATTACATTTGAGTGACAGATCTTCAAGAAACTTTTGCCAACTTGACAAAGGTTAATTTAAAATTGAATACTGAAAAATGTGTTTTTGGAGTGCAGTCCGGAAAGTTTCTAGGGTATGTGATAAGTGAGAAAGGGATACAGCCTGATCCAGACCAGCTCAATGCGTTATTATATATGGATCCTCCTCGAAATATTAAAGAAGTGCAAAGGTTGACAAGAAGGTTAGCTGCTATAAATCGTTTTATCTCAAGGTCTTCGGATAGGTGTGCCCCATTTTTCCAGACTTTAAAGGGTGCTAGAGATTTTAACTGGTCTCCACAGTGCGACCAGACGTTCAATGAAATACAAAAGCATTTATCTTCTCCCAAGACTCTCTATAAACCTATTGATGGAGAAACATTATACATATATTTAGCAGTGTTTGAATGTGCTATAAGTGCAGTGTTAGTAATAGAGGTGGACAATTATCCTCGTCCGGTGTGCTACATCAGCAAGAGCCTGATGGATGCTGAAAGAAGGTACTTAAAACTTGAAAAACTAGCGGTGGCTTTAGTAATTGCTGCCATGAAAATGAGGCCCTATTTTTAGTCTCATTCCATTGTCGTCCGAACGTCTTTTCCCTTGAAAAATGTTCTTTGGAAGGCAGACATATCAAGCAGGATGACCAAGTGGTCAGTAGAATTGGGTGACTATGACATTGATTTCGCCCTCGAACTGCAATCAAAGCTCAATCTGTTGCTGATTTCCTAGTTGAATTGCATTCGGACAGAAGTACAAAGTAAGTTGCAGATGAAAGAACTAAGAAGGTATGGGTTGTCTGAACAGATGGTGGATCAAGTACCATGGGTTGGGGTGCTGGATATGTTTAACCTCTCTGTATGGCGACAAACTAGACCATGCTATATGTTTTGCTTAGAGGGCTTCTAACAATGAGTCTGAATATGAATATGCTATGTTGGTTTGAAATTAGCCTTTCGATGTGGAGCTAAAAGAGTTAGGTTCAAGTGATTCCAAGCTTCTTATCCATCATGCCCAAGGTCAATCTGAGGCAAAAAAGGAGTATTTGATTAAATACTTATTAATTCTTAAAGAAGTGGCAGCCAACTTCAAGAATGTCAGCTATGAGCATATACCCAGATCAGAAAACACACTAGCAGACTCCTTTGCAACCATAGCGTACTCTGAGTCATACCCATTAATACATGTGCAAGAATGTCTATACATACAACCCAATTGGGGTAGGGAAGAAGAAGAAAGCTTAAGTATACAAGTGGTTCAACCCAAGGACTGGAGACATCCCCTTCTTCAATACATTTATGATGGAATTTTGCCTCCGGAGAAAGCTGTGACAAGGAAAATGAAGTACATGGCTCGTGGTTTATTAGTCAGAAGATACATTTTATACAAGAAGTCATTTAGTAGACCTCTCTTGCGTTTTTTAGGGATTGAAGAGTCTCAAATTGTGCTATCTGAACGACATGATGGTGAGGGGTCAGCACACTGTGGCTATAGAGCTTTAACCCGAAGAGTTTTATTGGTCGGATACTATTGGCCATCCATAATGACAGATGCCAAGGAATTGGTAAAGAAGTGTGGTCCATGCCAAAGATATGGTAATAAAATTCATATCCCAGCTGTCCCCCTGGAATCAATTTCTGAGCCAATACATTTTGCTCGTTGGGGACTGGATCTAGTAGGGCCTCTACCGATGACATCCGGAGTGTGCAGAACTATTATTGTAGCCATTGATTATTTTTCAGAGTGGATAGAAGCAGCCCCCTGGCAGGAACTACTTCAAAAGTTGTTATAAACTTTATCTTGTCTAATATTTGTTGCAGATTTGGGGTTACACAAAAGATAACCACAGATAATGGGCCACAATTTGATAACAAATATATGGAGAGTTTTTGTTCCTCTAGGAGCATTCAGCATTGCTTCTCTTTTTCTTTCCACCTACAAGCGAATGGTCAAGTTGAAGTGGCAAACAGAATCATTCTCTCCGGTCTCAAAAAGAATTTGGAAGGGGCTGCTGGAAAGTGGCCAAGATATTTACAAGAAGTACTATGGGCCTACCAGACTACTCCTGGAGCTGCCACAGAAGAATCTCATGTTGCCTTGGTATATGGGATAGATGCAATTGCTCATGTAGAAGAAACTCTTCCATCATACAGAGTCCACAATTTTTCCGAACATACTAATGAGGTGGCAGTCAGAAGTCAATTGGACTTGATAGAAGAAAAAGGGGTTAAGGCTCATCTTAGAGCCACCCATTATCAAGGTTTGATGAGCAGCAGGTTTGCTTCCAAAATCAAAAGAAGGGATTTTCGACCGAGGGACAAAGTATTGAGAAAAGTCTTCCTACATACTAAGGAGAAGCAGTTCGGCAAGCTATATCCAAATTGGGAAGGGCTATACGTGGTCACTGAAAAGCTTAAGCCTAGGACATACATGCTTCAAGACAAAGATGGAAGAATCTTAAACCACCCTTGGAACATTGAACACCTCCGGATGTATCTAGAATGAAAGTTGTGTAAATATTTATTTGTCTAAAGTCCATGTAAATATTAGGAGGCATACTCTTTCCTACCCTGGTGGCTCAGGGAGGTTTTAATGAGGTGTCCATGTTTTTAAATAAAATTTGATGCCTTCTTAAAATATTCAGAGTGGTTGGATTTACAGTTTCTTTAAAGCCTTCTAAGTATCTTTGGCAGATCAGATTGATCTAGTGGAATGATGACCATTTAACATTTGTCATTGGAGAATTTAAACACTCTCATCTTAAAATACTTGTAAAATAAATAAGGGCTATTTAAACATCAGCCATTAAGATTGAGCAAATATAAAACAAAGCAAGAATTTAGCAAAGAAGAACTATTCGGATGATGATATTAAAACGTAGAATATACCTTGGCCATCCAAGGACTTTAAGTTTAAAGAAGAAAAGCTTAACCGGACTCAAACCGGACACAGTTACAAAAATTCCTTGGCCATCCAAGGACTTTAGTATATCATAAGGATAAGAAGAAACAAAAGTGGTTAAAAACTCAGGGCTAATTTCCATCGGATGTTCCTACATCATCTTTTTTTATCTTCGAATCTTTGGGTTCATCACTGGAACTCGCTCCGGTTCCTTCTTCCTCATCAGTAGTGTCGTCAAGACCACTAGAATATTTCATCTTATCACCATCCACCGTCATATGAAATGGGATATCTTCATATTCAACATACTACCACATGGTACCGAGCGTGCTCTTTGGAAATGTTTGATGAAAAAGCAAGACCATGTCAGATTTAACTTCAGCATACCTCTTTTCTAAGGAATCTATCACATCGTTGGTGTACGCATCAATCTTGGTCTGGATTGTCTTTTCCCGCTCTTGCACCAGGTCCTCTTTCTCCTTGTAATCTTGGATACAAACCGTTCAAGAGAAGTCTTGTCACCAGACAGGGTTTGGATAGCATTGTCTTTGGTCTTTACCTCTTCCTTCAAGATGGAGAGATCTTTCTCCAAGCCAGACAACTTAGTTTGGAGATCTGTGTTAGCTTTCTCCGAAGTGACCAGCTTGGTTGCCAGATCTTGATTCCCTTTCTTCAACTTCTCGAGATCTTTCTTCAATGCCTCAATACTTTGGTTGGCATTAAGAAAGTCATAGGATAAACTCTCCTTATCTGTATTGAGGGTATTGATGAGGGCCGACTGACTTTTTACTTGCCTCTCCAAGTTGAGCACTGGCTGAATATGGCCCAACAGAGAGTGGGTCACCGTATCGTTTGCCCTTGAAACAGTGAAAAACTTACCATTAAAAGTCACCATGTTGGAGGAGCTTGGGGGAAGGTAAGGACCAGCGAAGTCATCTTTTTCAAACTCTCCAAAATAAATGCCAATGTTTTGGAGGCCACTGATGTCCACTCCTTCCAAATCCCGTCTGGTACCCTTTCCGGTGTGTAGATCACTTGGGATTTGCTCTTCCAAGGTGGGGTCTGTTGGGTCGGCCGGAGGACAACTTCATCCCCCATGAAGACTTTTTTTTTCTTGGCATTCCTCTCTTCACTACTTGCTCCCCGTTTTTTGTCCTTCCTAGGAGGTTTTGGAGGATCTTGAGGTCCACCTACCTCCCTAATGCTTTCATCTTCAACTACTTTAAGTAGAGTAGCATCAATCCCCACTTGGGCCTGCGCTCCTTGGTTCTCCGGAGCGATCTCCTCTGCAGCACCCTGAATAACCTCTGCTGCAGTTTTTTTTCCCTTCTTCCCTTTCATTTTTCTCGGGGCTTTGGCTATCGAGGGAAAGGCCAGTTTGCCATCTTTATCCTCTGTTCTCTTGAGAATAACGGCCGGAGGGGTGGTGTAATCGGCTCCTCCCAAGTAAGATCTCTCCGACCAATTGTGTTCCAGAGGTAGGACCTCACCAAGTTGCTTGAGGTGAAGCAGTTGTGGAAAGTGTTTCCCCAACGGTCAGCAGCCCAAGCGTTTAATTTGGCATAGGTGGTCTGCCCCTCCTCCACATAATCAGAGAGCTTCTTTGGCAACACTAACCCAAGAAAAAGGGAAATAATTTAGAAACAATTTTTTTACAAAGTAAGAAAGACAAACATATGAAAATACTTACCTGAACTTTTCCATCTACTGGTGAGCATACTGGGATATACACCAGCCTCGATTTTCCTCCCATTCTCCCACGTCCCGCTGATGAATATAAACTAGGTCTTCCAATGTTTCTCTGACTCAAGCAGGTCATCCACCACTTTGAAATTGTCGCCCATATTATGATGGTAGAATAGGATATGGTGGTTCTTATAAAGGCTGTCCACTGCAGCAAACTGCTCCATTGGGATAGGAATCCCAAACATCCTTGACGCCATAATACAGGCAATGAGAGTATACCAAGCATTGGGACTCAGTTGGCTAGGGCAGAGTTTTATCATGTGAAAATACGTGACAATTTCTGGGTCCAATAGGAATCTGAGCCCCCAGTTGAACAACTCCGTATAGATGACGATCTCGTTGAGCTTGCAGTCCATCAGAGTCTCCGGTGTGACCGGTATCCTCACCTTGACTGACTCAGGAATCCCCCATTTTGTCCGGATCCGCCCTACCTAACTCAGCAATATGAGTATAGACGTAATTAATATTCTGCATGGCCAACAAATACTTCACATTGACCTTGTAAAAAAAAGGTCCCACTTTGCCTTCCAGACTCTCCGGCAGATCCGGATGGGTCATACAGACTTTCTCCTTGCCTTTCCCTTTTTTATTGGAGGCATCATCCCCAGTTTTCCCGGAAGCTTCGGTTTCGAATGGAGCCTCTTCAACACTGTCCTCCTACACCTCTTCCATTACTATGGAAGGTGTGTCAGTCATTGTGGATGGGAGGGTGCTGGTTTGTGGCTCAGCAGGTTGTCCGGATGTTTGAGCGTTGGTCTCTCTTAAGGATCTGGTGTCCGTTTGGGGCTCAGCTCCAAAGGACTTGGTTTCGGAACTGAGTTTGGTAGCCTTGGATCCGGAGGGTTTTTCTCTTGGGGCTCTAATACATGCCTCTAATCTGGAGGCTTTATCTTTCGCTCCATATTTGGAGGGCCCTGTTTTGGAAGACATGGGTTGAGAACCAGTTCATAGGCCTTTTACCAAGCGCGTTGTCCAGCGAGGGTTAGTTTTTTCCGGAGATTTCTCGATATCTGACCCCATAGCAATGAACGGAGAGGGATTTCTTGCACTCGATATTGCTTTCCCTTGCACAATAGAAGGCTGAGACTCCTAAACCGAGGAGCTTGAAGGGATTGGCGAGAGTTTTGGTTGGAATAAACGCCTAGGTTTGGTGTTCTTGGCAGATGATGATCCCTGATCAGCGTCTAAGGTTGGTGAATCAGATTTGCTGCTTGGAGAGACTGGAAGACCAGCAACGATACGCCTCTCACGTTCGACTTTTTGCGCTTATTCTAATTTGGAAAGATTTATCCAACCACCTTTCACGAGATCGTTTCTCGCTGTGAGCATAAAACTACTCAAGATAGGTTTTTGAGAAGAGTGGTAAAAATCTCTGAGAATAAGAAATTGTAAAGTGATGAAGATGGTGAAACAGTAAAGGAAAACAATTTATACTAATGAGGCAAAAAGTTACTGATAACTAGGAGAAAACAAAGAGACTAAGGTAATGATTGAAGGCGACGCTGACGTAAGAAACATTAAATGCTGAAGTCGCTTTTTGGACTTAGTGGGAGCGCCGTTCTAGGAAGAAAACGGCTGGAAGAGCAAATCAAAATATGACACGTGTCCCACGATCCAGAGCCAAACTCTTGATATTCTGAGAAGGATTCAGTCCGGATAAACCCTGAACTGAATACATGAGCAATCCGGAGAATGTTGTTATTGCCTAAATGAGTTTTTTGGTCTTGCTAAAGACCTTTGACAAAACCTAAAAAATGGGCTACTGATGAGTCCGGAATTTTTCACCACCACTCACTGTGAAAACCGGACAGGGGTAATCCGGACAATAATTACCCACTGAAGTATCCGGACAGGACAAAAGTATTAAAACACTAAACACTTTTTGACTAAGCTAATTGCTAATCTGCTTAATAAACTAATGAGTCTTCGAATTCGACCCGATTTCATAATTTGACCCGAAAGCCCATGGGTCCTTAATTAAGGGTATAAATACTCAACCACTTTTATTAATGAGGGAAATGAACATTTAATACAACCAGACAACTCAAATCTCTCACTACAAAACACCCAAACATTTAATACCATTGAAATTCCCTAAAACTCCTGACTCAATTACCCTCAACCGAAAATAATCCACACAAGCTGCCTTATATTCAGATTCATTGTTAGAAGCTCTGAAACCAAAACATATGGCATGGTACATATTGTCACCGTAAAGAGAAGTTAAACAAATTCCAGCCCCACAACCCATAGTACTTGATCCACTATCAGTACGAACTACCCATTAATTCTTAGACTGGTTTTCTGACATATGTCCGAAAGATCTATCAACATGAAATTCTACCAAGAAATCAGCCAATGACTGGGCTTTTATCGTTGTCCGGGGCACAAATTCAATATCACAATCACCCAGCTCCACTGACCATTTGGTCATTCTGCTTGATACATCAGCTTTTTGAAGAACACTTTTTAAGTGAAAAGATGTTCAAACAACAATGGAATGAGCTTGGAAGTATGGTTTCATCTTTCTTGCTGCAATTACCAAGGCCAATAACAGTTTTTCTAACTTCAAATATCTTCTTTCAGCATCCAACAGACTTTTGCTAATGTAATACACCAGACGAGGGTAATTGTCCACTTCTTTTACTAGCACAACACTTATAGCATACTCTGATACAACCAGATATACATAGAGCCTTACCCCCCCCCCTACCCCGAACAGGTTTAAATAGAATCTTAGGTGAAGAAAAATGCTTCTTGATTTCAATAAAAGCCTGATCACATTGTGGATACCAATTAAAGTCTTTCGTATTCCTCAACACTTGGAAGAATGAAGCGCACTTGTCTGATGATCTTGAAATAAACTTGTTCAACGCAACCAATCGTCATGTCAGCCTTTGAACTTCTTTGATATTATGAGGAGGTTCCATAGCTATCAAGGCATTAAGTTGATCTGGATCATGCTGAATTCCTTTCTCACTTATTATGTAGCCCAATAACTTTCCAGATCGGACCCCAAATACACACTTTTCAGTGATCAATTTCAACTTTACAACCTCTAAGTTAGAGAATGTTTCTTGAAGGTCAGACATATGTTCATCTTCCTCCAAGATTTTAACCATCATATCATCTATGTAAACCTCCATGTTTTTACCAATCTGATTAGCAAATGATTTATTCACTAATCTTTGGTAAGTGCCCCATCATTTTTCAATCTGAACGACATCACCTTATAACAATTTAACCTCTGTTTGTGATGAAAGTAGTGTGGTCTTTATCCTTTAGATCTACTTGTATATGGTTATACCCTGAAAATGCATCTATGAATGATAACAACCTATTTCTAGAAGTCGAATCCACCAACTAATCTATTCGGGGAATAAGATAAAGATCTTTGGGGCATGTCCTATTAAGATCAGTAAAATCAATGCACATCCGCCACTTGCCATTCTTTTTCTTGACTAGAACAAGGTTGGTAGTCCACATAGGGTACTGAGATTCTTTAATGTGACCCATTTTGGTCAAACGATCAACTTCCTGAATAATCACATTTGCTTTTTCCTTAGAGAAAGATCTTCTCCTTTGTACAACTAGCGCAACATCAGTTCGGATAGACAACTTATGAGAAATAACATCAGTCGTCGTTCGAGTGACATCATTATTACACCATGCAAAGATATGTTGATTATTCATAAAAAAGGACAATAAGCGGTGCTTCAATTCTGGTGCCAACTTGGTACCAATTTTAACATTCTTGCCCTTTGCGAGGGAGTGGGTTTCAACCTCCTCAATAGGTATTATGACACTAGGAGCCTCCATGAGATCATCAATTTCATTCTCATCAGCAGAAGGCTCCAATAACCGTTAAATTCTATTAACCTTGGCTGCCTCTAAAGACTTAGAGGCAAGAGTTGTTGCATAACATTCCCTGGCTACTTTCTGGCTGCTTCAGACAACATATACTTGTCCCTGGACAACATATTTCAAACATTGGTGGACCGTAGAGGCCACAACATGCATTCTGGAGATCCAAGACCTCCCAAATATAGCATTGTAAGATATTGGGCAATCTACCACAACAAACAACACTCTATCATTTTCGTAAAGGGTCTTTTGCCCATCAACACTTCCTCTTCAAACTCCTCAATCACATCTGCAGAACATCTTGTGAAGCCTATGATGGTTCTGTTTGAACGTTGTATAACTGAAGGGTTTCTCATCTGCTTGTAGGAGCTTAAAAACAGGATGTTTGCCGAACTACCTGTGTCAATCAGAATTCGGCATACATTGTTTCTTCCTATTGATGCCCTTATTACCACAACATCTTCATGAAGCCCTTCAATGTCTCTCAGGTCATCCTCATCAAAAACTATAAAAGAAGATGGGGATTGATACAAGTGGGTGAACATCCCTTCATCTAACTAGATGGCCAAACTATGGACATGTCTCTTCCTTGATGAACTAGAAGGTGCAATCACCGTATCTCTTCCGAAAATAGTCAATGACTCAAAAACGTTAATCAGACCGAAAACTGTTTTGGTCTTATCTATTATCACCCTTACCTGATTTTGACTCGGATCTGGATCAAGATACTCAGAGTCTATATCAAACCTTTCAGTAATTACCATTGCACCTTCCTGTGTGGATGTTCCAGGATTGTTTGAAGGACCAGTTCGAGGAGTATTGGCTTGTGCATTATCCGGTCTTCTTCCCCTTTGTTTTTTTACATAGGTTCCATACTTACCCCTCTTAATGAGGTTATGGACCTCGTGCTTCAAGGCTATACAATCATGAGTATCGTGGCCTATGTCATTGTGGTATTTGCAGAAATGGGTGCTCCGGTTTTCTCTTGGGGATCGCAACGCTGTTGGATTTCTAAAATGCACTTCATTTTTAGTTTTGTCATATATTGTAGCCAAACTCTCCCCCAATTCCGCAAACCACTAAGGTTGAACCCAATGACCCCTCTTATTTCTGACTTGTTGGCTCTGAGTCTGGTTAGACTGATTCTGTCTTCACCTGTTAGATCCATGTCCAGTTTTTTTCCCTGTAACTGGACTGATTAGTGGCTAGAGGAGGTTTTGTTGTACTTGACCTAACGTGACGGTGTACTCTGGTTTTCTTGGTCTCTTCAACGTTGATTTGTTTCCCCAATTGGTTCAACAAACCACCCCAGGTCATAGTCTTCTTCTGAGTCACTAAATCGGCTAAATTACTTGGATTTAAACCTTGTCTCAAAGAAGCAATTGCAACTTGTTCAAAGAAATCTGCTAAGCCATTTTTTGTATTTACGAACCGGTTGATATACTCATTTAAAGAATAATTTGGCTCTTGAGCACAATGGATAATGATGTCCTCATTACCCTTAAGCTTTTTGCTTCCAACGAATTGCCTCCAGAAGGCAACCCAAAATGTATTAAAATTTCTTATGCACCTCTGAGTGAGACTGTTATACCATTTGAGGGCGCTTCCTGTAAAATTTTGGGATAAGGCCCTACACAATAGCTTGTTGTCATCATCAAAATTCATCATAAAGTTTTTAAACTGCTCCAGATGGTTGTCCGGATCTCGGCTCCCATCATATTTCTCCATCTCGGAGCTATCAAACCTTTTAAGAAGATGTCCGGAGAGTATTTTCGCAGACAAAGACGATTACCTGAAATTCTTGCTACGGCTAAAAATACTATCTTCATTATGGGTAGCAAAAATACTTGGTTCGGACTGTAAAGCGGATGGATCAATCAACAACTGGTCAATATGTTGGTTTGGTGACCCTTTACCCTTACCATGGTGCTTTTTAAGCCTGTCATGCTTATCACTTTTCCTTGAATGTTTTTTAGTCATCCTCATCGTTTTTTAATTTCCTTCATCACTGCTTAAAGACAATGATTCTTCAAGCTCTACCACATTAGATGAGATGCTGGAGGACTCAGACGCATAAATCTCCACATGTTTAGATCGTTGTGTCTTCTTGGAACTGAGATGGGTCTTTAGAGACTGCTCGTTATTTCTAGGATTATCAATGTGGTAAAGTACTGACGCAACAAATTTCTCTTTAACCTTTTTTCTAGCTTGTTTTATTGCTCCCAGCGCCTCTATCTTAGTTCTCAACTGATCGCGCTCCTCGATAGTATATTTATTGTTTTCCTTTGCAACTTCCACCTCAGGAGGTGGAATACTCTAGTCATTCAGATTCATCCGAACGAATTTGTTTGTTGGTTTTGAATTGTGAAATTCAGGCATCATCGTGCTCCTATCTTGATCGCCAATTTGGTGTAGTTAATTTATGTTTGAGGGTAATTTTGTAAAGTGTTTTGGGAATTTAATGTTTAAATTAGAGAGTGGTGAGATAATTAAGTTGTGTGCTAGCATTAAATTCTGATTACCTTCATTAATGAAAGTGGTTGTGGTATTTATACTTAATTAATGACCCATGGGCCTGTCAGGCCAGATTAAGGATTCTGGTCAAGTTTAAGGACTCATTAGCCCAAGATGTGAGGTGACCAACAACTAGCTTAGTCACAATCTATTACATCTGTCATGTTCAGTTTTTTATAATTGTGGTTATGTCCGAACAGCCCTCCGGATAAAGGCAAGTTATAGTGTCTAAAATATCCGACCTCATCAATGGATACCCTTTAGAGTATGTTAGTTATTAGGGAATCAACAACAATATTGTATGCCCAATGAACATGTTCATACTTAATGCAATCGAAAAAAGATGTCAATTCCTTTAGTTATTTTAGGTACTTTACCGAATGATCTTTCCTCGCTTCGGCCTGGCCTGATGCATGGTTGATAAGAATTTGTGAATCGCTTATCAGATGAACTTTCTTGGTACAAAAAATTGTGCAAGTCGTAACCCTAACAAGGTTACTTCGTATTTAGCCTTGTTATTAGATATTTTGAAGTAAAAGTGTATTGCTTGATACATTACTTCTCTCGTTGGAGCTACCAAATAAACCCATGCTTTATAGCCCAAAATGTTTGAGCCCCCATATGTCCGAATTACCCACTTATTCTAAGACTTGTCAATATATGGCTCCAGCTCATGACGTACATGATGAAACTTGACTAGAAAATCTACCAATGCATGCACTTTAATTCATGTTCGTGGTTAAAAATAGATATCATAGTCTCCCAAATCTACTGACCACTTTGTTATCCGATCATATACATCCGACTTTTATAATACATTTTGAACGGAAATGAGGTTCGAACCACAACATAATAGACTTGAAAATACGGCCTCATTTTTCGTGTTGTCATCACTAAAACCAATGCTCGTTTTTCTAATTTTAAATACTTTTTTAGCATCCACCAGACTTTTACTCATGTAATAAACCAAACACAGGTAATTCAAACTTCTTTAACTAATACCGCACTTAATATATAATCCTGCGTCGTGGCGTAAAAAAAATCTCCCATAGCTCGTTTGGCCAAAAAATTTAGAGATGACGGATGTTATTTTATTTTGACAAAGAATTTGTTACACTCGAGAGTCTAACTGAAACGATTCATTTTCTTAAAGCTTGAAAAAATTGTACATATTTTTCAGAAGATCTTGATATAAACCTGTTTAAAGCAGCTAATCCTTCAGTTAAGATTTGTACTTCTTTGATGGGTATCATAAGATTCATGGCAGTTAACGAATTCAAATGTGTTGGATCAGTTTCAATTCTCTTTTCACTCATTATGTATCCCAAGAAATTTCTGGATCACACCTTGAAAATGCATTTTTCTGAATTCAATTTCAAGTTTTTGTCATTCACTTTGCAAAACGTTTCTTCTAGACCGGAGAAATTATTTTCATCTCGCGTACCCATTACCAACATGTTATCAATATAAAGTTCAATGTTATTTAAAACCGGCTACTATAAGATTTGTTTACTAGTCAGGATAAGTAGCCCAACCATTCTTCAACCCAAACGACATTAGTTTGTAGCAATGCAACCCCTTATCAGTTATGAATCTGGTGTTGTCCTGGTTTTTCAAATACATCAAATATCTGATTATACCCGAAAAATTCATCTATAAAGCATAAGAGTTTATTACCCTATGTAGAGTCTATTAGTTGATCAATTTTAAGGGAAGTGAAATGATCATTTAGACAAGCCATGTTCATATTTATAAAATCAACACAGTCGTCATTTCTCATTCTTTTTTTTCATGAGTTTTGTCGTCCATAACGAGTATTGAGATTGTCTGATATGTCTTACTTTTGTTAATCGATCTACTTCTGCCATAATTGCTTCAGACATTTCAACGAATATTTTTTTTAATATAGGGCGTAGATTTGGTCGTACGAAAATTTTGGGACAAATGAAACTCGCAGGTACTCCCGTTACGTCCTTGTTACACCAGGAAAACATATGCAAATTTCTTGATAAGAAGGATATCAGTTGTTCTTTTGATAACATACGATAATTGATACCGATATTAAACTTTTTCCACTATGAAATGTATAAATTTCAATGTCCTCATCGGGTGTTACCAATCTGGGAGTCTCCCTCGGACCATCTACAATGTTTAAATATAATGTCGACCCGGTAACTATTATTCTCTATCCATTTCAACACTTTTAATTGTATATGTAGCAAATGCAGTAGTGTAGTATTCTCTTGCCACTTTTTAACTACTATGGACAACTCTCATCTGATATCTGACCACATATTTAAGACATTAAGGGACACTTGAGGTAATGACGTGTTTTCTTAACAACCAAGACCTGCCAAAAATTTCATTATACGATGTCGGTCCATCCAACACTATAAAAAGTACTTTTACCAGTCTTCTAAAGACCTTCGACCTAGTAATATATCCTCAAAGTCTAAAATGATATCGAAACTGACCCCGGTGAATCCCACTATCATTCTTTATGATCAGGGAAGGTCCTCCATTTGCTTGTAAGTGGATATGAAATAAATATTTTTTTTCAGAACTGCCTATATCAATAATGATTTGTTGAATTTTGGTTCATCTGATAACTTCCTTGATTAGCACAACATCCTCGTAATATCCATTGATCTCCCTCAAGTTACCATCATAAAAAAAGATAAATAGCAACGGGTCTCGGTATATGTGGGTTGGCATTCTTCTTTTCAAATGCGTTGCGAAATTCATAGTATGTCTTTTTCCGCAAATATTTGGAGATTCCTGATACATATCCCTAACGAAAATAGTCAAGGATTTGAATAATTTGCATAAACGTTTGACCCTCCCCTAAACTTAGGGTTCGTTAATTACCAGAATATTTCTTTGGTTGGAATCAGGGTCTAGATATTCAGAGTCCACATCGAAATTATTGAAGGGTTCGGTTATAATCATTGCATATTCCTACTTTGGTGCAACCTCAATTGCATCTATTTAGACTATTTCCTAATAACCTATCGGGCATGTTGTCAACCCCCCGTGATATGCCTTAACAAATATTGTTAATTTACCATTCTCAACCAGAGATTTAAATTTCCTGCTTCAAAGATATATAATCCTTTGTATCATGACTAACATTGTTATGATACTTTCAAAATTAGTTATTTTGTCCCTATATTGGGCTCTGAATTAGGACTAATTTCCTGGATTGAACGAAATTCCGCATCTTATAAAAAATACTAGTCGTGTCAACTCTAAATAATTTCATTCTTTATGGTCATTTAATACTGACCTTGAGGTTATTGATTTACCCTAGGTCGAGGCGATATTTTATTAGTACTCTCGAGTGAAAAACAGTCACTATCTGGGGCTGAAAAATTTGGATATGTTACTGGTGGTAAATCGGGGTAGATGATCCTTGATAGATCAGGACATGCTATTGTTGAATTCGTTTTTGCAATGGAATCAACTTCAATCTATTATATTCTTCTACTTTCATATACTCTTCGACCCGAGCTAGTGGAGCTCCGAAAGTCAGGGCTTTTTTTTCTGGTTACTTTATCAACCATATATCCGGAGAGAAGTCATTGTCTAAAAGAAGCAACATCAACTTGCTCATAAAATCATCAATGTTATTCTTTTATACGAACAAAACATTTGGTATAATCTTTTAAACTCTCTCCGATCAACTATATACACTGGATTATTGTGTCTTCATATGACCCTATATCTTCTTACTTCCCACAAAGTATTTTCTATATATTGTCGATAACATATCAAAATATCGATAGAACCATGAGGAAATCGGTTGCACCCCTTTAAAACACTATCCTTGAAGGTTTGAGAGAAAGCACGAAATAAGAATTTATCATCAAAATTCATCATACATTTTTAAATTGATCTAGAATTTTATATGAATCCTTGTTCCCATCAAACTTCTCCATTTTGGATATATCAAACCGCTTTAGTATGTGCCCGGAATGAACTTCTGCCAATAATTGCATAAATACCTTATTTAGATGAATTCACGAATTTGTTGTTTACTTGGTAATCAAAACTCTAGTTTCATGAATCTCATTGCAATAAATCATAACTTTCTCGGACCTCTAACATCGTTTGTTGTGGTCTATTCTCTCCTTATGCCACTAGTATATCCTTTCCCTCAGTAAGTTAATGCTTATCCGCGGAGTCACGTTGAAGTTTTGACTCTTGCTCTCGCTTTGAACCCTCATATTGACTAGAATGCCTCTTTGAATAATGCCTACTACTACCATTTTTCTTTTTCAGTGGTGGCGATCTCTATCGGGAGAAGAAGAAAACTTCTCGTAATCGGAAATTGAATAATCATTGAATTATGAAGGACTATAACGATATATTGCCTTTTGCTAATTTCTCAAGGAATGATGGATTTTATCCGGTTATACTGCTTTCTTTAGTACTTTTCTTGGTCTCGCAAAGAATCAGACTATGCATCATCCCCTTCTGAATCTATTTCCCATAAACTTTCTGAAATTTCGAATGAAAATTTCTTGATCAAATTACCATTATTTGAATTTAAGATAGTGTTTTCTTTATACAATCGATCCTGATGCCCTTATCGGATCAATTACTCATGCTGATCCTCGTCCTGATGTTGGGGTTGAGCATTCTAATGTAACTGATAAAGACTTTCTCCAACGATTATTTTTTCAGAACTACTGCAGAATACACCTACATCTCATAATTTATCTCTCACTAAAATCTGAAGACAATCCTAGCACGTTAATGGATTTGGATGTTTGTATTTGAGTACATGTCTATGGTCTTATCGTGGTCGCTATTGATGACTCCAGAAAAATCTAGCGGGAAAATATGTCAAGTTTATTTTGAGTAAAGTCACATAAATATTAAAGAAGAAAGTTAACATACGAATTCTAGAAAGAAAAATGTTACCCAATATAGTAAAAAAATAATAATGTTTTTTTCCCAAAAATAATTACATTGATTTATACAGTAACATGAAACATACTTATTTTTTTAAATAAACTACCATTGATATTACGCTCCAATATTTTACCGGTATGATGTATATGTCGAATAGTTCGATCCTTATCAATAATAACACTCATATAATGCACATTATCTATTACTAAATGAAACTATATATTTATATTTATATAAAACTATCAGATTATTTATGAAATGATATATCTAAATTAATATATAACTATTAAATTCTCTATTATTAAACGAAATGAGATATCTAAATTATTATAAAATTATCCCACAATAATATAAAATCACTCTAAATAGAAATTTAGTATATAATGAACTATTGTACAACAACATACAAAGAGCAAACATATCACACTATCTCAATATAATATAAAGCGAAATGACATATCTAAATTATTATAAAACTATCCTCACAATAATATAAAATCACATTAAATAGCAAGTTAGTATATAATGAACTTTTATACAATAATATGCAAAGAACAAATATATCACCACATATGAATACTTGTGCGAGACGACAAACAATATTCCTCCATCAAAATTTGTAGTTTTAAAAAACTATAAAACTTGTCTAAATATCACATAAATCCATCTAAAATATAGATTAGCTCAATATCAACGTTTAATGACGAATGATTTATTATGTTCGTCTAACATATTTTTTATGCTTGGTCTCGCATGTTTGATTATGCTTAGTTTCAGATGTTTATTTATGTATGGTCTCGCATATTTTTTATGTTTGGTCTCGAATATTTAATTGTGTCAGTCTCGTGTTACTGACGGTTTTTTTAGAATTTAGATATCATCAATGTATCTAGTTTTGTTCATCTTAACGAACAAAAAACCGATGATACTTTCGAACTTTTTTTACGAACTACGACTTGAAAAATACAAACCTTTTTGAAAATAAAATTAAAAAACTAAAAATTGAATTAAAAAAATTAGAAGTAGTTATATGGTCGGTGATGAAACATTAACATTTTGACATATTATTAGAGATTTAGTTTCTACAAATTATTTAAAAAAAATAGATATTCATCCATAAAGTTTAGTTTATGGAGTAAGATTTGGTTTTGATACCTTCAAAAACAGTTTTTATAAATACATGGCTTGCGAACTTAAAAAAGCATTTTAGTAATCTCTTTAACATTAAGGTTGATAGACATATCACATTCACTCCCACTTTGAGAAATTAGTTCTGGTTCTCTAATAAAAAAAACTCATATTACCCATGTCTATACTGCTATTATATGCTCTGTAATTTAGTACAATAGAAATAACTATAAATTCAACAAAACTATGTGCTCTTCTACTACTTCTATCAATGTCATTAACGAAATTGTTTTGAGTTTAGATACTCCTATGATGCTTACTAGAAAGCACTGGAACATGGCTACAAATGTGGGGAACTCTTTGGGTTGTTTGTGCAGTTTAGAAATGCAACAAGATGTGGTGTACCTTAAATGGATGGCTCCTGCTACTATAAGACTAAATTTAAATGTTGACGCGACTTGTCTTCATACTGGTGAAGCTAGTTGTGACATCATCTTCAGGGATATTAATGGGGACATTGTAAAGGGTACTGGCATCATTCTCGACAAGCTATTTCCCCTTGTAGCAGAAGTGAGAACTCTTTTGGAAAGTCTATTAATCTGCAAAGAAAACAATTGGTATCAGGTGGATATTGAAACAGATTGCCAATCGATAATAAATATGCTTGCTAAAGGGAAGTATCCTTGGTACCTTCACGCTACTATTTCTATACCAGAAAGTTGATTGCTTCTAACATGACCATTAAATTCATCTCTCGTGTCTAGAACCAGGCTGCAGACTGGCTTGCGAAGTGGACGCTGAATTGTAAAGAAAAGCAAAACTTTTCTCACTTCAATGCTCCAAGCCATCTGCATGCTATTGTGCTCATTGAAGGCCATAACTTAGGATATATCAATCCTTCTACTGACTAATTGGCCTTCTCTTTGTTCATGCTACTGTCGAATGCTTTCTGTTTGTTTTAGATTCGTCTTCAGGATCAATGTTGTATGTCTTCGCCTTGCCTTGTTTTTCCTCTGAATGAAGCTTGAAGAAATGAGGTATGCATCTTGCTGTTTAAAGTCAGAAGTCGAGTCCTATCGAGCTTGGCTTCTCTGAAATTTCTGGCCGGTCAGCTACTGTTTTGAAATCGTTAGCATTTGGATTTGATTCATGGGGTTTCGACGATGTTTCTCCTAAAAATGTTCTTGCGCTAATCGATTATTTGGAATCTCTCAGTTGTCTGAAATTTGTTGAACAAAAGCTATGGTGGAAGGAATTGTATGGGAGGGAAATCCTCTTGCTATGGCACCAATTTTGAAACTTTTGTGTTAAATTGTATTATTTGTCCAAAAATTGTAATAACTTCTATGTGAGCCCTTTAGAAATAAAATCACTCGATTGCTTAAAAAACTAAAAAAACTAAAAAAAACGATTGTTTTCATTAAAAAGCCAATGGGCTTAATAATGATTAAACCCAACTGTCACTGAAAGCGGTCGGAATTGGCCCAATAAAATCCGACCCAGCGGGAAAACAGTAGTCCTAACCCTAGCAATATATAGCTCCTTAAACCCAAATCGTCCATTTCTCTGGTGTGCGAGATTAGGATAAGCTGAAACCCCTGAAGATCCAGCACCTATTTTCTCCAGGTATAAGCTAACGTATCATCTGAATTATCTCGTATTCTTAGTTCGATTAACTTTGTTCTCAGATGCGAAACCCTAGTCTGTTAGTTTATCAATTAGAATTACTCCGCTACATCGCACTTCTCTTCTTAAATTGATATGTAGAGGACTGTGAAATAACTAAACTTACTGAATTTTGAATTGTGAATTGTTGTTTTACCACAGAGAGAATTGAAAGATGGCGTATGCAGCGATGAAGCCTACGAAGCCTGGTTTGGAAGAACCACAGGAGCAGATTCACAAGATCAGAATCACTCTATCCTCCAAAAATGTCAAAAATCTCGAGAAAGGTTTTATATTTCTCGGATGATAACATAATATGTTAGCTTCTAAATTATGTGGAATTAGTAATTTGTTAATCTAAATTGCTGTTTGAATGTGATTGTAGTTTGTGCTGATCTGGTCCGTGGTGCTAAGGACAAGAGACTTAGGGTTAAGGGACCAGTGAGAATGCCAACCAAGGTTCTTAACATTACTACTAGGAAGACCCCTTGTGGTGAAGGTAAGAAATCTGGATTTTGGCTGTTTCTACTCATATTTTGTTTCTCCATAGCAAATTAAATCTAGCTATCATCTGCTTAGCTCTGATGTAATGTTTAGTTGCTTTGCTCTTTATAGTTTAGATTCTCTTGATAGCCTCTGGCCATGAGAGATATGAATTAAGGTGTTGTTTAGTGTCCATACCTTCTTTCGTGGCTATTACCTTTATAAGCACAAGGTTTGTTTGTTGGCTTTAGCTTTGCTAGCTTAAAAATGCTTTTTTGAGCTTGGCTTATAGTAAAATCTAGAGGCTTGGAGACCTAAAGTTCTCCGGCTTAGGGTGGTTGCCTTACCAGGGCTGCACTCTTATAAGTTGGTTTCTCTTATCTGAGTTTGACTAGCTATTTTTCGCTTAAAATCGTGTTAAAAAGCTGAGTATAATGTTGTTTTTAATCTTGAAGCTTGTTTTTTTATTAGGCGCCAAAACCCTTTTACCCTTTATTTTTCAATAAAAATTTCATTTTTTTAAAATCTGCTAATTGTCCTATTATAAGTTAGGCAGCATACAACTTGCTCAGTACTTCCTGTTCATATCTAGAGTTACTTTGTTGTTGTTTGTCACCCACTAAACACATCCCCACTAGTTACCCACCAAACACCGCCACACTAGTTACCAACCAAACAACTCCTTACTAAGTAATTGTAATGTATGAAATAACAGTGTTAGGATTTTTATGAATAAGTCCTGTGCTATCCAGGAACAAACACTTGGGACAGATTTGAGCTGAGAGTTCACAAGCGGGTAATTGACCTCTTCAGTTCCCCAGAAGTTGTGAAGCAAATTACCTCCATCACAATCGAACCAGGTGTTGAGGTTGAGGTCACCATCGCAGACTCTTAGATATGCTATGTTCAATCTTCGGATAAGTTCTCATATTTATTATGCCCTAAGTTTTTACATGTATGGTTGTTTGTAGGGTTACTATAACTTTTTGTTTCCTATTATTAAGCTTTCAATCAGATTTTGTGATCTGGAACAGGATTCTGCTTTATTTTGTGTTTTGCTCTTCTATAATATCAAAGAAATGTCTCTTCATTCTTATTTGGACTACTATTTTCTTCTTAACCTATTTGTATGGAGTTAAATTACCCAAAAACGACACAGAGAATGTGTTCTGAAAATTCTAACATAAATCATTTGATAGAATGTTTGAAGTTTAGAATTTATATGCACTGCTATTCTTTTGTATTTACCCTAGTTAAGGAATGCTGTAACTGTCTTGTTTTCTTATTTAAAATAAATATAGAGAAAAAATGGGGTTTTGTTTAATAAAAACAAAGAATAAGAATATCATTATAAGAAAACAATTCTCTAATAAAAAGTAAAAAATAAAATAAAGAAAATATCAGAATTCATATTCATTGTGGTTGAAATTAAACATAAATTAGATTTGGAATTGTTAAAAAGACGGTCGAAATTAAGAAAGTCGGGGAAGATCGTGCTGCTATCTTGACTCAGGAGGTCAAAAAGCTGAAAGCTTCGAACACTGCCTTTACTGACAAGTGTAAGAAGTCAAAAAGCTGAAAGCTTCGAACACTGCTTTTACTGACAAGTGTAAGAAGTCAAAAAGCTGAAAGCTTCGAACACTGCTTTTGCTGACAAGTGTAAGAAGTGGGCGGAGAAGGAAGCAGCCAACGCTAAGGCCGTGTATGTGTTGTCGTTTCATAACTGCTTCCCGGACGTAAGTTTTTGATTTTTAAAATTACTCCATGAAGTTAAAATAAAAATAGAGAAAAATTTTGGGTTTTGTTTAATAAACAAAAGGGAGAATTACGGGTCTAAAATTTGTCTCTATTTACCCTAGCATACCCTAAAAATTTGTCTCTATTTACCAAGCATACCCTAACAGCACCATTTTACAAATAGATCCAACCCATTTAAAAAAAGATTAAATTATCTATAAAAACAAAATAATTAAATCCCCAAATTAAAATATTTAACTCCAAATTCAAAATAAATTCATATTTTGGTAGATATTGGTAAATTCTATTTGAGGCTGGACTTATTAGTAAATTGAATACGTTTTTGTACCCAATTGGTATAAATCCCTAAAAAAAATAATGATAAGAAAACAATTCTCTAATAAAAAATAAAATAAAGAAAAATTGGGGTTTTGTTTAATAAAAAAAAGAATAAAAATATAATGATAAGAAAACAATTCTCTAATAAAAAATAAAATAAAGAAAATACCAGAATTCATATTCATTGTCGTTGAAATTAAACATATATTAGATTGGGAATTGCTAAAAAACAGTTGAAATTACTCCGCGAGTATGTTTCTGATTTTCAAAATTACTCCGTGAAGTTAATTTTTTTGACGATTTTACCCTTCACGAAAACCTTTAAATAGATAAAATTACTCTCTAAAGTTACCATAATTTCAAAAAAACATGTTATTCTCTCTTCCTTCTCTTTAAAAAACCAAACTTAAATTAAAAACTTGCATTCAACCTAATAATTGATACCAAAATTTGTCTAAATTAAAATTTAATTGAAATATGAAGTTAAAGTAAGTAAATAACAAATCTTATAAACTAAACTAAAATTAAAATAGAAGTTGACCTTTTGGCATTACCACGAACATAAAACCCACGCCTATCCGCGAACAGGAAACCCACGCCTATCCACGAACAGGAGCTATCGACGAACGCCTCTCTCACCAAACCTTCTCTTACCCACGAACAACATCCATTATTCACGTCTATCCACGAACAGCCTATCCCCTGTTGTCTCTCACCCAGCTCTCTTATCCTTACTAGCAGCAGCAGGAGCAGTCTAAGTCGAGGAAGGAGTGGAGGGAGCAAGTCCGGTGATTCGAGCGACGATAAGTGTAATTAAACTCATATTAGTGTTAGGATTAACGTTAATAAGGTATCGATTGGTAGTTTGTAGGTGGTAGGTTAGGTTTAGGTTCGCCATTGGAGGTTTGGGGATAGGTTTTTGAGTTGCAGTGTTCTACGCCAACAAGAGGCGTACACCTAGGATCCCATGCCATCGATCTGGCGTACGAAACCAACCCTACGCCACACGATGGCGTAATGACCCTGCCCCACGCCATCATTGTGGCGTAGGTATAAGGTTGTACGCCTCAGTTATGGTGTACACCTTTATACCCAGGCCACAGTGATGGCGTTGGCTGCTCCGGTCATCGGAATGGTCCGGGACCGGTTTATTCTTGTTCTTTGGTGTGTGTTAACCTGGTTTATGCTATTATTTGTCTAAAAACGTTTCCAGCATGACAATTCGTGTTTTCAACGAAACTTGACATTTAGTACGTTTTTTATTTCAGGTAATGGATCATGGCGACGCCGCACAGTCTGCGGATGGCTCGCGGACGAGGAGAATAAAAAAGCGGAGTAGGGTGCGAGAAGCTGTTCAGCCCGTTTTAGTTGCCGATTCAACAATTTTGATGGATGAGCTGCCTATAGTTTCTAAACCGCATGCGTCCGACTCGAGTTTTGCTTCTGCTTCCGCTTTCCGCGGACGACGCCATCCTCCCCCACCTACAGGACAGCGTAGAGCTCCTCCTCGGTCCAGATTGCCACCGCTATTCGGCGAGACTTTCATCTCCCACACTGCATACCACCTTTGGATGGGAGAGGTAATATCAAAATTCCAATTTCACATTTTATGACTGTTTAGTTTTGTCGTATGCTAATTCGAACAAATCTTTTCATGAGCGAGAGATGCGGCTGTATGCCCATTATCCTAGTCATAGAGCATGAAGTTTGGCTGCATAGACTAGGGTACGAGCCGTAGTTGACTCCACGCCTTTCAGTCGTCTCATAGAGCCGTTCTATCACATGCACACACACTCCAACATGACGAAGGTTTTTCTAGAGCGGTGGCATATGAAGACTAATACTTTCCATTTCTCGTTTGGAGAGATGACGATTACTCTTGACGACGTCCACACCATTTTGGGACTCCCAGTTCAGGGTGAGCTTGCTGTGTTTCCCGTTATATCTGACAAGACTATTGCCATGCAGGAGTGCGTTGAACTGCTTATGGTCGATGAGTTACCTTCGTGACGGAGGTTGAGAAATGCAAGGGCGTTGGTTTTGGGTTTAAATGGCTCCGGAGTAGGTTTAGTGGGCCAGAGTTCTGCGATGACAGCCCTGGTCTGAGTGATCTGATGGCGGATGCGGCTGCCCCGCCTACATATTGCATTTGTTCGGCATGGTCATATTCCCGGACAAGAGCAACATGTACTCCAATTACAAGTATTTGTTTTTGTTGCGCGATTTGACTCAGAAGGGTGTCGGTAGGTACTCATGGGGTAGTGTTGTTCTCGCTTACTTGTACCACCATCTGGGTGAGGCCTCCCTTCACGACACGAGGACTATGGCCGGATGTATCGGCTTGCTGGACACATGGATACGAGATCATTTTGTCATGCTCCGTATCTAACTATTGGTAGATGGGCTACAGTTGCAGTAGTATCTGACTCCCAAACGAAGCTGAACCTTCGTATCTCCGTCAACAACCTGGAAGAGAGCGATGTAAGTCTTATTCTTTACTGATCCAAAAACTTATTTTTATGTGTTTATGTTCATATCCGTTTGTATTGCAGGTATTCTTTGATCCTTATCGTGCTATACACGGTCATTTCCCGTTTGAAGATATAACGTGGTTTCCAAATGTCATATGCGGTGTGGAGCACTCTCAGGGATACTATCCAGAGCGAGTTCAGCGGAAGTTTGGCGGTGTCCAAGGGGGTTATCGCGCATCCTTTGGTAGATATGCAGTCGAAGTCAAGGAGAAAACCGAAGACGATGGCGTATGCATTCGATCCAGATGATTGGGAGGACTGGGAGAGCAACAAGTTGCATCAGGCTTATTGGGGAGCGATGGTGGGAGACGATATGAAGTCTTTTTGTGAGCCTGAGTACCTTCTCCTTCATCAGAGTATTAGCTGGTTCGACCTCATCAACACTGCAATTTACTCGCTCGATGACTATGTCCATGAGGATCGATAGTAAGCTATCATCCGACATTTGCGTGCTGGTATACGCAGGATCTCGTTGTTACATGGAGTTGGTGAGTTTGATCATGATTTTGATCGTCTGGCTGGGGCTTACGAGGATGTTTTGTCCACATCCAGGAGACTTGCTTAGACATTATGTTGTATTTTTTATTTGTATGATACTTTAACACTGTTGTCGGTTACTTTGATGGTTCGTTTGTTTTTTATACACGTACTATGCGGTTACTCAGTTTGAAGTTAATGTTTCTGTATTTTCGCAATTGCTTAGATGTTTTGGTTGTTTTAAAAATATATTATATTGAAGGACCTTTGAAACGTAATTGAAACATAATTGAAACGTAATTGAAACAAAGTTGAAATATAATTCAAACACAATTCAAACATAATTGAAATAGTAGTACTACCTAAAACAACACACATTCAGGAGTAACTTAATTTAAACACAGACTACTCTAAACATAACAACTCGAAGGCTAAACCACAGAAATAGTGAAATGATCAGTCGTCGAAATCGTATCCCAAATTGTCATCCGAATCGTCCCCCTCATTTCTTGCCACAATCCTATCTTCCAGATACGCCACCATATCCCTACTGATGTAGTCTTCTACCGTCATGTTCCAGACCAAAGGTGCTTCTTTCTTAATTCTAGCTGGTTGGAAAAGCAGAGCAGTGAGCGGTTGGACGAAGCGGTACCTGTTTTTGACTTCGTCACAACTTCGCACTTGAACGTCTCCTGCTCCTAAATTCCCATAGTTGAAATACATCTCACATTGGAGACGGTCGAAGAACGCATCGCTACGATCTTCCCCCATTTGTCGGCGGACAACCCTTACCGCCTTAAGCATATGATAGTCTTCATCAGCTGTAAACTCCATGTATTCAAGTGTTTGTGTGTTTTTATTGTAAGTAAACTCTTTGTTTCTATTATGAAATATTGTATTTTGTGACATGTTTATATAGTATAGTTACTCTTGGCGAGAGCTATTGCGTTGGCATGTTTTTTTGGCTTAATGAGAATCGCATTTGGCGGGTGTTTTTTGGAGGGGATTAAAATGTTGGCGGGTATTTATTGGCGGAAGTTTTTGTGTTGGCAGGAGTTATTATGCCGATTGGAGTTATTGGTGTGTCAGGTTTAATTTAATTTAATAACAATTTAATTTTAATTCGAAATTTGAAAGTTGCTAACATTAGCCGTCTATTTAATTTAATTAACCTCAAATTAAATTAAAATTATAGTTGATTAAAAAAACAAAGGAATTTAGGGTCTACCTTATTGCCGCCAGACAATAGCGTAGGGGAAGTCTTTTTCACCAACGTGTGGCGGCAATAGGGTTAAATTTAATGGAGCCTCCGTTCTTTGGTAACAGAGGCTCCAAAATAACCGTCTACGCCAGCCAAATGGCGTACGGTAGTATGCCTACGGCATCGGTTGGCGTGTAGAGGTCGGCGCACGCCAACGGTTGGCGTGAGCTTTGTCAGTTACGCCATCCTGACGGCGAAAACCTATGTATTTGAATTTGTGAATTCAAATTTTTCCTAAAAATAAAATTGAATAGAAAATGGAACGTGAATACAATACAAATTGAGTTTACAACAAAAAAAAACAACATAATCAAACACAAAATAAATTCGATTTTAAACTAACTATTACAACACCAATTCAAACATCAATCTTTGGTTAAGTCCACTATGGGATCATCATATTCAACGGAATGTGTCGGGGTGGGATTTTGCAGTCTTGAAAATATACGGACTCTATCTAGCAAAGGGATCGACCAAGAAATAACGTCTTCTCTTGTCGTTCACATCCACGTTGGATCTATAGTCGGTAAATGTGACCCTTTAACCAAGTCAACCTACAAATCCACATTGAATATCAATGCGCGTTAAGAAAATAAATGATTAAATGTGTGCGAAAGTAAAAGTTCTTTACTCATGTGAACAAAATGGTTTTTATTGACGAATGCCTCGTTCAGCGGTGCATTTTTCACCGGTAGGTAAGTCGTACTTCCACCAAGAGCGAGGCGATAGAAAACACAATTGAATGTCGTCGCGACTAGTTTTTCCCGTCGAGGTCTAAGGGCAGCACCCTCGGGTGGGGTTCAAGAGGAGGCAATTCTGAAAATGGTATGGCTATCTGAAAATGTGTTTAAAGATAAAAATCTAAAAAATAATCGTTTTTATTTTAATTTCAAAAATTAGTCGATATTGTTTACAAGAATTCATGAGTTATTCAGAATTCAAACACGTATTGCTACATTTTTCAACTATATCTTTAGTTATTTTAAATAGTTTATTAGATATTTCAACTAACATGTATTGAGGAAATAAGATTTTAAGTATACTTTAACGTTTAATAGTAGTATAATGATTGCGTGAGAAACATGAAGAATAAACACCATATTTATATGCAATTTTGAATTCTAAGATTTTGAGAAATTGATATCCGTTTTGGCAACAACTATTTTTTTGTGATAAAACGGATATCCATTTTGATCAATTTTTAAACAATATTGTTAGCCAAAACAGATATCCGTTTTGATTCGATGTTTTTGGAGTTTTTTCTTATCCGTTTTGATCAGAACATTACTAAAAGCAAATATCCGTTTTGATCCATTTTTTCAGTTTATTCTCTATAATTAGAGAAGAAACTCCTCCATTTGTCTTTCATCCCTCAATTTATATCTCAAATTAGCTCTCAAACAATATTGTACTTCCAAAATCTCTAAAACCCGATTACTACAATCACTACTATAATCTCTCAACCCAAAATCTTATTCTACAAGTTCGATCAAAATTCATAATCGATATACTCGGTCATCGTTTCTTGACGGTGGATGATCATTGGTAATTTAAGTGATTGGTATACTTTTTATTTTTTTTATTTGTGCGATTGTTTGATATTGGTTTATTCAATAGGTTTTTCATACTATCATATCTCAAACCATTTCTCAAACCATTTCTCAAACAATATTCTTCTTCCAAAAGCTCTCAAGCCCAACTACTATAATATCTCAAACCCAAATGTTATAATCTCTCAAACCAAAAAATAAATAAATTATGGAGCCTAATAGATAAAGTTTACACTAATGGCCATCAAGTTGAAATTGACATTCTTGTTAACAAAACTATGTCGTATTTTGGATAAGTCCCTCATATTAACTTATACACATTGTAAGAGAATATATATATATATATATAATCAAAATTATTATTATTATTATTCTCATAAAATGTATATTGTGGTTAATATATGAGAGTTCTCCGAAATACAACATAGTTTAGTTAACAAATATTTTAATTTCAATTTGGCGGTCATAATAATATACAACATAGTTTACTATAATAACCTTATAATATTTTTACATGATAATACATAAACTGTTTGTAACAATAACAACACTTATAATATATGTGTCATAACAATAATAAAATATTAAAACATAATTAAATTTTTACTTGCATATTAGAAACTCGGTTTTTAAAAATTCACAACATAATAATAGTAAAATTAAAATTACTATGACTTTCAGATTACTGTTTCATGTAACTTTGATAGGATGTGATCTTAACCATGTCGTATTATACCGTGGCGGTAAGAGACCGTGACAATGTTTGTATCACAATATGACGTGATTGTGTTAGATTACCGTAATATTATAACAATTTACCTGCATTCTGCTGTATTCTATCTTGTTTTGTTCGTCTCTAACTTTATTAACTTTCATCATTTTTTGAAAAGATTGATGAGTCATTTTTTCATAAAAAATTATAAAATATTCATCGAAGGTTGGAAACGGAAATTTTAAAAAGCACAACAATATTTTCATACATATATTCTTGTATGCCATTAAGAAAATTCTTAACTATTTACGAAAGGTTTTGTGTTAATTGTTGATTTTTCTTTCTTGGTACGCTTTTAAGGTTAAAGTTAGAGTTTACAATACATTTCTCCCTCGCATCAGAATAAGTTTTTTCCCCTTGGAGAGAAAACATATATATTAGCATTTGAACTTTTCTTAGATATAGGATCAATTTTTTTTGGCTTATATTTTGGATATACATTTAGGGTAAAGTACCATTTAAGACCCAATACCAAAAGTATTATCCACTTAAGACCCATATTTTTATATATCTCCAAGAAAGATCCGTTTTTTTGAAATATTTACTATTAAAGACCCACTAATACCCTAAATACCTCTCCTCTATAATATAAAAGGCTTTTAGACCCATTCTTCACTTTTCCCAATTGTTTTCCTCTCTCTCTTCGTGAATATGACGACTCTATATTAGGCGATTCTTTCATTTTTTTACTCGATTTTTTGTTTTTCTTTTGTTTTCATATGATTTTGATTTGTGTTTTTACTTGATTATGCGAAGATACTCAATGTCTTGTGTGTTTGAAACTCGAATTTTAGCTCAAAATAGTTATTTTTTAAGATCTATTTTCGTTCGTTTTTGAAGTGTTTCGAGTTGAATTTCTTGTTAGTTTTGAGTTCGAATTATGCTAATGTAGTTTATTTGTAGCACTGTATTAGTGTTTCGTTGATTTTAGTGTTTTATTTTGTGTTTTTGGGATTACGAGTCGCGTAACAGTTTCTGGGTTTTTAGTGAAGGAGATGCGAAACCTGTATGTTTCTTCACTGGTAGATGCAAAATATATTTTGTGATAGATGCGAAACGTTTGGATATGTACCTACTGATAGTTGCAAAACGTGTAATCCTTCTGGAATGGTAGATGAAAAAAACACGTTCTTGATAGATGTGAAACCCTATTTGTTCTAAAAAAATATATTTTTAATTCATAACATATCATGAGTGGTACTAACCAACGATATTTTCGGATTTTTTTTTCGAGTACGGTTTAAAAGATACAGACTTTTAAAGTTTTAAAATTTTTAGGGGTTTCGCGAAGAAGATGCGAATCATTCTTCGTTATGAAACCTGTTTTGTTGTGCTAGATGCGAAACCTTCTTTATCTTGCTAGATGCGAAACCTTTTTTATTTTGATAGATGCGAAACCTTCTTTATTTTTCTAGATGAGAAACCTCTTAGTTTTGATAGATGCGAAACCTTCTTTATTTTTCTAGATGAAAAACCTCTTAGTTTTGATGGATGCGAAACCTTCTTTATTTTGATAGATGTCCAAATACGGTCCCCATAAACCCTAACCCTAGCCTTTATAAAGACGGTCTCCTCTTCAAGATTTCTCTTCTAATCTTGAAAAACAACAAACGATGGCCAACTACTCGATTTCTCTTTTAATCTTGACAAAAACGGCAGTCTCTCTCGAATTCGTCTAAGGTAGAAATCATTCGTTATTTTAAAAAACAACAACACTTAAAAATGCACCATTGTTTATTAAAACAGATGAAATACACCTAATTCTGAGACGACATCTCGGAATTAGGTGCGTTTTTTTATATAAAAAACACATGATTCCGAGATGTCGTCTCAGAATCAGGTGTTTTTTTCTTGAAAAAAAAAATACACGTGATTCCTAACTGCTGTCTCGGAATTAGTTGTTTTTCGCTAAAACCTGCACAAATCGGGATTTTCAAAAACATGTTTTTTAGCAGAGAATCTTAAGTTACATGAATGTAAAATTAAAAAACAAGATTAAATTATTTTGTTAGTTGATTTGGTGATGTTCACCGGTGTTAAATCTTTAGTTTGAGTGTTTTTCTCTTCCATGAGTAATCTTTAAAAAATTTGATTTTTTTTTTGTTTTTATGATTTAATTTTAGAAGTTAAATCATACATGTTGGATTTAATTTTAAATCATATGTTTATTAATACAAGGGTTTCATAATGGTTAATGACATAAAGTTATAAATTAGAAGTTAAAACGCGGACAAGATAGTCATTTTGAAATATGGAAAAAATAAAAAATGTGATAGAGAAAATAATAAATATTTTTTTCATTTTAAAAAGCACACCAATATCTTCGTACATTTATTCTTTTATGCCATTAAGAGAATTCTTAACTATTTAAGAAAGGTTTTGTTTTAATTGTTAGATTTTTCTTTCTAGTTAGAGTTTATAATACATTTCTCCTTGGCATCAGAATAAGCTTTTTCCCCTTGGATGGAAAACATATATATTAGCATTTGAACTTTTTTCAAATAGAGGATCGAATGTTTTTTGTTTTGGCTTATATTCTGGATATATATTTATTGGATTAAAATTCTTAAAAAGAAATTGGATTCTGCACTATTATTGTGCGATATTTGAGCTTTCGTCATCATCGAGCAGCCAACAAATACTTCGTGCACCAAAATTTACACGTAACGGAAAGAAGAAGAAAATTATGTAATATATAATAACAGTATATCACATACCCTGAAGAACAAAACCTCCAAGTAAACAATGAGAAATTCTATCTGTTATCTATAAAACAATGAAGAATGAAATTCGTAGTCACTTGGTAGATTATAAGCTTACCAAACATACTCTAATACACATTATACATTCATATTGGAGGACATAGTGTTTCTCAGAGGGATATATTGTCACTTGACAGCATTACATGCCTATGTAATAGCTGACTGGAATCAAAAGATAACAGAGAATAAAGGAACTGGGAGTGTAGACGAATTCAGATTGCACAAAAATCCTATACAGAACAATATCCAGCTTCTATCAAGACCCAACATGCCAGCCAAGTATGATGTAACTTTAAATAAATTATCGCAAAAGCTAATCTTGCCGTTCTACGCTATCAATTTTGGTAGGAGGCATACATTGTTAACGCGTGTGTGTATTTGTTTTATGTTCATTAGTGATCAGCCTCATTTTTCGGTGCGTCGCTGAACACCTCAGTGTAACACATCGGACAGGCCTGAGAAGACAAAAATAATATAAGGTGAGTAATATTCATATGACTCCCTTCAGTCTTATATTAATAATTCCAAGTTAGAATTTTAACCTTGTTGATGCTAAGCCATTTCGTGCCACAACAAACATGGTATGCATGTTTGCATGGAAGAGTGATCAGTCGTTCTCTGCGTTTGTAATCCATCTGGCAAATCACACATCTGTACTAACGCAAGGAAGATTTGTCAGATTCCGTATGCGACTGAACATTATAGGCATATACACGGGGTTTTAAATTCTCAGTGACGCATATTTAAGCAGGCCAGTCATTACAAGGCTTCACCAACTACTAGACGCAAACTTGTTTGTCAAAAATGTCTAAACATTACAGGAGTTCTTTTAACAGCTGAAAGAAAAGGAAACCAGCAAAAAGTTCAATTGAAAATCAGTTCTTTTTAGTTTTACGACGGTAGAAAAAGTCGAATCAATGTAAAATCAGTGAGATTTCGCAAACGTTCACCCGAAATCAAAGGAAGTACCTTTCTTTTCCTGATTTTTTTCTTGAGAATATGCAGCGCTTGTACTTCGAAACTGGAAGCAAAGATATAAGTTCTTGTGAGAGTCCACGGCTTTGAGTTCCAACCGTCTCCCCCAACTCGAGTAATTCCTATTAGAAAATATGGTATATACTAAGATATATTTATTATAGGTTGGGGTTCACAAGAGGGCCCTTCTTTTGTTACAGAAATTCATGATTTGCATAGCTCCTAAAATGTTCACATTTTAACAAGTAAAACCTGACCACCAAATAAACACTACATTTTCTGAAGTTTAAATATCAGATGATTGGAAACAATGCATGAACATATTTGATCCAAACCTCATATGACATATTGTCTGGATCAATGTTGTCTTGCCAAACCTGCGTGCATATAACATGATAAAATTAGATTTTCAATAACAAGTTGTATTATAAATATGGTGATGCAAAAAGTCTCTTCAGCCATTTATATAGCGTTTCATCTATAGATGTATCAAGAAGCTACATACCTGGAAATCATTGACATTTTGATGCCTCCGCGGACCTGAAATGGAAGGAAAATATAAGATGATAACATTCCAATACCAAACAGAAAATTCATAACCAAGAGATATTCATAGCAAACAAAGTTCATAAGACGCAAGCATATATATAGGGGGGCACTGCTTTATCCCAACGAAGATCAGTTCTTTCGATCTCTCTTTAACAAGCCACATTTATAATAACATTTTAACTGTGAAGCCCAAAATAGTAACATCTTTCGATCCTAAAATGAAAAACCATCTAAATCATTAACTTACATTCTATAGGGGTTTCACGAGAAGTCGTGTTTCCATTTCCTTCCCAGTTTGGGCTAATTACTGCAGTAGTTACATTAGTCAGTGTAGCAGAATTCTGCACGGTCCTTCTATCGTCGAGCCTGGGCTCAAAATTGTCAAAACCATAAAGATGATCGTAACCGTAGTAAGAACTGCTCCCAGGGTCCAACATTCCAAATTTGACAAAGTTCGTATTCATCGAAGGATACACGCTGTCCTGCAAAAGTGAACAATAACAATTACGAACACGAACACGAACACGCGATAACATAGGACAAGTCTAGCAATAAGTATTATGAACACCGCGATAACATTAAAGATCTCAAATCAAAGCACCTGAACGTGAGATGCCCCATCGAAAATGAAGTTGACATGTTCGTATGTCAGACCTTCCACATATTCCATAAAGCTTCCAGCACTGTTATAGGGATAGCTGGTATTACAGTAATGAAGCTCCATATGTGGGTTCCAATTCATTCTGTAACACGAATCTACAAATCCTACATACACAAACCACAGGAACATAAGCAAAATGTATTATCAGATTAGTTTCTGAAACATTCTTCAGAAACATGCATAAACAATCAAAGTACATTCTAAGATATAGTAAATAAAACAAACCTTAAACTAATTTATATATATGGACAAAGAAAAGATCATCTTTTAAAGATTTTTCTGATCAACGAAATAGAAAATGAAAAACCCAAAACCGAAAGGATTCAAATACCTTAAAATCGGACGATCTCCAGTGAGGAAAAATCTGGAAACAAAGGCAAGAAACAAAATGTTAATCAAAGAATAAGAATCTGATTTATAAGAAAGCAGAGAATTGAATTACATTATTAATATTTTTTTAAAGAATAGAAAAAAAAGAAAAAGAGAAGATTCTTTGATAAAAAACTAAAGAAGATTAATAAAGAACCGACATTGGATCGCTTTTGTAGAGAACTCTCTCTCTATCGGTGTAGACTATCTTTCATCTTTCATTGGTTCTTCTCATGAAAATGATTTCATGGTTGTCTTTCTTTATCTCACTAATTAGTAATGAGTAGGTTTGGTTTGGATATACTTTTATTTTTCTATCTAGAGATGTATGTGTCTATATATATATAGACAAATGTATTGGAGTGAAGTGATGATACCTTTTAGTTGACACAGTGGTTTCAGGAACACGCGAACTCCGTTGCTTGAGTTTTGCTATCGTGTCTCGCGCTCTAACATTTGGATAACATTAAAATCTATTTATTACTTTATTACTCATTTCTTATTTATTATTACAGGCATTAGCTTCAAATGAGGGATTCCTCCCATAAAAGATATTTCTCTAAATTTGTTCCCCTGTTAAATAAATTATCAAAAGCATATACTAATCATTATTTAATTTTTTAAATTTATTATAATATATAAAAACACTTTTAAGGTAATGGTATTTTTGAATTTTTTATTTGATAAATTTTTGGAGGAATTTAGTTTTCTTCGTATTAGAAACAAATTAATATTTTTTATTTTGATAAATTTTTGGATTAATCTAGTAACTAATGGTATTTAATTTTGAAAATTGTTCATATTTTCGAACAAAATGAAGTCAATTTTTTAATTTTTTTTTAATCCATCCAGCTTTATTTGCTTTAAAAATACAAAACCAGTGAAATTCTTTTAAAACTATGCTCCCAAACGTATCATATTTAAAAGATAAATATAAAAAAAAATAGTTAAAAATATATTGATATTAATGATAAGTTTATGAAGTTACGGACAATTAAATCCTAAAACCAAACCGCTACTATTATTATTTTGATCTTTTAGTGGCTGTTGGTAAATAATGCGGACTCTAAATGATTATTGATAGATGTTTTCATTGTATTCTTCATTTTACTATTAGTAAATTTTTAAAAAAAAAGCTGTTGGATCAAATTTGTATAACATTTTTTCATATTTTTTATTTTCAAATTTTAGCCCTATTTTCATGACAAAATAGCAAAACCGCTTTCACAAAACACATAAAACTGGCCCAAAGAAAATCTATTTTGTATGCAACTACAAATAATAATAAAAATCACTCGTGCAAAATTGTTTTAATAAAATTTATAGAAATATGTACATATAAAGGACACGACGGCATTAATTTCCTCTCAATTAATTTGGGGTTTATCCGTACAAAAGGTTTTTAACATATTTAATTAGTTGCTGCAGTGAAAAATATTTGCTCAGAATTTAACCGTGGAAAAAGCTAATGGGTGTCAAAAGATACTTGTTAAGGAGATATATATTTATTTATTTTAAAACTTTTTACATTTTTTAATTCAATTAAAATATAAGATTATTAAATATTTTTTAAAACAGTAAATAATTGTTTAGCGCTCTCAGTATTACCTTTTATTATTTACTGTATTTAAATATTTTTAATACTTATAGATCAATAGCTAACAAATAAAACTAAAAAACTTACGTTTATTCAATACATCCATAAATATTTGAAACAAAAAGAAACATTATCAGAATACAATAGATTTGGAAAACTTAATCATATAACCAAAATTTAGTACTACTTAATTAATAAGATGAATTTCCAAAATTTATATGATAATTTTTATTCTTATAGATTTAGTTGTATAGAAAATTTCAGGAAGATTTTATACGTAAAGATAGATCACCGTAAAATTGTCTAGTTATAGGTTAAAGTTAAGTTGGTGAATTGTGAAAGACGAGAAGAGAGCATGTGACATTTGGTTGAAAGGAGATCACCTAAACCATATGACACCTCCAAAAAGGATGTGAAGATTGGTCATCCACTAAACCATTTAACCACTTACCAGTCCTTGTTTTAGAAAAAGACAACATGTCCATGTCATTTTGGATTTCTTTTATCCACATAAGTCTTCTGGGTAGGGTATCCAACACCCATCAATAAATACTGGGGTTAAATAGTAAAAATTTATCAGAACTATTGAAACTCACAAGTAACCAAGCAAGCACTATCATGATAGATTCAGAAGTTATGTGTGCATGTCATGCCAAACTCATGAGATTTCCCACTAAAAACATTAACATATGTTATTTTTATAGGAAAATAGAAACATCTGTTTGTAGCTATGGGTCCCAAAAGGAAATTTGAAGGTCCTGCAAAAGGGAGTTGGTAGTTGTAGGGCGGATGCTTGTGGATTAAGACTACAATAGAATCTTATAAAGAAAAGGACTATTAACGCTCTGTTTGGAGCCAAAGATGTAAGATTCGAGCCGAACACATCAGGTTCCAGGAGCCAATTTAGACAAATAGAGTGAAGTCTAAACAAATGGTATCCGAAAAGCAGAATATTACTTTTATATTCAAATGTTTACAATCATATGCGTCTTAATCTATATTCGAGTCACAACACTAAGCTTGACTTCAGGTTTATTTATTAATCATAGTTCAATAAATTGTAGTAGAGTCCGTAAATAGCGAGCATGATACCTTTATTTTACGGAAGGTGATGTTCCATTCTCTTGTTTTTGTCAAGGTTAAAACAAAGAGCTGTTTATGTAGCTAATGAGTAAGAAAACTGACCCACAGAAAGTTGGTTGTTTGTATGTAGCATCCCAATAACTTGAATCTTCCAATCATCACTTTATTTCACAGGCGACACAAAACACAATCTACCAAAGCAATTTCAGACAATGTAATCACATGCCCTGGCCACAAATGAATCAAATGCTGTCAGGCATGTGGAGAAAGATGGAGAGAGGAAACATACATGAATTATAGTATATCAAATTAACAGAATGAAACTAAAATAAAACAAAACCTAGCTTACAAGCAAACCAAATCATAATATTATTCTTCAGTCTTTACATCATTCTCTCTCTCTGCACATGTCAAAATATGACAAGCTTTCTCCTTAAGTTTTCACCCCACTATTAATATGGCAGATGTTGATCAATGTTTATTAATTTAATTTGGGTTTGTAGTTTTACAGGCATAGATAAAAACCAAGAATCTTGGTTTCATCATCGACATGAACAAAATCCGATGAGATGGAAAACATCAATCCGGTGAGAACGAAAATATTGTATACAAATACCAGTTTATTATGTTTCTACCAACATACATGTCCAAAGTCCATGAGCAATAATACTTATTCAATCGAAGGTGAGTCAAATAATTAGCTTAGCAAAAAGGATAAGCATAATAAACTTAGGTTTTAGTTTCAAAGTGAAACAGTCTACAAAAGTTCGACTATAGGTAAAGAATTATACAGAACCTTATTTATATAAATACAAGAAGGTCAATCTGACTGAACTCTTGACATGACCGGAATCACATGATCTGATTCTAAAGGCATATACTGCTTAACAGCTTCGTTTGAAGGATCACCAGCTTCTCACTCACTAACTTGCTATAGTAGACAGCTCTATAAGCTTGGGTTGACGAAATCTGGAATTGCTATAGTAGATAACACTAATACCAGATGTTACAGAAACATACCAGATGTTATAATGTCTATCAAGACATTAAACAACCCATGACATTTTGTTTACAAAAAACTTTTTTTATCTGTTTACTTCAGACTAGCATTTTTGTTTATTAATTTTTATTCGGCATTATATTATCGAAGTTTGTTCTTTCGATTCTAGAACTTTGTTGTTTTTTCATTGGATCTAAATAAAGAACACAAAAACAAAGACACGTTAAACGAGGCGTCCGATTGTTTATCTGGTTCATCCAACAATTTAATTCTTGTATGAAGAATTCTTTAACTAAAAAATTGACTAGTTAATTAATAATAATTACTGCTAAGATTGCTTTAAAAGTGTTCCTAGACGCAGAAATGGAAGACTAACCTGCAGTCAATAGAATGACAATGTTGCTTTTAAGCAGATCATAGCTAAATTAGCAGAGTAAGACATACTTACGAGAAATCACATGCCCTGAGAAGGATACATGTGCAACTTATATATGCTTCAAGCAACTCTGCAGGAAACCCAAGTTCGTCTTCGAAAATAACATCCGCTTAACCAAGGCATCAGATACAAAATTCAGAGTCTGAAGGCATTAATGAGTCAAAAACTGATTCGAGTTTTGCAACTTTGTCTGAAGAGTCTTAGGTTAGGTAATGGATGATGAGCTCCACTATGTTCTCCGTTGAATTGAAGAGCTTTCACATCAATGATCTTTTGACTGAGGCAATGTTGTAGTTTTCTTGGAAGCATTTCAGTCATAACCAGTCTTAAACCATTTCGGTCAGAACCAGTCTTAAACCATTTTGGCCGTAACCAGTCTTTACATGGTGTTAGAATAAGTAAAAAGGTCTATATACCTCTGAGCTATGCCAGACTCCATTATTGGGCACTGCAGGCCTACGCTAAACTATCCGCTTCTGGTCTGAACTCCATGTGTCTTCCTAGCAAAAGTAGACAATCATATATCTCTACAGCTTCAGAGTGGGATTTATCTCTAACGATAAACTCAGACACGATTCCATTCACTTCAATCGAACTACAGCCAGGTGTCTTCTCCACTCCTCTCACCTTCATCAGTTGCCTCACTCTCCTTGCCTCCTCCCACATATTTGCCTCCCTGTACATATTACAAAGCAATACATAGATACCACTATCACGAGGATCTAGATAAAGAAGCTTTGATGCTGCTCTTTCCCCTAGCGTAACATTTCCGTGCATTCGACATGCGAAAAATAACGCTCCCCACACAACTGCATCAGCTTTGATTGGCATGCTTTCTATAAGCCTTTCCGCTTCTTCTAAATGACCGGCCCTGCCTAAGAGGTCTACCATGCAGGAATAATGTTTTAGGCGAGGGGATAGATTGAACTTAGACCTCATTTGAGAAAAATACTCACGGCCCTCTTCAACCAAACCTCCATGACAACAAGCTGATAATACCCCTAGGAAGGTTATCTCATCTGGGATTAACCCGGTATCAAGCATTTGTCTGAAGTAATGTAAGGCACCACGTGCATCACCATGAAGTGCTAAGCCTCCAATTAAAGCTGTCCAAGTCAAAGAATCTCTTCCAGCCATATCATGGAAAACCTGCAGCGATTTTGCAATGTTACCGCACTTGGCATACATGTCGACCAGCGCGGTTCCTAGTGCAACATTTATATGAAGATTGTATTGTTTGATATAATGATGAATCCATATTCCAATATCAAGTGCACCAAGTTGCGAGCACACAGATAGGCAATGGATCATAGTTACCTCATTAGGGACTACATCACTCACTTGCATTTCGTGAAACAATGCCAGTGCATCCTTGCCCCGCTTAGCTTGGACATAGCCCCCAATTATCGCATTCCATGGCAGGACATCTTTTTCTGGCATATCATTAAATAGCTTTCTGGCAATGTCCAGCAACCCATATTTTGCATAACCTACAATCATTGTAGTCCAAGAGACCATAGTTTTCATTTCCATGCTATTAAATAAATCCTGTGCTGCCTCTAGATCCCCACATTTCATATACATGCCCATCAGTGCATTAGCTAGAGGAACTGTTAACTTCAATCCCTTGTCTTCAATATACTTACGGCAGTCTCTTCCGAAATTCAAATCTTCTAACTGAGAACAAGATGAGACCACCCCAATCATTGTCATATCATCAGGATCAACACCTTCGGATTCCATTCTCCTGAAAAGTTCTATCGCGTGCCTAGCTTGATCACTCTTGGCATACCCATTAATCAAAGAGTTCCAAGAAACCAAATCTCTAACCCAACTTTCATCGAACACCTTATGTGCAACTCTCAGCTCTCCACAACAAGCAAACATATGTATAACTGCATTATTCACATACACATCAATATCCAATCCCAGTTTCAGCACATGCCCTAGAATCTCATAACCTAATGAAACCAACGCTAAATCAGCACAGACCTTGAACAAAAAAGGATAGGTGTAATGATCAGGTCTAGACCCACCATTCCTCAACATTCTCTTGTACAGAAAAACCGTTTCTTCTGAATTCTCGCTTTCTGCGAAAGCTCGTATGGCCATATTCCATGAAAAGACGTTAGGGTTTTTCAAGGTTTGCAAAATCTTGGTGCAGTAATGAAGATTCCGGGATTGGGATAAGGCGCAGAAAGCAATGAGGCGACTTGAAGCGAAGCCATCTGATACTAAATCGGTGATGATCATCTGGGCTTGGGTTTGTTTTAAATGGTGTAAGGATTTAGATTTTTCGAGAAGTGAGAGAAGTGGGTTATTGAGAACGAAGGTGTGAGTTGTGTTCCAGTTGATGTGGTTTTCTTTGCGAGGGAGAGAGCGAGAGCGACTGTGACTGTGACTGTGACTGTGACTGTGGAGGGAAGAAGAAGAAGGAGAAGTCCAAAGAGATTCTGGGTTTTTGTGAAGACGCCTTTGCTTAATTACGTTGAAAATGCTCATTAGGGAGAGACACGGACGAGAGAGCGAGCGGGAAAAGATGTTTGACTTGAAAGTTGATGCTTTGGTCTGAACTCTGAAGTGAACAACATCTAACATATGCAGCGGGCAGAACATGATTCACAAATATTTGTTTTTTATTCTTAATGTATTGCACCTATAAGGAATCCGTATCCTTTACTTAAGAGAAGGCATTTTAAAGCCAACAAAGAATACATAACATTTGCTTCAACTTCTTCCTAGCTTTAGCCAGGGCCCAGGAGGAAGAAGATAGAATTCCAGCAAATTTTACTAACAAAAAAAAATGAGATTTTAATAAGTCTCGTTACCTGCATCGCATTGCATTCTTTTTTCTTAGAAGACAGAAATGTACGATTTTTTTTTAAGGACTAAAAAGTATCGATTTACAAATTACAGGCCATTAAAGGGATTAAGCCAAAATAAAACTAAAGAATTAGGGTCAAAATTGGCAAAATAAGCCAGCCCCAATCCTAACCCTAAATCGATCAAAACGGACAGAAGGCAACAGCCTAATCATCTTCAACCTTTCGACTCCATGCTCCAAACTTCAGCCTCTCCTCCCAAAACACCCAACTACCAAGCTTCAGAATCACCCTTCTTCAACCATTCCGATTTCTACAAAACAAATCTTCCGATACTTCGTGGTCGACGCTCACCCAAGGTACCCTTTCTCTTCAGATTGGAAGAGAAAGGTCTGGAACTGGGTGCAGTGCACCAGAGAATCAGAAGATCCAGGCCCTCTTCGACTTCTTCATGGTCGACACTCATCCAAAGTATGGATGCAGTGCACCAGAGAAACGATGAAACTGGATCTGGAAAAGCCAATCCCCAATTCGAAACCAAGCAAACTCAGAAACCCTAATCTTACACAATCAGCCCCCACAGAGCTTGCAAGCACAACGGATTCAAATCGACAAAGCTGTACACAGAAATCATTACTACCACAGCCTCTGGAATTGCGCCTTTTGAACCGATGTCAGCGTGATGCGGATTGTTAACAGAAAGTACGAATTTCTTGAGGTGTCTGATGAATTGAGGATAAAGCTCAAGATTACAATGTCCTCCTCCAGTTATCCATAGAGCTTCGTACTTGTCTTTGCAAAGTTCTCAAAGCTGTTTTCCGAGAGAACAATCCACAATTTCATCTGAATAATCATCAAAAGAGGAGCAACCAAGATGGTCTTCAGTACTGATGACAGCATCTCCAACAGCTATCCAAGGTACTTCATCATTAGTAATAGATATCATTCTGTTCCATAGCTCTTTCCTAAGGGATCTCTTGATAGAGAAATTAGCACCAAATTTACCAAACCCAATTCTTCTAGCAACACTTTCAATCTTGTCTAACTTAGCCATAGGTTCTTGAAGAGCCACCATCTTTAGGTTTTCAGTTTTAATCATAGAGTTTAGCCTGCCAAGGTTGCATTGTTGTTTACCCCACAAGCATTCCAGCTAACGATCTTTATCATTATCTGATAAAGATTTGTTATGTATTCCCTTTCTAGTAAGCAGAGAGTTGATGGAAAGTTTTTTTACACTTTTGCTTCAAGAGTTGATTGAAAGCCTTTTTACACTTTTGCTTCGATTTGCTGATTTGATTTTCTTACTGATAATTGTGTTGAAATTGTTAGCAGGGGAAGCCATTGGAGAAACATTACAGCTACCAAGATTGTTAAATTGAAGAGATGTAGAGTTGGCCATTTGATTATCAAAGCTATTCTGCGGATCAGAATTAAGTCTTTGAAGAGCGCTGATTATTTCTGGGTCATTTTTTTGAGGAGCTTTCACCTTCAACTAGATTGTGATTGGCAACTTCACTAGATTTAGGCTCAGTAGTTTTGTCTTTAGCAGTAATAAAGTTCTCAAAGCTGTTTTCCGAGAGAACAATCCACAATTTCATCTGAATAATCATCAAAAGAGGAGCAACCAAGCTGGTCTTCAGTACTGATGACAGCATCTCCAACAGCTATCCAAGGTACTTCATCATTAGTAATAGATATCATTCTGTTCCATAGCTCTTTCCTAAGGGATCTCTTGATAGAGAAATTAGCACCAAATTTACCAAACCCAATTCTTCTAGCAACACTTTCAATCTTGTCTAACTTAGCCATAGGTTCTTGAAGAGCCACCATCTTTAGGTTTTCAGTTTTAATCATAGAGTTTAGCCTGCCAAGGTTGCATTGTTGTTTACCCCACAAGCATTCCAGCTAACGATCTTTATCATTATCTGATAAAGATTTGTTATGTATTCCCTTTCTAGTAAGCAGAGAGTTGATGGAAAGTTTTTTTACACTTTTGCTTCAAGAGTTGATTGAAAGCCTTTTTACACTTTTGCTTCGATTTGCTGATTTGATTTTCTTACTGATAATTGTGTTGAAATTGTTAGCAGGGTAAGCCATTGGAGAAACATTACAGCTACCAAGATTGTTAAATTGAAGAGATGTAGAGTTGGCCATTTGATTATCAAAGCTATTCTGCGGATCAGAATTAAGTCTTTGAAGAGCGCTGATTATTTCTAGGTCATTTTTTTTAGGAGCTTTCACCTTCAACTAGATTGTGATTGGCAATTTCACTAGATTTAGGCTCAGTAGTTTTGTCTTTAGCAGTAATAATAGATTTAACTTTTCTTCTATACACTTTGCTGAATCTTTGTTTTTGAGATACTTTAGGAACTTGTACATCCAGAGTTTTCTTGAACTTGCACAAAAACATTTTCCTGAGAAGTAATAATAATATCGTCTTTGGTTGTATTATTTCTTTGATCTTTCTTTGTCAATTTTTTGCATTCTTCTTTATTATGTCCCGAGTGAAAACAACCAAAGCAATATCTAGGAACATTATTATAGCTAACTTCAATCCAAGTTCCATCATTTTCCCCAAAACCAACCCACATTCTTCTCTGCAATCTCTTAGAAACATCAATTTCAACCTGAGCGAAGCATGCGTTACTTTGAGCTCTGTGTTTATCAGGAACCACAATGCTATATACTTTACCAAGAGTTGAAGCCATGTTATTTATTATCGATCGATTATACATATATTCTGGAAGACGTTCAAATCTCACCCAAAGTAAAACATTAGGATTTTCGTAGTTTCGATTAAAATCAGGACACCATTTCAAAAGTCTCATACTTTTGCCATCAACACTCCAAACGTTTCTTGACCATAGAGTGATTAAATCTTCTTTGAGACAGAGTTCTATCAGAATATGACGTGAATCCACTGTTATGAAACTGTATGACCCCTTAAGCTTTAAAGAATCCAGGAAATTTTGAAACGAAGATCGTTTTGGTATCCCATTACTAAATTTACCAACTAATGTAGTTCTTGTTTGAAGAAGAAGATGATCTTTAATTGCTTTTGAGTAGTTAATTGAAATATGATCTTCTAATATCTTGACTGATTCAGGAGTAGTTTCTTGAGGCAGAGATTTTTGTTTCACAATTTCGGAGTAAGAACTCTTAACCGGGCATGAGACTTTGATTTCCGTATTTGATGGAAGAACTGGAAACTCTTCTTGGCAATTTAAATCCAACGCCATTATAGCAACAACCGATAACAGTCCACCAGAAGCAGAGATAAGAACTACAGAGAAGACAGAGGATGCCTTCCCTAAAAAAAGTCGGCAAGATGCCGGAGAGAGCCAACCCCGCCAAAGAGGAAGCTTAGAGGAAAGCCTTCTCGGAATTGGACGTCGGAGACGGCTTAACAGAACTCCTCTGCTATCTTGAAATAAATTTCAGTTTCTTGGAGCCCCCGTTGCTTCTTCCTAATATTTGTTTCAGCATCAACTTTTCGGCTACCTTCATCTTCCTCAAGATCTCAAAGAATTTTTCAACATCTTCATCGATCTTCGATTCCTTCTCATCTTCTTTTTTGTCTCTTTCTTTCCTCCGACTCTGACTCACAAATCTTTTAGTTTCTGATCTAAGATGACGAAAAGTGCTGAATATTCAGTGGAGATAATCTAATACGACGCACTACTTGCTCTCTTGATCACTCTCTCACTATCTTTCTCTCTCTTCGCATCGCATTGCATTCGATGGAACTTATAAAGTGCTATAAAAAACATCCCAAATTAGAATTGTACGTTTTGAATTTTTTAATATTCACCCTATTGTCCCTCAACCATTTTTTTTATAAATCTTTAAAATTCTATTTATTTATATTTTATGTTATTATATAAATTTCAAAATTTCAAATTGAAATTTATCTATTGTTCTGCTTAGTCCTAAAACTTTGTATTAACTTTTAATTTTAGTAATAAAGATATTGTTTGATTAAAAAAATATATTTTATGTTATTATTTATCTAATAAAATTGTAAAAAACAAAGTCTAAATAAAACCTCATATTTTATTTCCGAAAACTTATTTCATAAAAACTCGAAACCTAAGAGTTATGGTAACTTATTTTTTTTCAAATCCCTGCAAAATTTCAAAATCGTACCGAAAATAAAAGCAGAACCGATTCATTTGCAAACCAACATGGACCTGGAAGAGATTTACACCTTTTTATCTTTCTATTTTTTCGAAAATGTTAAGTTTATAAAAATTCAAAAATTGCTCGATTCCGTCAGGAAATGGTGGTCAGATTGCTCTGCCGGAAAAGATGATGCTTTCTGCCACAACGATGACAAAGAGGATGTAATAAACGTCATCCCTTTGGCGGGCGAGTGCACCAATCTGCCACTTGTATGGTGCGTGTGGAAGGTCTTCCACATTATGCAAATGGTCTTAACTAATATGGATTTTTGGTTTGATTGATTTGTTTATTTTATATATATTGTATGAGGTTTTCCAATGCGAAATATTAGTTGTTACGGACTACACTCGCCATTTTATTACTCACGAGGAGTATAGCTTAGATTCGATGAGTGAGTGGATCAAAACAACGGGCAAGTCGCTTGGATTCTCACTTAAGATATCATCAAAGGGAACTAGGAAAAAGAGAAACAACACCTAGATAAGATTATAAATGTGAGTGATCCGGTGTATTTAAGTTTACCGTTAAAGACTGCGATCGTAAGCAAACGTCGTGCAGTAGAAAAAAAATCAATTGCTTTTTTTATTTGGTCGGTAATCCGATTAAAGGTGATGATAAGTGGGTTTTAAGTGTTTTTTTTTCAAGCACAACCATGATCCGATTGTGTGCGTGCAATGATATTTTCAATGGTCAAAGTCAAAACCAGAGGAAAACGAGCTTGTCGACGTTTTGACGGTGAACAAAACAACTCCATGTCAAATATTTGGTGTCTTAAAGAAGAGTGATCCGGATAATGCGTCTAATATCCGTCATGTATACAATCATTGTCAAAGATTAAGGTTGGTTGAAAATGATGGTTGATCGCAATTGCAATGTTTGTTAGCAAAATCAGGATGCACAAATACATATATTGGGCTCGGACGATGAATGATGGATCAACTTTAGGCAGACAATTGTCGTCTGGGGGCAGCAATAAACGATGTAGAACCGGATGAAGAAGGTGGTAATGGAGGAGGTATTAACTCCATAGGAACAGACGGAAGGACTTCTTCGCATTCAGTGGTGTTTCTTTTTTTTGCTAATTTATTTACTCTATTCATAAGCGTACCATCACTCGCGCCCGAACCCTCACCTAGATCCTTAATCTATGAAAAACAACATAAAAATGTGTAAACTTACTTAAATATACTAAATGGTACATGATTAGCTATATTTTTTTAAATAACACAAACATAAACAAAACAACCAAACAACACAAGATACAATCAGTCAGGTTAAAATTTGGTCAGCTATATTTTTTTAAATAACACAAACATAAACAAAACAACCAAACAACACAAGATACAATCAGTCAGGTTAAAATTTGGTCACCGGAACTGACGATGTTAACTGTACGGTCGATTGGTAGTTGTAGGCGCCAGAGGTCTGACGCCAAGGTCTACCAGACCATCATGTATGTGACGCCAAGTATGGAGCTCGATCCAAACGTCTGGCGTGAGCCTTAAACCCCACACCAAACGTCTGATGCGAGCCTTATCCCCTACGTCAGACGTCTAGCGCAGACCTTATCCTCTATGTTAGACATCTGGCAGGAGTGTTATCCCTTTAGTCAGACCTCTGGTGCGAGGGACCTAGTTTCCGCCCACGTTTACCATAGACCATATGTCTTCGCCATTCACTGCGAAGAACACACTGCCTGTAACAATGCCATACAACTTAAAATTTTAACTTAAAACATCATACAATCACGTCTAATAGATACAATTTAACAAAATATATGAAAACCTTAACTTCAAACACTCTAAAATCAACACTTACCGTAGCAACACCCATCAGTAAATGCTGGGGTTAAATAGTAAAAATTTATCTAAAGGCATATACTGCTCAACAGCTTCGTTTGAAGGATCACCAGCTTCTCACTCACTAACTTGCTATAGTAGACAGCTATATAAGCTTGGGTTGACGAAATCTGGAATTGCTATAGTAGATAACACTTATACCAGATGTTATAATGTCTATCAAGACATTAAACAACCCATGACATTTTGTTTACAAAAAACTTTTTTTATCTGTTTACTTCAGACTAGCATTTTTGTTTATTAATTTTTATTCGGCATTAAATTATCGAAGTTTGTTCTTTCGATTCTAGAACTTTGTTGTTTTTTCATTGGATCTAAATAAAGAACACAAAAACAAAGACACGTTAAACGAGGCGTCCGATTGTTTATCTGGTTCATCCAACAATTTAATTCTTGTATGAAGAATTCTTTAACTAAAAAATTGACTAGTTAATTAATAATAATTACTGCTAAGATTGCTTTAAAAGTGTTCCTAGACGCAGAAATGGAAGACTAACCTGCAGTCAATAGAATGACAATGTTGCTTTTAAGCAGATCATAGCTAAATTAGCAGAGTAAGACATACTTACGAGAAATCACATGCCCTGAGAAGGATACATGTGCAACTTATATATGCTTCAAGCAACTCTGCAGGAAACCCAAGTTCGTCTTCGAAAATAACATCCGCTTAACCAAGGCATCAGATACAAAATTCAGAGTCTGCAGGCATTAATGAGTCAAAAACTGATTCGAGTTTTGCAACTTTGTCTGAAGAATCTTAGGTTAGGTAATGGATGATGAGCTCCACTATGTTCTCCGTTGAATTGA